>VWYH01002398.1:1421786-1537420 GCA_013399365.1 Pampusana beccarii | reverse complement strand
CCCCGCATCCCGCCCGCCCCGCAGAGCCCGCCGCGCCGCCGGCCCCAAATGGATTATCTGCGGCTGGTGCTCTCCTGCCTCGTCCCCCTGCACGGCTGCCTGGCCGCCGGCAGCGCCCCAGGTACGGCCCCTTCCCCCCGGGGGAGGGGGGTTGTTTTGACAGGTGGTTTGCACCCCGGAGGATGGGGAGGAAGGCGAAAGGGGAGGGGGGTGGTTCGTTTCAATGGGAAATTGGGGGAGATGGAGGCTGGGTGAGAAATAGTTGGCGTGTTTGGCATACGAGAGGGGCACGTCAGCCAGAGTTTATTCTGCTACGTTTGAGGCGCCCCGTTAAAACTACAAAGCGGAGCAGCGCTGGGAGGGAAAAGCTGCTGTTGGGCTTGTGGAGAGCCCGGCGGGGCTCGCCAAAGGCTGCGTCGGCCACCAAAACCTCGGGATGCTCGGTGCCCGTCGCCCAGCTCCTTTCCCTCCGTCTTGTCCCTGCAGAGCTGCTCCTGTCCGGCAAACTCAGCGAGTATGGTGTGATCGTCCCCTTCAGCGCCGATTGCCGGGGTCGCTTCATCTCGCACGTGGTGTCCGGCGACGCGGTGGCGGGGACCAGCGAAGCCCCTTGTCCCCCAGCCCCACGTCCGTCGCGCCGCCGTGTCCCACGCAGCCCGCTGGATGAGTCCCCCCAGCACCGCGGGGCTGGCGACCGCTTGCTCTACTTCAACGTCACGGTTTTCGGGAAGGAGCTGCACCTCCGGCTGAGGCCCAACCGGCGGCTGGTGCCACTGGGCGCCGTGGCCGAATGGCAGGAGGATTTTGAGGTGCTTTTCCGGGAACCCCTCCAACAGCGGTGCCTTTTCACCGGGGACATCTCCGACATGCCTGGTGCCGCCGTGGCCATCAGCAACTGCGACGGACTGGTAAGCTCGAGGCTGGTGGGGTGGTTTGTGCGCGGTTTTTGTGTTTTGGGGCGGTTTTCTCTTAACGGGTAGATCGCGGTGTCCTGAAAGCTGATTTTTTAGGTGGTGCATCTCCCCTTTACCCGCTGGCTGCTGTGGGTCCCCTTTCCCCACGTGGCTTGTGGCGTAAGGCAGGGCACATGCGAGCGCTCCATCCCTCTGCTGTATGTGTGGCGAAACAGCTATATTTATTTAAAGGGATTTAAAAAATTCCCTGTCCCATGGCTGGGCTGCCTCCTGCCCGGAGGTGGATGAGGTTCCTGCTTCAGGAACTTTTTTTCTGCGTTTCCCACCTCTTAAATGAGACTGAGTGAGCTCAAGCATCTCCTGAAATCACTGTTAGCGTGTGGTCTTGCTTCTGCTAAGCATCTTTTTTGGAGGAGGACCTCTTTTCTTTTTTTTTTTTCCTAACAGCTGACATGCTCAGAGCCTTTTGGCTTTCTGAGCGCAGGGTGAGCACAGTTCATCATCGGTAACTTACTGCCACAGTGCTTTAATTACTTTAATTGGCTCTGTTACTTCCTTAGCCCTGGCATCTGCTCTGCCCCTGAGTTTCTTGCCTTTGATATGCTTGAAGTATCGCTTCTTATTTTTTTATACCTTTGGCCCATTGCCCTTCAAATTTCCTTTGAGCCAATTTCGTTCTTGTTTTAGGTGCCAGCTCCTGGTACCACTTACATTACTCCTGGGTTGGAGTAAACATCTTACTTTGCCCTCCCCCCCCCTTTTTTTTTAAAAATATTTCTTTTTTGGTTGTTTTATTCTGAGAGTTCCTTAGCCAATTTTGGCTGCTAGCACGAACAATTTGGCATTCCTTTCTTTTTATACAGCGCCTGGTGTTACTATACAAGCAGAAATGATAGAGCAGCACAGCTAGAAATACGTGTTTTGCCTACATATAGTAGTTTTTGTTTTGTTTTTTTTTTTCTTTTGCCAACAGTTTTAGCACATAATCCACACCTTTTGAAGCATCTTTTTTGGAATGGGCATGAAGCTGTGAACTTGCAGAGATTTCTCTGTGACACAGATCGGGCTGGAGCTGGCAAATTTGGGCAGGCTTGAAAGCTTTGATGATATTTCCTTAACTCCAGCAGGCAACTACCGGTGCTGTGTCTGGGAGGAAAACCTGGTTTTTAGTAGTGCAGGTTGCACAGCAGGTATAATTCCCGCTGGCATCGCGAGCGAAGGGATGCTGGAAGCAGCGGAGTCTGTGTCCCAATGTGATGAGGATGGTGTGAGGAGGTTTCTCTTCCCCGGAGCGTGTTCTGCTCTTGGGCTCCATCTCAAGTAGGCTTTAGTTTAACTTTTCCAGGCTTTTCTAGGCTTTAGCCTCAAGTGCTCCTGTCTCAGCCCCTTGCACACCTTCTCAGGTGGGGGTTGTCATTATTTTTGCCCTTGTTCCAGCCATCCCTTGGTCACGGTGATGCCGGTTTAGGATGTAGCTTGTGCTGCAGGATGCTTTTGCGTGTGGATTTATGCAGCCATACCTGCCCTGCCACCCCTGGTACCCCCAAACCCACTCTTTTAAGCTCCTGTAAAAGAAGGAGTGGCACTCGATTTGTCCCTCTTTACCTTCATTAACCCCCAGCTCTAACGCCGAGGGCTTCTGCCGGGTGGTTTTGGTGTGTCCTCATTTCCGAAGTTATCCTGGGACACGGCTTTAGCATCGCGGTTGCTGATGTGTTTGTCTCGCAGATGTTTTATTTCTTGATACAGAGCTCCAGCAGCACTAGGGAAGAGATTTTTTTTATTTTATTTTTTTTTTCTTGTGATGTATTTGTTGCTCCATGGCCAACAAATAAATGCCCTGGCCTCAAGCAGCAATTTCCCATCATGTGGCGAAGCACATGTGGCGATTGCAGGCTGGGGGAAGAGGTCAGGCTCTGTTCCTCACCGGCAAAGAGGATTTTGTGGTACATCCAACAGAGCAGTTGGTTTCTCTCTCACACAGGTTTGCTGGCTGGTGTAGATTGCCTTATGGTCCTAAGGCTTCAATTAGTCTAACAGCTTGTATCTTCATATCTACTCAGGGTCTGTTCCCTTTGGAGTTGTGAGACCAAGAGGACCCCCAAAAAAACAGCGAAAAGAGCTTGATTTAGCAAGTGGAGGAAGCAGCAGAACCGGAACGCGGTGATAGGCATGGATGGGGTGGGAGGATGGTATTTATTATTTATACCTCCAGTATGACTTAGCTTAGTTGCTCTTCAGTATGCACGTACTTCTGGAATAGCTTCTTCTGGAAGGGGATTGTGGCTTTTGCATCCCAGTATAGCGTGCGTGGGAAGCGCAGGACCGCGTTTTGGCTCGTTTCGGGTCAGAGGAAGCGTTCTGGGATGCTGCGGATGAAGGCTGTGTACACAAAGAGATTACGCTGTATATAAACAGAGACTGAGATTATAAATAATGAGGGGAAAAAACACACAGCTCTTTAAAAAGAGAGTGCACATTAAGTCTTTCCTAGGTCCGTATTTAGCCATGGAAGTGAGCTGATTTTTTTTTTTCACAGATGCCAAACCCGTGGCACCTTCCATGGCTGTTATTTGCTGCAGGGATCCATGCATGAAAATCTTTTTTTTTTTTTTCTTTTTTGGCAAGGGTTTCTTGTACCAGGGTAGGAAGATGCTGTTGTCCATAACATAATTTCAAAGCTGATCCAAGCCACCAAATTCCTAACTGCTAAAGTAGCATTAGTCAGGAATCTCCCCCGGCTGACACATCTTTCTGCAGCAAAGGCATCCATCCCATCTTTCCACGCTGGGTATAGCAGCATGTGGTTCACCTCGGATCCTTTGTGCTTTGCTGGTTGCAGAGATGGGTGAAGAATTTTCGTCTGTAGGCAATGTATTTGCTTTCCGTGGCTGACTTTTTCCCCCGCTGCTCTCTGGGATTGTTTGCACCAAACACCAACGTGCTGCAAACTGTAGAGCCAGCGTTTTCCATCCCTGTCGCCCTGGCCTGCTTCGGATGGGTGGCAGCAGATAAGCAGAGCACAAAAGCCCTCAGGAGCATTAATTAATAGGGAACGAAGAGAGAAACACTCCCCACAATGATGCCTCAGTGCGAAAAGTATGGCTTTGTCTTTCCAGGATTTTACCGGAACTGTACGGTTAATTTTGGGAAGAAAAAAGGTGCTGGTTTAGATGCCCGGAGGGTGAGATGTCTCAAGGTGTTGTTCTCAATAGGAATGGAGCAAAAATGGTATTTTACCCCCAGTTTCACCAGTGGAAATCTCTCTCTGCGTCTACTTAGCATCTTGCCCAAGTTTGCAATACTGGACCAGATACTCTGTAAAGAGCAAGGAGCAAAAGTCTCAGTGGTTAATTATCTCGCTTAATTTCGTGTTCCCCCGTGATGCCAATGAGCTGGCAGATGGAGACGTACCCAAATAGTGACCGAGCACCTCTGGGCCATGAAGAGCGGTGGCTTGTGGTGGTGCCTGCATTCCCACAGCCCGGCGTGCTGGGACTTTTTGTCCAAATTAAGTGTGAATCGGGTAGGAAAAATACATACTATGCACACAGCTGGCTTTCCCCCTCCTCGGCGCTGTTTGCTTCTCTGGCTGAGTGGAGCGGCTTTATGAATTTTTCCACATTTCAGCTGTGTTGAAGTGTCAGAATTTCCTGAATTCCTGGGGGAGCTGGAGGTTTTTACCCAGCGGTGGTGGAGGAATCGCTTACCCAGGGTGCTGGGGGCCGATCCCCCTTAGCGGGAGGCTGGCATTGGGCCAGTGGGGCCAGTTCGTCTCTCCCATGGCCTGGGGAGATGGAGGAGAGCTGGAAAAGTGACTTTACCCTCTGCGAGCTGGCAGAAGTGAGTTCGGTGTTTTCATTAAAAGGAAAAAAAAAAAAAAAGTACGTTTTCCCGCTTTTCAGTGGAATTGTCTTCAAAGGGCCACTTTCTAATTTGGGAATTAGCTTCGCTGACAGCTGCAGAAAAGGTCTCACGTTAGAAATATAAGTAATGGTAGTCCCACTTTGCCAGGCTTGATTTTATTTGGTTTTATTAAGCCAAATAAAATTGGGGGTGGGAAGCACATGGCAAATTGATCACTGAGGATGGGATCGATCTCTTGGCAAGAGCCCAAGGGAAGCTTATTAAGTTTTTTTTTTGTGTGGTGTCTGGTCTCTCTTACCTCCTCCCTACAGTTATAACCTTCCCAAAACGCTGAAATACAACCCAAGCTGCTCCTTTTTAAGACCGAGCAGGTTCGTGCATGCCTCTTGAAATGGTGTTTTGGGGTTGGCGTTTGTTTTATTGTTATTTTTGCAAATGCCAAGGCGAGTGCTGCGGTTTTTGTTGCGTTTATGGGGTGCTCTGCTCTGATGCTCACGCTTTGCCTGTCGGTCATTGCCGGAGCCAGCGGCGTGTTGCATCCCGCCTTTGGGAGAAAGCACGGGCGAGGAAGTCTGGGCTGCTTTATACCTTGAGCCGTATATAATTAGTCACGAGCTTCAGAGCAGCGCGAACCCAAGTGGGATGTGGTTTAGGACCGGGCTCTTTCAGACTTTAATCCAGCCTTGCCCCGGCGTGGCTTTCCTCCGGCTCCCTGACTCAGCAAGTCACGGCTTTTGCCGTAAACCGGCTTTGGGGTGCTTCGTCCTGGGTGAAATGCTGCATGTCAGGGCTGCGAGGGGGCAGCGATGTCGCAGGAGATCCCTCCTGGGGCTGGGGTTGCTGCTTCTGCCACGGGGTTAAAGTAGGGTGCTGGTGGGGTACCATGGAGGGTGCTTTCAGGTAGCCGGGGTGCCACCCCAGCCCAGATTTGTAGCGACGTGCGAACTGGAAGCACTTTGGTTGGTGGGAAATCGTCGCTGTTCATTCACGCGTGTAAAATCCAAGCGTGTTTGCGATGCCTGTGTCAGATGCCCAGTGCTCTGCCCTTTGTAGCGACTCGTTTTTGTGTTAAGCAATGGGTGCCCACCTTCTCTTATCTTGAAATAAACCTTCCCCGTCATCATGGAATTGTCCAGCCGTCACTGGACCTGACTTGTGGGTTGGCTCCCTGGCTTGATCTCTGCCTCATCAGCACCGCCTTGCCTGGTGCTCCAGACTCTTGGTCGAACCTGGCCGTGATCTTCGTCTCCTTGGCTGGGGGTGGTGGGACAAGTGAGGTCCTGCTTGGGTGGCCTTAACATCTACCAGGAAGGACCCGAGATACGTGTGTCAGGCAAGTTGATCCTAGCAGAACTGCCCGTACTTAGATTCCTTGTGAAGGAGGTAAAACGAAACCAGCCAAAAACTTGCTTTCCAGAGGAGTTAAGCAGCTAATAAAACCCAAGTGGAGCAGGAAATTTGATGAAGTCTCCCAGAGCCAGGTTGGCTGATGCCACGATGAACGCGACGCTACGTGAATGCGAAGGGGATCCAATGACCCCGGTGGGCTTGGAAGAGCCCCAGCTTTGCCTGGCTGTTTGCAGAGCCCGGCTCACGTCTTCGTACCGCTCTGCGCAAAATATATATATATATTTTGTTCTATTTTATTTGGTGAAAACAGTTCCAACGATGAAGAGTTCCCTGATGAGGACTGCAGTAGGTACATGCTGTCGAAGGCTTTGCTATAGGAACATGTTCTGCCTGCGCTTTCCAGGCAGCTATTCAATAGCAGGCAGCAGCGGGCAGTGCCGGAGGAAGGATGGAGCTGTGAAAAATGCTGGGCTGGGGGGGCTGCCCCTGGGATGGGAGCCAAATCCTGGTGATCCTTTTGCTTGCCCGAGGTCCGAGCTGGCCGGCGCTGCAGGGTCCGAGCGCTCGGGCTGATGAAATTGGGATTTGGTGGGAGCTGGGTGTTAATTAGGAGCAGGTCAGTAGCCAGGACAACATTCCCGGCAATGTTTGCCCTCTCATTCGTCTTCTCTTTCGTTGTAACGCTTTCCAGCTTCTCCTCCAAAGGGATTCCCCTGGGCTAATTAGTGGGGCAAAGATGATGGTTTCTTTTTCCTTACTTCTCTACATGACTGCAATTAGTAGCGTTGGTGAAATGGCTGATTTCCTCCCTATCACGATGGGGATGGGGTGGATATAGGGAGGCGAGGTAGGGTGGGAGCGTGTCCAGCCTGTGTCCCCCAATGCGCAGAGTTAGGCAGAAAAACTTGTCGCTGATGAGGAGGAATGGAATTTCCCAGCCACATAAAGANTTCATTGTATTTTAATGGTTTATTTTGGTTTTGGTCTGGTTTTTTTTTTTTTTTTTTTTTTTTTTTTTTTTTTTTTTCTGGTTGGTTGTTTTTTTTCCCCTCTTTTTAATTTTTTTTGCATCTACAGGAGAAATTAAGAGTCATCATACATGAACATGGTAACGGATCCATCCCAGTGCCATGGATTACCAACAGGACAGCTGGTTTATTTGTGATGTTTTTCCCCCTTGCATTCATGCGTGTCCTGAGTCAATCTTTAATGAGTACATTGAATGTGTACGTACACCTGTGCATAAATAAAAACGCACCTTTTTTTTCCCTCCTTTATTTCTTTGTGGAGTCCAGGCTGGCCTGATTCGGACAGACAGTAATGAGTTCTTCATCGAGCCCCTGGAGAGGGGCCAGCAGGAGATGGAGGAGCACGGGAGGGCCCACGTGGTCTATCGCCGCTCGGCCATCCGGCAGGACAGTGCCGAACCCCACCAGGACCTCCACCCTGAAGGTAGGGATTCCTCAAATCTTGTATTTTCCAGCAATTTATAATAACTATTTCTTGTAGCGGGGAGGATTCCTCCTTCTCCTTGCCGGTTGGGTCATCAGTGAGAAGAAAGGAAACGAAACGCTGGGCTGGTGTTGGGAACTTTTAAATTCTTCCAAATTTTGGTTAAAATTGGATGAGTTGTATATGAGTTATTCTTCCTCTTCTTCAAAGAGGAAAAGTCTTCTAGATGGTTGTGATCAGGCTTGTGGATGGGTTTGGGGATGGGAAGCAGAGCTGGGACTTGTGAGTGAAGGGATCAGGAGGAGCCGGACTTGGTCCGACTTGGCTGCCAACTGTGGCTTGGAGATGTAGGCATTGCAGTCTTGTTTTAGTCACCTATACGTTGTGAAACACAGCGTTGAGTTTTTAACAGATGATAGAAGCCCTTCCTTTTCCCACCATTCATTATTCATTTTGCTTTTCTAGTGCCTTGTCCGTTTTTTTTTCCTTCTTCTTTAACTTGAAGGAGAAAACGTGGCTTCTTTTTTTTATAGCATCACTTAGCTGTGCTCTGCATGCATAAATCGCCTGCTGACTTCCCTTCTCACCCACACCAACAAGTGTTAACAAGCATGAGGTCAATGTTGTGCAAAAGCACTCTATAAACCTATTTATATTTACCTAGAGGCATTAGCCTTCCCTGGTGTTTATTCACCTCTTGTGACACCGTCATCAGCTCCCTAATTAAAAAAAAAAAAGTTTAAAAAGTTTTCCAAGGTGTGCTTGTTGCTTTTATAGCGTCACTGGTGGAATTGCAATTGAGAGCTTCAAAGGCACTGCTGGGTGATGGGGAGAAGGATGCTGTGAAGGATGAAGGATGCCCTGGCTGCAGCTATCTGCTCTCAAGGAGCTATCTCCTCAGCTCCACGCGTGTCCTCCCCAGCTATCCACCACTGCTCCAGGTGTCCCACCACCACCCAACCACAGTGTAGGACTGTCGTCGCATAGATATGTCTTTTGGTGCTGGTGCTCCCAATTCAGAGCCATTTCCCCACTGTACACAGAATAGTTTGGGTTGGAAGAGACCTTCAAAGCTCCCCCAGTGCCCCCCCTGCCATGAGCAGGGACATCTTCACCAGCTCAGGTTGCTCAGAGCCCCGTCCAGCCTGGCCTGGGATGTCTCCAGGGATGGGGCATCCACCACCTCTCTGGGCAACCTGGGCCAGGCTCTCACCATCCTCCACGTCAAAAATTTCCTCCGGAGCTGGATGCAGAACTCCAGGTGGGGTCCGTAGAGTAAGGTGGATCAGCGACCTGGCTGGAGTTATATATCCTATTTATTCTTCCTGCTTAACTTATATTTTTTTTGAGCGTCGCTATGGTATCATATCACCTCAACGGCTGTTTCTTTGTCTGCACCCCCTGTGCCTCACTCAGTGCCCGGCGCACGGGTGGGCGACCTCCCCAACTCCCTGGAGCTGATGACGGAGCGTCTGGGGGACGCGGAGCGCAAGAGGCGTCACGCCAGGAAGGACGACTACAACATCGAGGTCTTGCTGGCAGTGGATGACTCGGTTGTGCGTTTCCACGGGAAGGAGCACGTCCAGAACTACGTCCTCACCCTCATGAACATCGTAAGGCCTGGCTCTGGGGGGGATGTGGGCCTCCTCCCTTGGTTTACTGCTCTTCTGGTGCTGCAGCTCTGTTATCCTGGGAAAAAAAAACAGGTTTGAGCGGGGAAAAGTGCTGCAGGAAGGGTTGTTCCTTTGCTGGAACAGCTGTTTCTGGCGTTTAATAGCTGTGGTAATTGGAGTGATGGAAACAGAGCCCTTTTATCTTCATCTCCATGACTTTCCCTGGTCCCTGGCCAATAGCAGGGTCCAGAGTGTTGGTTGCTGTCACCATCTGTCACCCGAGTCCAAGAGCATCTTCTGTTTCTCCTGACCAAGACCATCTCCTCGTGGCTGAAATCTCAGCAAATGCTAGGAAAGAGGATGGTCGTTGATTATTTAGTTCGAAATTACGACATTACTTGTTTTGAAATTATTATGTCTGTTTGTTTTTTAGTTCGAATGATACCTGTTGAGGGCGAGGATTTTTATGGATTTTCAGAAGTTTTTTTCATGTTTCTTGGAAAACCTGTGCACCTTGAGGATTAGTTGGGTGTGTCTGAAAGGACTTTATAGCAGCTTTACGGCAGCCCTGCTTCTGCATCTCTCCTCACTCGGTGGTGTGGGGCAGCCTGTGCTGATTCCCTACACCGCTTTTCTTTCCTTTTTAAGATAAAAACGTCTGTATTCTCCCAGTCCCGAGAGATGTGGAAGGATCAATATTTATTCAGCTATTCGTCTTGCAGAGGTTTGCTCCGCCAGCACCTGAATGTCTGCAAATAGGGTCAGCATTCAAAGATCTCTTTCGTGCGTCGTCCCATTTTTGGTTTGTTTTCCATGCTTTATCCTCGCCTCTGTTTAATTTTGCTTAAGTACTCTTTTTTCACGGTGATGGGAAATGTTTGAAAGGCGCAACCAGCTCAGAAATAACCAAGCTATAAAGGTGCTTTTGCTTTTTGGTTGCTTACTTGTTTGTTTGGGCATTATTTCTGTCCTGGTGGGCAGGCTCAGAACCATATTGCCTGGGGAAATTATAAATATAAGTGATAAGGATTTGCAGGATCAGAGGCCAAGCATAATGTGTCCAGTCTCAAATAGAGATGATGTTGGCTATAAAAAGCAAATGTCATCATTGCAACAACGTTTTATTCTCCGGTGCGTTATCCCGATTCCTGTGGTCAGATGCTCTCAGCATTGCTTAAATTCACTCTCTGAAAGTTTCTCCCCTTTGCTTATTAAAAATCCTTCCGCAGGGTTCCCAGTTCTGCCCTGGGGCTCTTCCCACGTTACGGGGGGTGGGAGATGATGTCACTTTTCCTTTCCGATCCGGGGTTGGGGGGGGAATGGATGGTTTGAATGCCTGGGGATTGTCAGCTCTAATCAAAAGGTTGGTTTTCAGGCGCATTTCATGGTTTCTACCCTGCGGGCAGGACTTTTCAGGGAGTGAATGTGCGGGATGCTGGGCTGGGAGAAGGGAGGATCGCTGGCTATTCAAATCGAGGCAGCGCTGGAGAGTTTAATGAATTAAATAAAGAGGGGGAAAAAAGCAGCATCAATAAAAGCGCGGAGAAACAGGATAATGCACGCAATGAATACTTCCCCAAGTATTATTTCCTTCTATACATTCTTCCCCCACCCCTTTCTCCTTTTTCACTTTCTGGTTTTTAGTGCGTTTTCTTTCCAGTTTTGCCATGACCTCCGTCTGCCTCCTCTTCCCCCGGTGCCGCCTCGTTTCCTTACCGGCTCAGATTGCCTTAAAATACCCGATTCAGCAGAAAAAGAAAAAAAAAAAAAGAATGCTTTCTGGCCTGGATGGCAGAAGGGAGAGAGAGGAGGGTGCCGGGGCTTGGTGGGGAGGAGACCACACAGCTGAACACTAATCCCATTAGCTGGAGGCAAGGAGAGGCTTGGCCAGATCTCTAACGAGGAAAGGACTTAATGAGCTGGGCTGGAGGATGCCGGGGAGATGCTGCATGGGAGCAGCCAGCTGGGAAAAACCTCCCGGAGTTTTCCTATCGAGAGATCTCCCAAGGAGAGGAGGTAGTGAGCTTGGAAGTTCATCAGAAGCTTTCCTGGGCTTTTTTTTGGGGTCCCCATTGGGTGCTGAGGGGTTGGGGGGATACGTACACCTGCCCGGTGCTGTGTGGGCTCGGCTTAACACAGCTCTGCTGTAGGTCGGGTCCTGGGCCTCCCCCCGAGACACAGACCCTTTTATTAGGAACCCAGTGTCAGCTGAAGCACGGTGATAAATGATTCGTCACGGAGAACTTTATTTTTAAAAAAAAAAAAAAAAAACACAACCCTTATTTCATTGCCAGAAATGTGGATGCCAGGCTTTTCATTCAAGGGCGCTGTGTCCATCCCGGGAAGCTGATGTGAGGATGACTGCTCCTTTTGTGCACCGAAGAGCTTCCTTCCCAGCTCCCAGCCAGCGTTCCCAGCCTGCCCATCCCTTCCCGGCTCGGAGCCTACACCGGGATTTTGGGTCAGCTTGGAGCAAGTGGCACTAGGTGGATCACAGGCTTGGGAAATGCATCCTGCCTTCAGTGTATTCTCATTTTCTCCTTGCAGTCCTTTGATAGGAAGCGTGGTGTGAGCTTGACCTTCTTTGTTCCGAGTCGCTTTCCAGCCTTTGCGCCAAAATCAGAGGTTTGGCTTGCCAAAAAGCCTTTGCCATCCCTTGCTGTGGAGCTGGAGAAAGCGCATCTGAGCGTATCTCATCTCCAGGCTGAGCATCGCTGTGTCTGCCCTCACAAAACCTGGCGCTGGGCTCTTGGGATGAATATTTGGTGATGTGGCAGCAATGTTTTGTGTCCTGCTTTGCTTTTCAACCTCTTCTCCTTCAGTTGGGCTCCTTGGGTTTCTCCTCCTGCTTTCCCACCGCTCGCCCCTGATGCTCTCAAGGCCTTGCTTGGAGGACACAAGCTGAGCTATGGGCTCAGTTAAGCCTGGCCTTGGTGTCAGCTGGTTTGCTGGGTTTTTTTGTAGGATGTTGCCCCTGATGTGGTTAAGGATGCAAAGGTATTTGGTGTTTTCCCATTGTTTCGGGTTACTAGGGAAACCCTGTGAGTCAGAGCCCGCTCCAAGCTGGGACTTGCCCGGCTCCTCTCTGGCACATGGGCTGAATTATTGTTCCCAGGGGCTGAGCGACAGAGACTCTGTGGAGGAGGGAGCTGGGAGAAAAAAGCCAAACCTCCTGTTTTAGTTTTAACCTGGAATTATCTGAAAAGCCAGGCCGGAGCGTGGATTGCTCAAGACACCAATTTGCTGAGCTTGGTGCCATTTCCGGGGGGAGCCCAGTCTGAAATAATGGGCAAATTACAGTCCTTTTGGCATAGGGCTTTTTTTTGGGCGGTTCATGAGCCGTCTCCTTGCTGACTGATAACACCAAAAAATACCTCTGGTGTCTCTCTTACGTATGCACACACTTTTTCCCACCCCTTATGTAGGCTCACATGTTTGTTGCTATGTTTTCGGGACGACATAGCCTGTTGTGTAGAGCGCCGGGATAAAAATCTGGAGTCTTGCTGTGCAGAGCAAACCTCCCCTTTCCTCCATCCCTCTGTATTGAAAAATGTAGATACCCTGTAGATACCCTGGGTCGGCCCTTGCAGAGGCATTCACGGCGGTGTGCATCCCTGCAAGGGATGCAAGTGCGCATAGCAATCCCCATAATGTGCTCAGGAGGGTTTTTTTCCCCCCATTCCTACCCCCTCAGCCCCAGCAAATAGGCTTGGGGTGAACCTACCAGCGTGCAAGTGGAGCGAGGGAATTTANCACCAAAAAAAAAAAAAAAAAGAAAAAAGAAAAAAAAAAAAAAAAAAAAAAAAAAAAAAAAAAAAAAAAAAAAAAAAAAAAAAAAAAAGGAGCTGAAAGATGACTTGGCTGTTCTGGGGTTTTGAAATGTCAGCGATTCTGCTGGTTTGGCAAATTCTTCTCGTGTCTCTCTCTCGCTTTGTTTTCCTTCCCTGAAGAACGGCGAGGTCTCGCCGCCGTTGCCAGTGCGGTTTGCTGTCGAGATCTCCTGTCTGGGGCTGCAGACGCGGGGCTGGCCAGGCTTGCAGGGATTTAGCATTTAGCGTTTAGGATTTAGGTAAGCAGCCGTGCTTGCCCCCAGCACCAGCGAGGGCTTTGGGAGAACACTTGGCAAGTTCGTCAAGCGTTTTGGAGAGGATGCAGTGGGTTTTAATGTTCCTTTCCTTCTTTTCAAAGCGTTAGCATTGTCCCCTTGGCGTTGCGGGGCTGGGGGCTTTGCTGTTGAATGTGGGGGGTCCTGGGGGCTGGTTGTTGGTGCTGGTTTACCCCTAACACCCAGCCAGCCTTAAGGACGGGTCTTTTTTAGGAGGAAAAAAAAAAAATCATCTTTTAAATTAAATAGGAGAGCATTTCGTGCCAGGTGACAGTATTATGCAGCCTGGGCATCTAACCAGGTAGGCGAGAGGGATAAGATCTTTATCTCCTCTGTCTTCGGGGCAGCGGATCCCTTTACGGAGCCCTTTGCTGAGCAGGTATTTTCTGGGGAATTTTTTTTGAAGACGTTGGCTGGCTTATTGGTATCCGCTGAGGGCAGGGGAACTTGTGCCAAGCCTGCAAACTGCTCTCCGGGCCCATTTCCATCCCTGCTGCCGGCTTGACCCAGCTCCAGGATGGGCTGATGGGCAGCAAGCGCCAAACCCTTTTTATTTATTTGTATTTGGTTTTTTTTTTTCCTCTATCAATTATTTATATCTGGCTATTAAGGGAAGTCCATAGCCCTCGGCAGTCTGGTTCCACATCTGCTTTCTGAATTAACCATAAAGGTCGCTGGCTGCCCAAGCTGGTATCTGTTAGGTAGAGATCCTCGCCTAAATGCTGCCCTCCCCTAGACTAAGCAGGGACTGGGGTTTAAGGTTAACCCTTTATTTCGGAGCCTGGGGCAGTACCTGGTCCCTGCTAGCCAGAGGAGAGCGAGATTTAGCACTGCTTTAACAGGAAGATTCAGGGGATTAAATCCCATTTTGGAGTAATGCAGCTTATTGCATTTTAGTCCCCTAATGAGCTGTTTCGAAGCTGCACCTCCAGCAAGACAGAGGAAGGATGCGCAGTGCTGGGAGGGGCTCAACGAGTTTAATTGTTGATGCCGATGAAAAGTATTGCTGTTCCCAAATTTTCTTTCTGGGAGTGCACAGTTTGGGACAGGGAGCATCCTCTCCCACTGGAAAAGTGAAGGAAATGGGTATGTTTTCCCCCTTGGTCCCCTGAACCGTCCCTCGGGTCCAGCTCTCCAGGGCCATGACATATTTTTCATTTCTCCCTCTCTCCCCACATTTCTTGCTGTTTTCTATTAACTCATATGACACACATTAAGGCTGGAATATTTTTGTAAAGGGTCAAACTCTTGACTTCTCAGATCCTCTAATGTTTTCTCCAGGGTGCCGAAGCCTCCTACATCCCCAAATGTGGGGCTGAGCGTGACCCCTCCCCAAGGTGTTGCAGCCCTGTTGCTGGGATGGATCCTCCAAAAAAGATTTGGCATTGGAAGAAATCCATCATATTCTCATTTTCCTTACAAAACGCATTTAAAAGGTCCTGGTGCAGCATGAAGGAGCATCCTGACCATGATAAGCAGGGGTGAGCTGACGATGGGTTGTGCGGCGTGATCTTTCCATGCTGATGAAGAAATGATGCCTGAGGCTTACAGCATTAATGGGGATGCACTGGTGATTGATTTATTGACTCTTTTATTTTTTAAATTTTTTTAGTTTAATTTTTTTTTAAATCAATTTTGCTGCATTCAAGACATGGCAGGCTCAGGACCTGTATCACCTCTCTGTAAAGCTCAGAGCTGCTCCACGGGAGTATTAGTTGTCATGAGGAAACATTAATACTGGGTCTTTAGGTTTAAAAATGGCCTGAGTGGGTGTTTCAAACGAAAACACGGCTTATAAATTGAGGGGTTTGTAAAGCACTTGTGCAGCCTGGGAGATGGCCAACTGGATTTGGGCAGCAGTAAAGAGGTAGTTGTCACCCAACCCTCAAGGAAGCTTAAAAAAAAAAAAAAAGAGGAATGGAGGGTAAGAAAATAGAAAAGCTCCATAAATCTGGCTTTATAATATTTATCTAGTCTGGAAAACTGTGATGGAGCGGAGGCAAATTGTTTCTGTCTTGGACGAAGTTGAAAAAGTGTATTTTAATTCAAACTATAATTCTAGTCCATATTAAAAATGGTTTTAATTTGACATCCTCAGCTTTTGCGGTGAAATCCCATTTGGGGCAGTGTTCGTTTTGGAGACTTTGGGGGAATAAGAAAGTCTCATTCTCTCTCAGGATCTTTTGCACAGCTCAGTGCCTGTCTTGGTGGTGGCCGTCACCATGCTCAACTCATAGGGACCTTTCTCGTCCGGATGTCTTCTTCTCTTGGTAGCGCTTCAGAGTAGAATTTGTTTACTCATCCTAGAAACGCAGAAGGAAAAGGTTATAGCTCGTTGTTTCCTTTGCAGTCATCTTTAATAGCCGACGTTGATAGATATCGTATTGACTCACGAGCCCTCCCTGTTCTTCTCATTGTATGGTCTTCTGGGGTTTCTGAAGCGGTAGGTCAACGTTGACTCACCGGTGTAACTGAGTAATGCCCTTGCTTTGATACGATCGCTCACCGCTCCTCAAAATAAACATTTTTTTCTTTCCACCAAATGCAAGGATGCTGGAGTCTGAAGTGTTTCCTTCCATCTGAGGAATTCCTGCTCCGGAGGGGCAATGGCTCATTGCAAGATGCTTGGTGGTGGAGGCAGCCGCGTGGGAGATACTTTTGATGGGCTGGGTGATGTCATTGACCATCTGAGTGACCCATCCTGGGGACATTCGGCTTTTTCCAGCTTGGCTTTTTGGTTTTTGTGGTTTTTACACGGGGGAAAGTTTAACAAAGAAAATAAAAATTGGAGGTAGGAGGAGAAAGATGAGATCATTGCACCTGGTCTTGGAAGGCCCGGGTAGGATGCTGAACATGGGAGCGTGGAGGGCCAGGGGGGATTGAGAGCTGCGATGGTCTTAACTTCTCTATTTCCCTCCCTTCATCAGGTGGATGAAATTTATCATGACGAGTCCCTGGGTGTTCACATCAACATCGTGCTGGTCAGGATGATCATGGTGGGATACCGCCAGGTAAATACAGCGCTCGGGTGTGATAGGCTGGTCCCTGCTTTTTTGGCCGCTTTCCCGGCTTGCGCTCTGCCCCATGAGGGAAGGAGGGTCGCTGAAACGCAATATAGGTGCATCAGGCAGGTACTGCTTCTCCCAAGGCCGGCAAGCACGTGGAGACACGATGGCTTAGTGCTTCCTCACCATAATACTTAGCACTTAGGTAAGCCCTGGCTTGGAGAAATCATAGAATTGTAGGTTTGTCAGGTTACATCTATTTTTTAAGGCTCATTTGAGCTTGACAGCTGAAAGATTTTCTTTAAAACAATGTGATTTGCTATACTTCTTGCGGCAAGCCCTTATCTGATGTGAAGAGTTCTAGCAAGGATATTAAGGAGTCAATATGGTGATGTCCTAGTGTGCGTGCTCCACAAATAAGCCCCATTTGGTCTTGGGAAAACCCCTGCTTGTCACAGAAATCTGCTTGGCCAGCGGAAAACCACATGCATCCGAGAGACACAGGGATGGTTCTCGGGAGCAGGGACAAGGGTGGAGGCTGGCTTGTATTTTGGAGGCTTCTAGGAGACCAGGAACATCTTCTCCACCCAAGAAAGCCAGTAATGGGCTTCCTCCCAGTGGCGTTTGTGTGCGGGGCTGGAGGATGATCTATGGATGGGAAGGGGCTTGAAGCTGTGGTGTTATGGCACATACCCGAAGGGATGAGAACCGAAGGGCTCTGTTTGGGATGATTTATGCTCCCAAAAGCTGCTCGGGTTTGGGAATCATGTGGGAATCCAGATGTTTGAACCCAGGAGAGGTCTCAGCTCACCACTGTATAGGTCTGATGCTTCCTGAGTGAGTCTTTCTGTGGCTTTCTCGTCTCCCACCCTTCGCTTTGTAGGATTAACCCTCCGTGGCCTCCACTTATGGGCCTGGGGAAGGGTACTATTTCTTACCTACCTTCCCACCGCTGTGGCTCAGCAGTTTTCTGCCCGAGAGCATTATTTATTTTATAGAGCATAATTTATTTTATAGCGCATAATTTTGCAAAATGCTCAATTTGAACAACAACAACAACAAAAAGCAGCTGCTATAAACCAGTTTGAGACACTTCTGCCTATTATCTACTAGGGTCTTGGTCTCTGTGGGTCAAGTTTTACAGGGGAATGTTGCTCTGCTCCTTGCAGAGCATCAGCATCTCACGATGTCTCGACAAGGAGCCTGTGCAGGAGCTAAGAATCCAAATCCTCTTTGCTCCCCAGCTGCTCTCCTCTTTCATATACTGCTGCCCCGAGCATTCGTGTGACCAAAACCGGGTCATATAACCTCCTATACGAGATCACATCCGTTTGTGAGAATTATTTCTTTGCTGTTTTTAAATTTTTAAAAAAAGTGCGAGATGCTTTGCAGATGCAAAGTGGGACGTTGTTGCTCCTAATGATGGAGAAGCACTGCTTAGGAGCCTTTCCAACCACAAAACTCTTAGCAGGTTCCTTCTCCCCCACTAACTTACCCATCTTTTAATTTATTTTTTCTTTTTTTTTTNTTTTTTTTTTTTTTTTTTTTTTTTAAATTTACGTTTTTTAAAAATTATTTTACGCAGTCAGTCAGCCTGATAGAGCGAGGGAACCCGTCTCGGAGCTTGGAGCAGGTTTGCCGCTGGGCTCACTCGCAGCAGCGCTCCGACCCGGAGCACGCCGAGCACCACGACCACGCCGTGTTCCTCACCAGGCAAGATTTTGGTCCCGCAGGTATGCAAGGTACTGTATTCATCTCGATCAGGTATGCGCAGTTTGCTGGGGGAAAGGCAGTGAGGGGAGAGGATTTCTTGCGAATGCAGCCTGTTTCTTGGACAGCAAGGTCTGGAAAAAGGTTATAAAAATTGGTATTTTTTATAATTAATTAGAATTAATTAAAAGAATTAATCCAGGCCATCAACCTGAATGGATAAAAGATTATGGATTCTGCCCTTACTTTGGTTTTGTGCACCGATCCTCCCCTTGTCCCAAAGTGCCTTAAAATGTTTAAAAATAACATAAAAAAGACAGAATACCATAGGGAGCTTCACAGGGCCTGTCAATCCTTTCCATCCTCTGGAAGACCTTTAAAACCTGGTTTTACATGGGTTGGTTTCTTGGCCTTCTTATGACTTGACATGGGAGCATCAAGTAAATCCTGGGCCAAAGAGAAGGTGTTCCTGCAGTCTGCAGAAGTGATGCTAGAAGTCTTCTCACCCTCTTTGTGCAGAGGCTGCGCTGATGCGGTCGGAGAAGTTGGAGACCTAGGCAAAAAATTAAAAACAAATTTGCAGGAAAAGCTTCTGGCATTTCCTGGCTCCATTAGAAACACAGGTGGTTTCATGGCATCACAAGAAGTGACTTCTCGCACTTCTCCTGAGCAAGGTGGCGGGGTCTGAATTTCCCATCGGGAGGTTCCGTGTGATGCCGTGAACACGCTGGTAGCGTCACACTAATTCGTGTTAATAGCACGACTCCTTCTGGTGTGTATGGGAGGAAGGAGAGGTGGAGAAGAAGCCCTGTCCTTGCCTCGATGACCTTCCTGAAGAGGGTCTCCCCACTGAACTGCAGGAGACAGCCGGCTGGAAGCCCTCTTGAACGTGCCGTTGACCATCAAACAGCTTGGCTTGTGCCAGCAGCCTCCCTGCCGAGCCGTTGACCTGCTCCTTGTCTGGAGCTGCACAGCAGGGTGGGTGAAATACCAGGTTTTGTTTCATTTTTCTAGACCCTTCCTGGCAAAGCCACTGCGTCCAAAGGCATTGGTGAGAAGACCTTTTTTGGCATGTTGACAAAGCGGAGGAGACTTGCTGGGCTCCCCCTTGGTGGGGAGGAGTCGTGAGATCGATGGAGTAGCCCTGCTCTAGGGATGCTCGTTCCAGCTCCTTCTCCTTTTCCCCATGGATCTGGCTCCCTGCTTTTCGCACATCTCCAGGATGGACGTTTGCTTTCTGCAGAAGCCCCTGTGGCTGCTGTGTCCCTGCTTGGCTCTGTTTTGCGTGGCACAAGGCGCGGGTGCTCCTCACCCACTGGGAGCTGCCCATTTGTTGGGCTGCTGCAATAGTAACGCTTTGCTTACTCTTGCCTCTTTCTTCCTCGAAACGATGTCCTTTTAGCTCCGTATCATCCAGTTCAGCTCAGGGCTAGATGCAATGGTGGATCAGACTGTGGCACCTCCAATACTTGCTTATGGCGTATGTTCACTGGTGGTATCTAAGCGGCTTGTTGAATTGATGGCTTCCTTGGCCACTGCTGGTTGGTAAGCACCTGCCCTGCTCAAACACACCCCGAAGCTGAGCTGAAGGCAGAGGTGGTCCTGCCCTGAAGACCCTCCAGCCTAAATCAACAAAACCGGGAGAAGGGGAGCCTTTGAGGATGAAGTCCTCCAAGTCGCAAGGACCTGGGAATGAAGCCTAAATGTCAAGCCACGCTTAGCTTGATTCCTTGTCACTCCTTACAGTTGTGTGCCCAAAAAGCAAGGGAGATGGGGCTGGAATCTGCCTCTGACCCATGTGGTCCTCTTAGCCCGGGCTATTCCCATGCCAACAAGCCAGTTGTGGGTTGTAAATTATTAATTGCTGCTGCTGAAGCCATGTCTAAGCCAGATGTGAGTGCTGTGTCCCTCGGCAGTGGACAGGCATGGAGGGCTTTCTGGTCGAGGCTGAAGGATGCTTGTGCTTCGATGTAATTTGCTGCCCTGTAATCATGCACAGCTGGCCTTTGAGCACCTGGTGGTCCACGTAAAAGGTCAGAGAGGCTGGCAGCAAGTGGGAGATGTCTATAAAGAAGAATAAAGCGTGTTTGGGGGAAGCGAGAGGCTGGCTGGTGTCTCGCTGGTGTGGTGAGGACATGCTGCTTCTCCTATGTGTGTGTCTGGTAAGCATTTGCAGGCTAATCTAGTCTTTACCAATTAAATACTTCCCAGGCAGTTATTTCTTGCCATCGTTCTCCATGGAGAACCCTTTATTTTTTCAGTTTTCACTGGGGTCTTTATTATGAGAAACCAGTATCTGCCTTCCTGAGCATCCACCTTTTCATATTCCTTTGTCCCCTCTCCTGTCCAGACATCCAGAGCCTCCTTGGTTGGGAATTTGTCCCATTTTCATCTGTGACAAAAAATATTTGCTCTCCCCTTGCACATAAAACTTGCCACAACTTTATTCTTTCTTTTGGAAAGTTTCGTGGGGGGGTGCGGAAAAAGATTCTTTTAAAATGATTTATCCAGGATTTGACTCATTACTGTATGGTTAAACCCAATTACCTGATTCTCTCTCAGGCCCTTAGTTTGACCTATTACCTTTTGCTTTCCTTCTGCCCATTGAGCACGTAGTTTCTCCACTGTCTTTCTTGAGGTGTTGTGATTTATTTGTTCATTGGAGCAAGTCTCATTGCCCACTTGACTGTTGGGACGATAAAAAAAGAAACGTTTCCCCCGTTAAATAAAACTCCGGGTGTATTTATTGAGGCAGGCTGCTTTGAAGAGATCCTTGAGGTTGCGGAGGTTTCTCTGAGGTCTTGTGGTGCTTTGCAGGCAGAAGTGAACTTGCTCCGCGTGTGATGAGAACTGGGTATTTATTTAATCTTGGGCTTTTTGCTCAGCAACTTGGCTTCACCTGACTTCTCCTTCACTTGGAGCACAGGTAAAAACGCACCCATTACTTCCCACCAAACACCATGTGAGTGAGTTCTTCGAAGGTTGGTGTCTAGGCTTGCTTTGAAAAAATTACATTATTATCATGAGAGAAGTTTCCTTTAAAAGTTCCGATGCAGGTGGACACCCCTCAGCTGGTAAATTGAAATACTGAGGGAAATACTCGCCCCAAACCCCCTTGGTTTTGCCTTATGCCTGGGGTGATGTGAACTTCGCATCTTTTCCTCTTCCACACAATTAGTCACAAGTGGTTCCCTGGGCTCTGATTTGGTGTGGAATGAGTGGCCCATGAGGATGGTGGCCCATGGGCTCTGTGGACCCTGTTTTTTGGCCAGGGTGTGTGCAGGAGGGCGGGCATAAGGGTGTGCATCCCCCATCGGCTCATCAGCATCCCTCTTGGCTCAGCAAGCTTTCCTCATGGAGCATCACTGTCCCCAGGGCAGTGTTACCCAACATGGTCCTGCCCTGCTTCTGCCTCTTGGACCTGTAAGTCCTTCCATCACTAACTTCCTTCCCCTTGATGCCAAAAAGGGTCACTCTTTTAAAAAAAAAGGAAAGTAAATTCTAGAAGGTGCCAAGGGATTCATTGAATTGGGCAGAAAGAGGGAAAAGGAGCTCAAAATGGAGATGATGCGTTGCTGATGCGTGGGGATAAGGTGTCCCTGCCCCGCAGCTGCCCCACTGCACTGCACTTGGTCGAGGGTGGGGGACCAGGGGGTGCATGGTCCTGCCTGGCTCTGTCTGGGGTGGGGATCTCCCCTGCCTGGGGCTGGTCTGGGTGCATGTGTGGGGGCATCGCAGGGGTCCCTGCGGGAGCTGAGGTGCTGTTTTTGGCTCTGGGGAACACCTCATGCCTTTTGTTCCATCTCTTCCTTTCTTCTTGTTTTTTTTTTTTTTTTTTTTTTTTTTTTTTTTGGCATGAGGGCAGAGAGGTGCCAGCGAGCCTCGGCATAGCCTCTGCCTGCTTTTGGCACTGGTGGCCACTGGCCATACTGGTGAGCAAGTCCTTGGGCTGCTGTCCAGGTGACCTGGGCACCTCTTCCTCTTTGTTTTCTCCTCCTGTTGCAGTGAAGCCAGGCAGGGGGTTGTGTTTTGTTTTGTTTTATTTAATGTTTCATTTCCCCACACGCACACTTCTCTCAAAGGTTTTCTCTCTTTTCCTCCCTCCTTCCCTTCTCGCTTGCCCCAGGCTACGCGCCGGTGACGGGGATGTGCCACCCGCTCCGCAGCTGCACCCTCAACCACGAAGACGGCTTCTCCTCGGCGTTCGTCGTCGCCCACGAGACTGGCCATGTGTAAGTGACGGGGACAGAGCTGGCTGTCCCCTCTGGTGGCTTTTCCCCTTCCTCTGGTGGTGTCAGCATCCTTGGGGACAAGCACGATGGTGCCTCTCGCTCTGCGCGAGGGACTTTCTGCCGGTGCAGGTGTGTGCGCCGCCGTGACGTGAACGGACTGGTGTGAATCCCCCGGGAATTTGACTTTATGCTGGGTTTTCCCACCAGGTTAGGCATGGAGCACGATGGTCAGGGCAACCGCTGCGCTGACGAGACCAGCATGGGGAGCATCATGGCCCCGCTGGTCCAGGCCGCCTTCCACCGCTACCACTGGTCCCGCTGCAGCAAGCAGGAGCTCAACCGCTACATCCAGTAAGTCCCGTTTTCACCAGGAGGGGATGTTCTCCCTTCAGGTGACGGTCTGGTAGACCAGGTCCCCACTGGGATTGCTGGTTTTGGCCAGAGTAGCGAAAAATGGATCCTAGGACGTGATTTCTCCTTTTTCTTCTACTAACAGTTTTGGTTTCTCAGTTGGTTTTGGGGTGCAGAGGCTGGAGACAAATAGGACACTGATAAAAGTTGGAGATGTCAACAGAGCAATAGTTCGTAGAAGATCTCTGCTGGTGGAGCCCAGCTCCAGATTTCAGATATTTTTGCTGTTTGCTTTGTGCAGCCTGTATGGTTTATCCTTTAGGCTCTAAAATGTCGTGCACTACATTAAAAAAGAAAAAAAAAAAAGGTAAAGGAACAGGCCAGCAGCTTTCGGTGCATCAGGGATGAGATGAGCTGGTGGCAGTGGTGGCACCCGCTGGTGCAAGGTGCTCTGTCCCCTGGGGAGCTGCAGGCAGCAGGAGGATGCTTATCTTTGGGGGATTCCGTGGAGTTGTTCTGTGCTAGAAAATGTGGTTGTCAGCACCGAGATAATTCCGATTTCTCAGTATCTGAATTTGGAGAGAGGGCTGGGGGTGCAGGAAGGGGTGAAGGAGGGAAATCTTTTGTCTGCCTCTGCATCTCTGCAGCTCCTACGACTGTCTCCTGGATGACCCCTTCGAGCACCAGTGGCCAACCTTACCCGAGCTGCCAGGCATCAACTACTCCATGGATGAGCAGTGCCGCTTCGACTTCGGTGTGGGCTACAAAACATGCACGGCGGTGAGTACGGCGCCAATACGGGCTGTGTGCCCGTATTTCCACCCCCAGGACCCCCAGGCGGGTGCTGTGGTGGTGTCACCATCCCGCTGAGGCCCCCGTCCCAGCCCAGCTCCTCTGTGCCCCCCAGTTCCGCACCTTCGACCCCTGCAAGCAGCTGTGGTGCAGCCACCCAGACAACCCCTACTTCTGCAAGACCAAGAAGGGACCACCCTTGGATGGGACCGAGTGCTCTCCGGGCAAGGTAGGGGCTGGTCCTGCCTGTCCCCCTCCTGGGAAGGGGACAAGGACACCCTTGAGGGCAGCAGCCTGGCTTTTAGCTGGTGTTACTCTGTATTTTCCCCAGTTTGTGCTCAGATGAGAACTTTTGTTTTTTTTTAATTCTGATCCACCTGCTTCTGCAGAGAAGCAGGGCTCGTTTTGTCACCTGGCAAGAGAGCAATGATATTGTTGCACATCCAGCCTTGTGATTTCATCAGGCTTTTAATTTAGGCTCTCTTAGCATATCCGCTAGCGGAGTATGAGCGCGTGGGTATGTTGGAAAAGCTGTTGGTCCGTGTAGTTTTTAGACAGTTTGACTGGAGAGAGGAAATCGGTCCAAGAACTCAAAAATGTAGTGTTAGGGAAAGAAAATTGCAGGGATTTGTTTTGCAGAGGGATCTTTGCGTGCCCTAGGCTTGTCCTTCTGCACAGGATTGCCCTGCATCCTGATCTCTCCATCTCTGCAGCCACACAGCTGGTATATCACATCTGGAGCAAATCTCCGTTGTCTGCTCTTCCAGCTATGATTTAAAAACCAACCAACCAACCAAACCACTTGTGAACAAGTAAACCGTGGAGAAAAACATGACAATATAACCCAGCTGATGGGAACCACCGCCGTGCCGGTTTACACAGCTGCAAGCTCTGCATGCCAGGGGACCATTCCTGGTCCTCCTGCCTGTGGGAGGGATGTGCGTGAGGGCACAATGAAGAACATCTTCCTCCCATGCTTCGTGTTGGCCACTTTGCAAGCTGCAAGGCATTTTTTGTAGAATAGAATCATAGAACCATTTTGTTGGAAGAGACCCTCAAGATCATCAGGTTCAACCATTAACCCAACCCTGGCACGGACAAATGTCCCCAAGAACCTCATCTCCGCATCTGTTCAACCCCTCCATGGATGGTGACTCTACCAGTTCCCTGGGCAGTCTGTTCCAATGCCTGACAGCCCTTTGGGGAAGGAATTCTTTCCTAATACCCACCTAAACCTCCCCTGGCCTAACTTGAGGCCATTTCCTCTCATCCTGTCGCTTGTTCCTTGGGAGAAGAGACCAACACNGGGGCCCAAAACTGACCCTGGGACTTGAGGTGCAGCGGGGACGGTCACTGCCCTGGTCCAGCTGGCCAGGCTAGTGCTGATACAAGCCAGAGTGCTGGTGGCCTTTTCGGCCACCTGTAGCGCTGTGGGTGTGGGAGGGCTCTTTGCTGGTGCCCAGCCCTTCGGAAGAGGCCAAGGTGGAGCTCCCCCACTCCTTCTCCTCCTTTTCCAGTGGTGCTTCAAGGGTCACTGCATCTGGAAGACGTCGGAGCAGCCCTACAGCCAGGACGGCAGCTGGAGCTCCTGGTCCAAGTTCGGCTCCTGCTCCAGGACCTGCGGGGGCGGTGTGCGCTCGCGCAGCCGGAGCTGCGACAACCCGCCGTACGTTTGGCTTCTGCCTCCCTCCTTTTAGTGGCAGTTTGAACATCATCCCTCCCTGACGCTCTTTCAACCCACTTATTTTATTTTCCAGCCCGGCATATGGCGGGCGCAACTGCCCAGGAGCCACCTACGAGTACCAGGTGTGCAACGCCGAGGAGTGCCCAGGGCCCTACCAGGATTTCCGTGCCCAGCAGTGCTCCAAGCGCAACTCCTACTACACCCACCAGAACAGCAAGCATGCCTGGCTTCCCTACGAGCACCACGACGGTGAGTGGCGGTGGGTTCTGGCAAAGGAGCAGTGGCCAAATCGCCTCCTCTCATCCTCATGGCCATCACCATGGGATGGCATCACCGGGGCTTTGAGCAACCTGATCTGGTTGAAGATGTCCCTGCTCATTGCACGGGGGTTGGACTAGAGGAGCTTTGAAGATCCCTTCCAACCCAAACTCTTCTATGATTCTATGGTGGGGTGACAGCACTGTCCACTTGCTGCCGCTTGATTTGGTGTTCCTCAAGAGTCTGGCATTGCAGTAGCATGTAGAATGTCCCATCAGGTTGCCCTCTCTTAATTTCCCAAGAGTGCTGGGCAAAAACGCAGGTTCTTGAGCAGCAAATAGATGCAGCAAAATGAGGCATCTGGGTTTGGGAAATCTGGTTTTGCTCCAGGGTACATGGTGAGATGGGTTTCTGTCTTCAGTCACTCTAATGTATTTCCACAATCCTTTAGCTCCCCCCACCTCTTTTCTCCTTTTTGTTTTGCCACAGATGCTCAGAAGTGTGAGCTGATCTGCCAGTCAGAGGGCACGGGGGACATAGTGTTCATGAACCAGGTTGTTCACGATGGTACCCGCTGCAGCTACCGAGACCCCTACAGCATCTGCGTCCGGGGCGAGTGCGTGGTGAGGAGCTGGCGGCTGCTGCGTGACTGTCCCCATCCTTTGCCCATCCAGGAGACAGCTTGTGCATCCCCCTGACTCACCACCCATGGGGGACACATGTTTTTTAGCCCAGGGACCAACCCTGTGTGCAGGGAAGGGCTGTGGGGATGGTGGAGCAATGGGATGGGCTGTGGGGATGTAACACCCCTGTGCTTGTCTTCTCTTCCCCGTGGGTCACAGCACGTTGGCTGTGACAAGGAAGTCGGCTCCCTGAAGCAGGACGACAAGTGTGGGGTCTGCGGGGGGGACAACTCGCACTGCCGGACGGTGAAGGGCACGTTGGCCAAGACCCCCAAGCAACCAGGTGAACAGGCTGAGCGGGGTTTGGGGTTGAATTTAGTCTGGGTCAGCTGGATTCATGAGTGGGTGCAAGTCCAGGTGGAGCTAAAGCTGCTCTTTCTCTTCCCTCCATACTTCCTTCCTCCTTTTCAGCGGGTGTTTTGAAGATGTTTGAGATTCCGGCTGGGGCGAGGTACCTTCAGATAGAAGAGATGGAGCCAGCATCCCACAGCATCAGTGAGTACGCAGAGGCATGAAATCATAGAACAGTTTGGGTTGGAGAGGACCTTCAAAGGTCATCTATTCTAACCCCCTGCCATGAGCAGGGACATCTTCACCAGCTCAGGTTGCTCAGAGCCCCATCCAGCCTGGCCTGGGATGTCTACAGGGATGGGACATCCACCACCTCTCTGGGCAACGTGGGCCAGTGTCTCACCACCCTCATTGACCAGAGGAAATGATGTTGAAATACTTCCTTTCTTCTCCAGCTGTTAAGAATCAAGCCACGGGTAACTTCATCCTTCATGCCAAGGACAAGGAAGCCAAAACCCAAGTGTTCATTGAGATGGGATTGGAGTGGGAATACACGGTTGAAGATGGGAAGGAGAGCCTGAAAACCAGCGGTCCTCTGCACGAGGCCATCAGTGTGTTGGTAAGCGTGGCTGTGTTCAGAGCCCACCTCATCACACTGGAGGTAGTAATGGGGT
The DNA here is from genome assembly GCA_013399365.1 of Pampusana beccarii. Classification (NCBI taxonomy): domain Eukaryota; kingdom Metazoa; phylum Chordata; class Aves; order Columbiformes; family Columbidae; genus Pampusana; species Pampusana beccarii. Next base: position 1,510,439 of record VWYH01002398.1, on the reverse strand, counting down.
TTGTTTCTCCTACTCTCGTGTGTACCATACCATGTGGTCATGGCTCACTTCTTTTTTTCTTTGATGGCCTCCTCTTCCCCTCCCTTTCCAACAGCATCGCTCCTTCCTCTGCTTCCCCCTCTCTCTGCCTGCAGGTCATCCCTCAGGAGGAGGAGGAGGCCAGGAGCAGCCTGATGTACAGGTACATCATCCACGAAGACCTGCTGCCCATGATTGGAAACAACAATGTCCTGCTGGAGGAGATGGATTCCTACGAGTGGGCCCTCAAGAGCTGGTCGCAGTGCTCCAAGGCCTGCGGAGGAGGTACCTTACCCTTCATCGCAGCCTGCAGTGCGTGTTTGGGAGGGTGCTGGGGTCTGTCAGGCAGCACGGGAGCCTTTGGCAGCGTCTCTGGCTTGGAAACATGCAGATGCTGTTTTAAAGTGTTTCTCCCCAAGATCACACATGGCAAAGCTTCAGGCCTAGATCTGGCACTGCTTGGAGGCTTGGCTTGCTTCTCCACATCCAGAGCCGTGCTCTTTGCATCTCTGTCAGTTGGGGGATCTACCACGAGTGTTAAAAAACGTTATTGCAGAGCAGTTTAGGTGAACATTTTAGCTTGATTTCTTATGAAAGCATGTACGCAACCTTTGTCTATCTGCTATGAGTTTTAGTTCATTGGCTTTTTTTTTTTTTTTTTTAAGCCCAATTTGAGCCAAGGAGCAGTGATCTTGCAGCTGGCTGCTCCTAAAGCTTGTAGCTCATAGTTAAGGCTGGCTTAGCCCCAGTCTGGTCTGCTCCCAGGCAAGCACGGCTTATTTGGCAAATTATAGCAGTGCTTCGGCTGGGCTTATGATGTGCTGCTTTTTTTTCCCCATCTGGAGAAATAAAGCCAAATGTGTAGCTCGCTAAGCGCTCGTGGCTGTGTCTCCACCAGGAGACCCTGATGTCTTGACCTGGGTTTTTGGGGAAGGGAGGAGAGGGAAGGGAAGGCTGAGTCTGCTTTGTGTGTCTCTCTGTGTGCACCCCACGGTGACCCCAGGAGCTTGCGGAGGTTCTGGAACATCCTTTGCAAGCCTGGGAGATGTTCTGCTTGTGTTCCACCTGAGCGGTGATGTCCGAGAGGATGGGACACAGGAGAGGGACCGGGTGGGGAGACGACCCCATTTCCTACCCCCCCCAGGTATCCAGTACACCAAGTACGGCTGCCGGCGGAAGAGCGACAACCGGATGGTGCACAGAAACTTCTGCGACAACGGCAAGAAGCCCAAGCCGATCCGGCGGCGTTGCAACCTCCAGGAGTGCTCCCAGCCTGCGTAAGTCCCCCCCTGTAGTGCCGCCATCCCCTCTGTGGGGGTATTTGGGGATGTCCTGGGGACACACATCGCCTCTGATGTCCGTCTTTCCCCGCCGGCAGGTGGGTGGCCGAGGAGTGGGGTGCCTGCAGCAAGTCCTGTGGGAAGCTGGGGGTGCAGGCGCGGGGGGTGCAGTGTGTCCAGCGCCTGCAGAACGGCACCACCCGCACCCTGCACACCAAATACTGCCCCGGGCAGCGGCCCGAGACCCGCCGGCCCTGCGGCCGCCTGCCCTGCCCGCCACAGTGGAGGACGGGAGCCTGGTCCGAGGTGAGTTTGGGAGGGGGGAGAAAGCCCCCCAGGCTGCACGGAGGGGTCGGGAGGACGGGGATAGGGGCTGGGTGTGGGGGGAAGGTGCTTATAGAGCAGGCTGGTCTCATAGGGGAAGGAGATACGGGTAGAAGGGTTGATGTTTTCACCATGGAGAAAACCAAAATTAGGGAGGGAGTAGCATCCCTGTGCACCCTGGTGGTTGCTGGAGACGGGTGGGGGGGAAAAGCCCATATTAGCAAGCAATATCCACCATTGTCACCTGCAATTACTCCTCCGGGGTGGCCGTCGGAGTGCGCCAGCTGTCCCCCACCCCAGTCACCAGTGTCTGTCTGTCTGTCTGCAGTGCTCGGCGAGCTGTGGGGAAGGCGTCCGGCAGCGACAGGTGGTTTGCAAAGGCAGCGAGGGCGGTGGGAGCTGCGAGGGCGAGAAGCCGGAGGCTGTGCAGGGCTGCCAAGTGGCCCTCTGCCCGGGTGAGAGGAGGAGGAGGTGGCGCTTGGCAGGGACACAGCAGTGGGGACCAGCACTCTTGCACAGCTCCAGCCCATCTCGACTTCAGGGGGATGCTGGTAGAGCGGGTTGTGTTGAACTTCCCTGATACTGGCAGAGAAAGGGTTAAACGCCAGCCGAAATATTCGCGCTTTTCTGTTCTTGGCCCTGATCTTTGCTGGTTTGGGTTTTCTGCCTGTTTGGGGATGCGATGAGCTGAGGGTATGACGGAGATGGACAACCTGGGGTTTATCTTGGATTTTTGTGGGTGGTTTCAGTGCTGGGCCAACTGGGTGCTCCCAAGGGACCTTGTTTTTAAGGAGATCCCTTAACATCAGAAAAATCCCCCTCCAAAACACCCTTGTTAAGGTATTACGAGTGCTCGCAGCCTGGTTATCATGGTGCTCTCTCTGCAGGGAAGCTCTCCGTTGTCACCACCAGCACCGATGCCGGTGACCACAGCACACCCAAAGGGCAGCGGCCGCCCCAGGATGGGGCCAAAAACCCTGTTAGCAAGATCTCCTCCAGTAAGTGTCCCTGCTTGGGCAAGGGCAATGGTTCCGAAGGCAGATTTTGGGGGGTATTACCCTCTGCTGCTGTATCCCTGCTGCTCAGTTGCCATCTTGTGGAGCCTGGGATCTTGCAGCTTCCCCTGCATCTGCCTGGGCACCCTCCTGCAGTCCCTTCGCCTCCTGATTTTATGCCGTTTCATTTTTACCTTGAACGTTTTCGGGCTTCTGTGTTTACCCAGGCAGGCAGATGGCTTCTGGCTTTTGCCCCTTGCTCCAAGCAAGGGGATGCTTACAGTGCTTTGTAGCTGGGGCAAGATGCATCACAATCGAGTTTAAGATCATAAAGTGGTTCGGGTTGGAAGGGACCTTCAAATCTCATCCAGTGCCCCCCCTGCCATGACAGGGACATCTTCCCCAGCTCAGNATTTTTGTGGGTGGTTTCAGTGCTGGGCCAACTGGGTGCTCCCAAGGGACCTTGTTTTTAAGGAGATCCCTTAACATCAGAAAAATCCCCCTCCAAAACACCCTTGTTAAGGTATTACGAGTGCTCGCAGCCTGGTTATCATGGTGCTCTCTCTGCAGGGAAGCTCTCCGTTGTCACCACCAGCACCGATGCCGGTGACCACAGCACACCCAAAGGGCAGCGGCCGCCCCAGGATGGGGCCAAAAACCCTGTTAGCAAGATCTCCTCCAGTAAGTGTCCCTGCTTGGGCGAGGGCTATGCTTCCAAGGGTGGATTTTGGGGGTATTACCCTCTGCTGCTGTATCCCTGCTGCTCAGTTGCCATCTTGTGGAGCCTGGGATCTTGCAGCTTCCCCTGCATTTGTCTGGGCACCCTCCTGCAGTCCCTTCGCCTCCTGATTTTATGCCGTTTCATTTTTACCTTGAACGTTTTCGGGCTTCTGTGTTTACCCAGGCAGGCAGATGGCTTCTGGCTTTTGCCCCTTGCTCCAAGCAAGGGGATGCTTACAGTGCTTTGTAGCTGGGGCAAGATGCATCACAATCGAGTTTAAGATCATAAAGTGGTTCGGGTTGGAAGGGACCTTCAAATCTCATCCAGTGCCCCCCCTGCCATGACAGGGACATCTTCCCCAGCTCAGGTTGCTCAGAGCCCCGTCCAGCCTGGCCTGGGATGTCTCCAGGGATGGTTCATCCACCACCTCTCTGCCCAACCTGGGCCGGGCTTTCACCACCCTCAGGGCCAACAATTTCTTCCTCATGTCCAGCTTGAATCTCTGCTCCTTTAGTTTAAAACCATAACCCCTTGTTCTGTCATAACAGGCCCTGCTAAAAAGTCTGTCCCCGTCTTTTTTATAGGCCCCTTTTAAGGTTTGCTGGGTTGGCGCATCCCTTGCTCTCTTTTTTTCTCCGTGCACAGAAACCTCGAGTGCTTTGGCTTTGTTTCCCAACTCCCTCACCCCCCTGCAAGAGGGAAGGAGGGCACCCCATGTCCTTTGGGACCGTTGGAAAGGCACAGGGATGGGACCTTCTTCCTTTGTGCCCTCTGATGCTTCTCCCCGCTCTGTCCCTCTCCAGGGGAGCCTTGCCTCGGGGACAAGTCCATCTTCTGCCAGATGGAGGTCCTGGCCCGCTACTGCTCCATCCCTGGCTACAACAAGCTCTGCTGCGAATCCTGCGGCAAGAAAACCTCCTCCGCCACCGGCTTGCCCCCCGCCACCGGCCCCAGCGCCCCCACACCGGGAACTGCTGCTCCCAGCCCCACTCCGCCGCTCTCCCCACATCCCACCGGCCCTGCCCAGGGGGGACCCGCTGGGGACCCCGCTCTGGCTCCTCAGGGTGCTGGGGGGGTGCCAGGCAGGGGGCAGGCAGCCAGGTAACCCACCCGGGACCACCTTGCCGTGGGACGGGGGAAGCCTTTCGCCTCCCTCCTTCTCTCTCTCCCCATCTTTTTCTCTCTCTCCCCCCCACTTCCAGCAATGGTTTTCATGGCTGGTGCTGCCAGCTCACCCAAAAATTCCCAGGAAAACCACTTTTTTCCTCATGCTTCCCCCATCCTCCCAGCTGTGGCTTGTTTGGTTTTTTGACAGTGCCACGGAAAAAAGGTGAAAAGGAGCCAAAAAAAAAAAAAAAAAAGCAACAGCGGCTTGGCTGCGGGTGACCCGCGATGAGCCGCTTCCTTCCAAGGTGCTAAAAAGATTTGGGGGGAGGGCTTTAATGTTGCTTTTTCCTTCCTCCCACCCCAAGCAGCAACATGAGATGTGCTGGAGGACAGTCGAGCACTGGTGCTTGGAGCTTGGGGATAGCAATGGGAGGATGCTGGGGGAGCAAGCAGCTGGAAGGGAGGTGGTGAGGTATGGGGGGGAAATGTTGGGAAATACACAAATTGTTGCCCTGGGGTGTCACTGCTGGGGTAGAGAGTTTGGGAAACATGTCATGGAGTGTGAAAACCATGGACCAGCTCCTGTCCTGCATCGCAGAGTAGGCAGGAGGTGGTCCAGGCGACTCTAATATGAGCAATAAGAACAAGGTCGAAGGCCAAAAATACACGTAAAAAAATGCCTGTCACCTGGTGGTGACTTTTTAACCAATACTGCCCTTGGCCAGCCTCGAGCTGACACCAGTGCCCAGCCTGATCTTGTACCCAGTGCCTGTGGGGCATCAAAATGGGGATGACTGGGAAGCCAAGCGTGGGGTTTAGGGGCAGTTACAAACAAAGGAGAGGGGAAGATTCATCTGCATCTTTTTTGTCACATGGGAGGGGGTGAAAGGGAGGCGATTAATGCCGTTAAAAAAATATTGTGCCAAGTACTAAACGTATGCACAGCACTTTAGGAGCCCAGGACTGCGTGCAGCTTGCTTGGTGTCGGGCCAGCGCCAGGCACAGGGTCTGCCTGGGGGAGTTAGAGTCCCCAGACCTCCCAAAATGGGGTCAGGTGGCCCCCAAGGGGTGTCCTTGAGAGGGCTGCTGTGGTTTCGGTGCTTAGGGGTGCTCAGCCTCCCAGCTGAGGGTGCAGGGACAGGATGCTGCATTGATAATGTTCACGTGGCTGCGAGGAACTCAAGGTTGGGACATCTCGTTGCCTTTGCTAGCTCCGTGTGGCTTGTGGCAGGGGTGAGGATGAGGATGGTTCATGCTGTAATTGAAACAAACGGAGGCCTTAGTGCGTTCCCAGCGCTTTAAATGTTGGACTGACCCAGCCGTCTCTCTGCTCTGTTCCCCTGGAGTTACCCAAGAGCAAAAAAAATGGGCGGAAAGATGTTAAGAGGGCGGCTCGTGCACCCTCCTGCTCCCGCATCACCTCCGAGTCAGGGCTGGATGAGCATTTCTCTGATTACTCTTAAAAGCATCTGAGTCTGGAGGTCCCCTGCCTCCCCAGCATTAAACGGGCTTCACGAAAGGTGGGACAAGGCCTGTCTGAGCCAACAACCAGCGCACCTCGTGGGAGCGGACAGATGGACGGATGCCTTCGAAACCCTGCGGCGAGGGATGCCCGGGTCCAAGGTGTGTAGGTATCGGTACCCACTGGATCAATGGGATGCTGGGAGTGTCCCGGGATGGGATTAATCCCTTGGACTGACTGCTGCCACCACCACCGTGGCCCCTGCCAGCCTGTTGCCCTCCGCGGGAGCACCAGCATTTATTTATTGTGCCAAAGATAATGCTTCATTTACTCTTCAGGGAGCATCTGCCCAGCGGTGTGGGGCGGGAGGGCTGGGGTTAGGGCAGGAACCACATCCCTGTCCTGCTGCTGGGACAGCCCTGGGCTGGCTCGGGGCAGGACTGAGCTTGTTTTGCCTTTCCCTGCCCAAAACAAGGATTTTCTCCACGCAGCCCCCTGCACCATAGGAATTGAAAGCTTCCACCCCCAAAAATATGCTGTAACGTTTCCAGGGCACAGTAGAAGTGCGTGCATGCGTGCACGCCCGCTCCTTCCTCCCAAATTCTCAGTTGCACCCCTCCCTTCAGAGCTGTCCTGGGCATTAGTGCTTTATTGCATTAGGAATATTTGCAGTGATTCCTGCGTCTCAGGACCGGCCGACCCCCTTCACACCCTGTGGCCGGAGTCCCCAGGGGGGCGAGGGGGCTGCGCTGTAGGTGCTAACTCGAGCTGAGAGCGGCGGGTGACATTATTTAAAAAGAAGTCGCGATAAATTAATGCCCCCTGGCACGTGCGGGTGCTCTGGGGTAGTGATGCCGAGGGGCTGGGACCCAGCACTGGGTATTTATTCCAGCCTCAGGTAGGCTGAGGTTGGGTCGCTTCTCGCCGTGGTGCATGGAAAGCTGCGGCGTGGGGCCGTGGTGATACGATGTCCTGGGTCCCAGCGGGGGTTTGGCCCCGTCACTTGTGGGGGGAGAAGGTGCGTCTGGTCCCCCGTATCCTCTTGGACCAGCTGGACGCACCAAGTTGTTCCTGTGATGTAGCCTTGTCCAGTGTTACCACGATGTATAAAGTTTTGTACATACGAGATTCAGAGCTTTTTAACTTTTAATATTTATTAATTTCCCCTGGTTCTTCTTTTTTTTTTTTTTTTTTTTGAACTCTAACATAATGTAAAAAAAGAAAAAAAATAAATCCACATGAAAATCTCTTTCTGTTGATTGAGCTGGGGGAGTGGGGATGTGAGGTGGAAAAAGGTGAGTGTGACCTGTGTGGTTATTGAACTGGATTTCACGCAGCAGGCTACCACCTTTTTGTTTTATTTCAACCCAGCCGCTCTTCCCTCAGCCAGTTTCACATACCTGTTGTGAGTTCGGTGGGTGTTTGTTTGTTTGTCTGTTTTTTTCTGGATGCCTCATCCCCTTCCATGTTGCAGTACCCAAAGTCACTTGAACTGATGGTGAAAAACACATTTCTGAGTCCCTGAGCAATGGCTTTCTTGCCAGACACCTGCTACTGTTGGCATAGCAGGAGAAAAACCTAAATCTAGATACATGTGTACACTCAGATAAATATATAGCTTTTATCCATTAAAAAATAAAGATGTGTTGAATCACTTGAGCTTGCACTGGCAACCGGTGCCATGGGCAGGTAATAAATACAGAGCGATGGAACCGGGGCAGGGCTGAAGCCGTGGAACAAACAGCCCCATGGACAGTGATGCCCAACCTGGGGGTGCGTTTTGGCAGGGCCCCCCCCCGCCTTGTGTGCAGTGTGGGGAGCGATGCCCAACACCAGCTACAGTCGCTCCTGGGCGAGGGTTTTTGGGCAACCCCTGGTGCAAGGCTTGGTGTCACCCCAGCTCGCAGGTGCTCCGCTCCATCTCCGAAGCAGCGCTGTGTCCTCTACGCTTGGGCTTGCTTGGTGGGTGCATCACCTCGGCCCATCGCTGGTGGCCGTGGCAATGGGCAGGTCTCCAGCTCTGGCCGCATCCCTCGTTCCCCGCGCAGAGACCACGTCCCCAGCTCAGGGAGCGGCGGTGCCGGCGAGGTGCCGGCAGAGGTGCTGGATGAAGTCTGCTTGGGACTGCGGCAGGACACGGTTAGTGACGGAAGTGGGGATCCAGCCCTTTGGGAGGGAGAAAACACCCCGAATTGGGTCCCACTGGGTCAGAGAGGGCTGGGGGTGCCCGTCCCGGGGAGGAGGTTGGCACGCTGGGATGTCCCAGCCTGGGTGACACGGTGACACTTGCCTTCAGGTCCAAGCTGAGGAGCCAGGTGAAGTGGGTCCGGACGGGGTCCCCCGCCAGTGGCTTCAGGGCGATGCAGCTCAGCCGGGACTCTGCCCTGTGGGGGACGAGGGAGGGGTCAGGCAGGGTGGAAAACTGGGGGTACGGAGCCCCCAGAGCCAGCACAACGGGGAGGCAGCTCTCGGTGCAAGCAGTCATGGTGCTGTCCCCCCTGCAGGGACACAACAGCCCATGACGTTCGCTTTTTGGGGGCTGTACCTGATGCACCCCTCCTGCGAGGGCAGCAGCTTGGCGCGGGTGGCCGTCCCCACCAGGAACACGGCCGTGTCCCTCCTCACGCGGTGCCGCACGCTGACCAAGTCCCGCTGGCCCACCAGGTTGCCCGGGCTAGGAGCGGTGACTTCGTGTGTCACCAATGTGTCCATCCCGACGCGCTGCAGCACCTGCCAGAGCAAGGAGCAACCTTGGGGATCACCTGGTGACAATTAAATCCCAGTCACTTGTAGGCTAATAAGGGGCAAATGGGGTGATTTTTGCAGCCTTTTTTTATCTGGGCTGGGACTCTATGCTATTTCTTTATACGAAGGGACAGGGAAGTGGTAGCAATAAATAAGCAGTAAATAATAAATAAGCAGAGGCTGGGTGGCATCTGAGCCAGCATAGGTAAGTTAGGGGAGGCTTTCTGAGGCTGGCAGCTTTGTGTAGGGAGACGCTGTGATTTGGGAGCTGAGAAATAAGGCAAATACTCAAAAGTAGCCCCAGACAACTCATAAGCTTCCCAGGAATGGCCCTGCAGTGTGATATATTTAGTTTTACCTTTTTTTATTTTTTTTTTTTTTTAGCTGTCTGATTCCTCTGAACAGTTTCTCGCCCAACATTGAAGTCTGAGCAATGTCAGAGTCCCCTGGTGTGGAAAAACCTCTGTGAACAGACGCTTTGCAGGAAAAAAGCAAACCCTGGAAACAACATGTTGCTCAATGCTATGCTAGTAAAGTACATCTCTCCCTGGGGTGATACCCTGCTCTTGCAGGAGTGCAGAATTAACTTTAATCCTTCAGCAATCTAAAATATTTTGATAAATGTGATTTTTTTCCAGTGCTAGCCACCCTGGCGATGCAAAGCCTCGGACTGCCTGCCCACAGCCTAAATAAGCACGATTTTTTCGGGGTGCTAGCAAGCTTGGCGGTGCAAAGCCTTACACCGTCTGCCCACGATGGCCTGGGAGCATCCCTCCCCAGCTCACCTTCACCCGGCTCAGGGTCGGGTTCCTCTGGGGCATTTGCTCAATGCTCTCGAGCAGCTCCCGGTGCAGCCAGGGCACCGGCACGGCCAGGACCTCTGCCCAAAACACCTTGCCCAGCCCGGGGAGGGCAGCGCTGGACACAGCGGCCCTGGCATCCTGGGAGAGGACAGAGCCCGAATCAACCCCGAATGTCCCCGGAGGTATCGGCTACACGCTGAAACACCTTGCTAATAAATCATCCCCGCCCTCCTAGGTGGCCTTTGGAGGTCCCTTCCAACCCAAATTATCCTGTGGTTCTTTTGAATCGCTGCTTGGTTTACAAGTGAAAGCAGATGTATCTAAATCATGCCTCTACAATTTACTTTTTTTTTAAATTAAGCTACTTTCTAGCTAAATTGAACAATTCGGCAAACAGCTTAATGAACAAACACTGTAAATAACAACACAGCCACAATCCGTGGAGCTTTTCTGCAGAAACGCTCCTGGCTTTCCTCAGGGACACGATTATCCCAGTTTCCCCTTCCAAGCCTTTTCCTGCTGTCTATTTACTTTGCAGATTTGCTTGTGAACGTACTTAACCATGGCTTGCTTGGAAACCCCCTTTGCTGTGCGTGCTTTTGCAGGGCACACCTGCTGCGCCCGTGGTTTCCCTTCAAGGAGGACTAAGAGAAGCAAACCTCCCCTCCCCAGGCTGATTTATCCTCCTGAGGGCATTTTTTAGCTTGCAGCAGCAAAGGTGAGAGGTGCTTGGGCTTTACCAGCATGGTTTCAGCCCGCCAGCCCGTGCGCTGCTGCAGGGTGCTCAACGCTCGCTGCAGGGCCCGTTCTCCCTGGGCGATGTAGGAGAGATCCACGCTGGAAAACTGTCTGGGGCTGACGTCTCTATCAGGCTCAGGGCAGGTGGCTGCAGGAACAAGGCAGAACATGATGAATATCCTGCCCCCTGCTTTGCCTGTGTGCATAGGTGTGAGTACAGACGTGCAAACGGAGCTGGAGCAGAGGGTTTTGCTGACCCAAAGGCAGCAAAGAGTCTTACACCACCGTTTCCATCCCACAACCGGTCCCCTCTTGGGCTCGGTGCAGAAAACCTCTCTGGCAGGAGCATCCCTGGCATTCATTCCCTGTGTGCTGACTGCTTGGAAGGCTTTTTAGAATTGCTTTCCAAATCAGTTCTCAGTAACACGGTGGTACAAATTGCATGTTGCTTGGGTATTGTTAACATTGCATAGGCTGCTTTTGGACCAAGCCACGCTTCAAAAAAGCCCCGATGAACGTGCCAGTTTTCAAGTCTTTAGGTAAGTGGTGGAATTAGAGGCACAGCAGACATGCAACAAAACACTGATAAGTGCCCAGAACCTCGGCTGAAAGCTTTGGCCGCCTGTACAGTGAGTTAATGCAATTTACCTCCCAGAATCTCAGGGCCTCCCAGTTTGCTATCAGAATGGGGAACGCTTTTAAGCTACCACAGAGTAGGTGAGAAGATAACGAATTCTGTCCCCCCAGATAAGGGTCAAATCATACGGGGAGGGGTGTATTTTAATACGTGTCCCTCCATCCCTTGTTGCAAGGGGGTTGTGAGCGGGGGTAGGAAATGTGGTACCCAAGTGCCCAGGCTGAGCTTACCTGTCTCCTTCCCCATCAGCCTCTGAATATAATGAGGAATTTTGGAAGGCAGGCGACGGGATCCTCTCACCACCAGGCCTTTCACGTCCTTCTGTATTGCTGCAACAGCTGGTATCTTTGAGCCTAGGGGAGAGGCTTCGGTGAGCAGCGAGGAAGATGCTGCGGTGCCCCATATCTCCGCTGGAAGCTCATTTGCAGCTAAGACCGAGACTACCTTACACACGGCACGGCGCGGGAGGAAAATAGATGCACGGACGTGAGAATTCCAAGGGAGCACCCATCAGATGCAGACTCAGCGTCTCCTTTCCTGCCCGTTTTTCCCGAGGTCGGAGGGAAGGTGAGGGGGGCTTACCGGGCAGGTGGTCGTGGGCGATGCCGCAGCACAGTTTGACGGTGGCCTGCAGCACGGCGCGGGAGCGGGGCTCCCTCCCGGAGCACGCTGCGTCCCCGTGAGCCTTTACAGCTGTGCCGAAGGACGGTACCTGGTGATAGGACCAGCCTGCAGATAGCGGCTGGGAATTGGGAGCCCTCCAAGGACAAGGCGAGGGAGAGGAGGGGCCGGAGGGAAAGGCCAGGCTTCCATTGGAATGAGCCGCCCCTGCCTGGGAACGAACACTGGGGTGGGACACTGGAGCGGTCCCCAGTGCCACTCGGTGGATGGCCGTGGTGGCCAACCCAAGCTGGCAAAGGAAACCGGGGGCACTCGTATGGGGGGAAGGATGGGGTGGGAATGGAGAGCTCTGCTCTCAGGGAACGTGGAAGCTGATGTTATTGTGGAAAATAGTGCTTCTTCCCATGGAAACTTCATGGAAGTTGTGGTGGTAATTGCTGCTGTTGTAACTCCTCGAGTAGCTACGTATTTTCCTCTTTCCTACTTTGCTCCCTCCTAACTGTCTGCTGCAGACCTCTGGTGTTTATGGTATTGGTGGGACCGCGACATCTTTTGCTGTGGAGTTATTTATTCCTTCCCTTTGTGTTTTTAATGACCCCTCTTGAAAGTTTAAACATAAAACCTACTAGGTCACTGCTTAAAGCACAGCCACGCTGTATTCCTCTGGTCCTTTGCGATATCTGCTTTTTCAAGTGCTTTGAAAACCCCACTCGATTTTTGCCATGGAAAGGCTCTCCCACCTGTAGGTACCTGAGGGTTCAGATGCTTTTATGTCACTCAGCATCACTACAGCTCACTTCACCTTCAGCCTCTGAGGTTGCAACAGCCAAAACATTTGGGCCAGGAGGGGTTTTTTGCTTTAAAGAGATAGGAGAGACTTCCAGGTTTGCGGTCCGATGTGGTTGTGGCCAGCGAGTTTCTTGCTGGGATGGGAACAGTCCTTCCCTGGCAGCCCTGGGGCTGTCACAGCGGTGATGGGGACAGTCTGGTGAGTCTGTACGGTACTGCATGTTGCTTTAATAAGTGTATTATTATGAGTGGAGTAGCAAGAGAGAAGCTTGTGGGTGGCTTTTGGACATGGCAGAATTACTGTGGCGGAGGGTAATTGAGTAAGTAGGAAAAACAGGGTAAGAAACGACTGTTTTCACCCAAAGCTGATGGAGTTAAATACGATTATTTGTTCTTTTTGACTTGAGGCACAATCACATCTCTTCAATACTCCCACTATTGGCAGCGATGGAGTGGGAGAAACAATTTCCTAGGAAAATGTTGGCTTATTTTTCCCCATGGGCTTTGGCCCTGCCGTGCCGGAGGGTTTTATCCCAGCCCTGGGGACTTGCTGGCTCATTTCAACCAGTTCCCAGGCTCCCAGCCTGACTCACCAGCCCTGGCCCTGAGCTTTTCCCTCCTGGGGCTTTTCCTGCAGGGATAACCTCATGGCACAGCTTTCTCCTTCCATCCCTGATTGCTGGGCACATTATAGGAGCAAACTTCTGCCAGCAGCTATCCTAGGGTGACTTTGTATGTGGTAGCACCCAGACTGCATGTCCCCTGCCTGCAGGAAAGCCCCGCAGATGCATGTGTGTGATATGCACGGCCCAAAGCAGCTGCAAGCTTTGCAGCAGGGGCTTGGGAGGTGCACAGCAGCCAAACTGCGGATCTGCGGGAGCTTTGCTATTGCTGGAGCTCTTTCTTTGTGCTGGGGTTTCCACTGCTGTTTTGGTGAGTTGCAAACTGCTTTTTTTTTGATTTTTCATGGTGTCTGGGATTTTTTGCATGGTTAGGAAATACAATTTTTTTTTTTTTTTTTGTAAGCTGCCTAGGAAGGAGAAAGCAGTGACTGATAAGAGATCTGGCCCAGGGCTTTAAACCTGCATCTCCACTCACTCCCTGGGAGAGCTGGTCCCTGTCACTGGTTTGTGCTCTCACACACGTTCCCCTTACCTATTCGCACACTTTCTGGTGTTATTTATGTCTCTGCAGAAAGCTGGAATAGGCAGGCAGATAATATTTTATCACCCTGTTTGGTGAGCAGTGTCTGGATGCTCTCCTGAGGGTAGTACGAGATGTCCTGGGAATAGAGCAATTCACGGAGTGGGGGGAAAAATGCCCGAAATTGTGATGGCAAGCTTGGCGTCCAGGAGGGGGTGGCATTGCCACATGAGACCCCAGCTTGGAGCCGTGAGGGGCTGCCATGGGTCAGCCCTGGTCCATCACCTGCTGATGCAGAGGTTGCACCCCCTTGGGTGCTGTCTGTGGGACAGCCCTGGGTGCAGGGTGCCCTTCACCCAGCCCCTGCAGAGGAGCAGTTTTGACCTGACATCTCCAAAGGTTTGGCTGCAGCCGCTGGAGGTCACTGCTGATCTGCAGCTCCACAGGCAGAGCCGCCTTTGCAGAGGTGGGTGGGAGCCCTGCTCCTGGCTCTGGGCTGCTCTGCCCCAGCCCCCTGCCAAATCCCTTCTGGCCCTTGAGACCTCCACTAGAAAGAAGATTTGGCATCCCCCAACCCTTCCCAATTACCCCTGTCTCCTGCTAACGGATGCAAGGACCCTTTAGGGACCTGTCGCTTGCATAGCTCGGTGTAGGATCTCATAGGAGGGATGCTCTTACTTGTTTCTCCTCTTTGTGGCCAAGACCCTTCCTGCCCTCTTTGACCAAGGTAGCTTGGTGACAATACAGTCAGCACTGGGGGTTTGGGGCTGAAATGTTCCTTACAGGTGGGTTTGGAGCCGTTGCCAAGAAATGGGTGATTTTACAGAAACGGGTGATTTTACAGAAATGGGTGATTTTTACAGAAATGGGTGGTTTTACAGAAATGCCCACGTCCCTTCGCTGTCTTTTGCTGTTTGAGCATCTAACGAGAACTGGGGAAAAAAAACAACCAACCAAACAATCAAAACCCAAAACAACCTGAAGGGACCTTGGCAATTTTATTGTTCACTGGCTTAGTAGATCAAAACTTCCAGCAGCAATGCAAATTGGTATTTGAAATGTCCTCATCATTTTTAAAGGGGCTGGACACACGTTTCCACTTGGCCCCTTTGGCAGAACAAGTATCATCCCTCAGGATTAGAAGTTTGCCTGATTTAAGGTAACGCTGTTGCTTGGTATCTAAGTAAAACCCAGACTAAAGTCTTTTGGGGTTTCCACACCCCCGAACACTGATGTCTTCTCATCCACTGGTTACTGCAGTTAGTGAGCAAAATTCACTGATTTATTTAGGGCAAAATTGATCTATCTGCTGTAAGAGCTCACCCATCAGCAATATTATCCTCTCCTTACCCCAAGGGTGGCATTTTCTGATTTAGACTGTGCAATGCGAACCTCAGCTGAATGACAAATCTGCCTCTATAAGTCCCTTTCAGAAAAGGAGAAGGAGGGAAAAGCAAGCAATGGAAAAAGTCCTAAATGGTAGACGGGTGCCTCTTCGCTTTGGCTGAGGTGCAAACACCGAGGCTGAGAAAGGTTTGGGGTCCAAATAGTCCTCCTCAAATGCCTGGCAGAGCAGTGTGGGTTTGGATGGGGATTAAAGCTTGTGCAGGTCCATAGGAAAGGTGGTCACGGGGTGGTACATAAGAACCATGGAATAGTTCGGGTTGGAAGGGACCTTCAAAGCTCATCCAGTGCCCCCCCTGCCATGAGCAGGGACGTCTTCACCAGCTCAGGTTGCTCAGAGCCCCGTCCAGCCTGGCCTGGGATGTCTCCAGGGATGGGGCATCTCTATATGTAATTAATAATAATAGAATACGTATTATAGCACCTCATCAGCCTGTAAAACAGCCTGAATCAGCCCAAATCCTGACCGTAAGAGAAGAGGACTGGGAAATAACGGGTTGCTGCTGGGGAAAGGGTGAAGCTGGGGATTAGCAGGACTCGGAGCCGCTATCAGCAGTAAGTTGAGCAATGCAACAAGGGCGATAGGGGCTCCCGCTCCCGCGGTCAGGTCACACAGGGATCCTCCTGTTCAGTGCCGAGGGCAAGTCCCAGGGCAATTAGTCTCTGTGGCCTTGGGTCCCGCTCCAAGCAAGACTGCTCTGTAATCAGCAGAGCCTTGGTGCAGAGGAAGCCCTGGGGTTTTTTGGGGCTGTTTGGTGTTTTTTTTTTTTAAGCGCTTCTTGGATGGGCTCCAATACCTTTGCAGAAGCTGGCAGGAGAGCATAAAGCAGCACCTTTGGTCCCACGGGAACCCTCTTGCAGGGCTGCTGTCATCCCTAACCACGCTCTGGGGGTTCCCAGGAGCAGAAATAGCCCTCATGTCCCAATTCTGCAGCCCTGATGGGGCATTCAGCTGCGTATTTCCGTGGCACCCTAAACAAAGACCTAGAAAGCAGGTCCCTGGGGAGTGCGACTTTAAATAAAGGTGGTTTTGGCCACGCTGTTCTTGCTGGAAATGCTGGTGGTAGTGGGAGCTGCTTTCTGCCTCTCTCCTTTTCCCAACTGTGTGTTCTAGGAAAGTTAAGAGTCAAACAGAAAATATTAAAAATACATGGCGTTTATTTCTGCACATAACCGAAGTGCTTATCATTAATGTCTCCAGATGGAAAACCAGACAAGTTTCCTTCCCCCCAAACCAGAAGACTTGGTGCTACATTGTCCTAATTTAAAAAAATGCCCAATGTCCCTCTTTTTCCTAAAAAGCACATTTTTCTCATTAAAAAAATTTCAAAGGCAGGTTCTAATCAGGAAGGAATGAAGAAATACTGTTGTTTTTTTTTTTCCTCCCCCTGCAAGCCTCCCTCCAGCTAGGGAGAGCTGTTTGGTGGTGGTGGCTGATAACAGGAGCAGAATGCAGAACAGAAGAACAATATTTACTTGAAGCTAATTGTAATTTTCACAAACGGTCACCGAAAGAGCCCAAATATCAGCAGAAAAATGGAAGAGCTGCTGTATCTCGTTGTTGCTGGAACGTTGCCTTCCCATGCATAGGGTTGAGGTGATCTTATCTCCATCTGCTGCCTCCATTAAAAGAGAAGGGGAACTGCTGTTCAGGCGATAAGAGAATAAGAGAGGCCAGAGGCTTCTCTATTAATATGTAAACTTCGGATGAAAAAGGCAAAGGAGAGGCTCTAGGCAGAAGCCACCTCTCAATAGGTGGGTTTTGAATCTGCATGCACCAGCAAAAGGCACATTTAGTAGGTCTTGGCCTCTATGAGGAGGAGGAAGGGGACAGGATGGGGGTGTGACCCCACTGCTTAGCCTTTCCAGTTTGGGTTAAGTAATGTCCACCCTGAAAGATGTTTCCCTGAGGTAACAGCTTTATCATGTTTGTCCAAGCTCTCTGTGATGGATTCTCGAATCCAGAAAGGACCGCGTCAGTCAAACACAATCTCTTGGTCTCCATGGCAACCAGCATCTGTGTTTGCCCCGTAAGATGGACTTGAACCGCCAATAACTCAGTGAAAAGAAGAAAAATGCCTGAAGGATGGAGACCTTTACAAACACCTTGGCAGCTTGTGTCTGACTTCAGATCCAGCTCTGGTGCCACCACTGTTAAAGAAGTAAATCCTCTACTTCCAGTGTCTATGTCCCATGCTGGGAGTCCAAATAATCTCAAAAAACCTTTTTAATCTGCTCTTTGCAAACACTAGAATGCTTCTGCTCTTGTGGTTTTTAATTATAAGGGGTTTTTAATGGCCTCAGATGATTATTGCAGCCCTGCCTGTCTTGGATGGGGGAAAAACATGAGGAAAAATTCCGTTGTAGGCACTAGAGCAGGAAGCAGTGGCTGGGGGTCAGCATCACCAGGGGATGTGCAGAACTGCGATGAGATGCTTTAGCACCTTGGAGACACCAATGTCTCTTCTCTTTTTTCCTTCAACCAGTCCCTGCTTGAGTGCCCCCGTCTCCTTCCAACCTCCTCCAGCATCCGCTGAGTCTCCAGCACTTATACCACATTTTTGAGCTCCATCCTCATAACAATTCTCCCCATTTCAAGCTGATGATTGAGACTGCAGGTCTGTGCTCTTTAGGAAGGTTTCTGGCAGTTTGCTGCGCTCTCTCCTGCTCTGTTTTAATATTGTCTTTATTTCCTCAGTTTTTGGGACAGCTCTGCGGGTTGCATTCCTCTTCTCCCTCCTTCTCCACCCCCCTCCAAGAGTGAATCTGATCCCCGCTGAAATACAGGCTGTTCCCCCAACACCAGCCCCATCCTTGCTGCCTCATGTGGCAGCAGCCACATCCCTGGCAACAGAGTGCGAATCCTCCCCAGGAGTCAAGAGGATGGCACCAGGCTGTAAGGGGAATTGAGTTGCCTTCGTATGCAAATAAATGCAAACACCTTCAATTAATCTGGAAAGAACAGACAATAATTGGCAACAGGTTATGCAGCGTTTTGTCTTGCTTCTCTGCCTTTCTCCCTGAGGATTATTGCGGGGTGAATGTCTCTGCGGTTGCATTTAAAAAATAATTTTAAACCCCCACACCTCCTCCAGAAACAATTTTTTTCCCGTGTTCCTAGACCCTTGCGGCAGTTGCTAAATTGTGCATTCAAGGAGGGCCACTCACTACATCCCCCCAGGGAATCTCCTTCCCCCTGGCTGCAGATGTGCTCCCTCCTGCCTGCTTTGATAAATAGAGAGAAAACTCAGTGGTTTTGGGTATAAGCTTGCCAAAGGGTTTCTTGGGCTCTGAGAAACTCATTCATTTGCAAAAGAAGGCTGTTTTGTGGGGGAAATCTCAGCCTTTGTGGTGGGGCTCCTCCAGCTCTGGGTAAAAGGTGCGTCTGGCTGTCCTGCAGCAGTTGCTCTGGTGATCTTTCCTGATGCCCTTATCGCAGTGGGGTTTTTTTATTAACAGATGGTTGTGAAGGAGTCGAGCAGGGCCCTTGACAGCTCACATGGGGTCACAGAGAACTGGGGTGCGTGGCAGGCAGTTATCCAGCCCCAAAGTGCTCCGACTCCCCTATTCTTCTGCTGTCAGCAGGATGTTGCAGACCTTGGAGTTGGCCCAGTGCAAGGCGAACTCCCTCCCGGGGATGCTGCCCTGCCTGCCTTTTCGAGTCGTGATGCTCTGGCTCCCGGCAGACTTGGAAACTGTGAAAATTTCTCTGTGGGACAAGGCAACAGCAAGAGGATCAGGAGGTGGTGGTGGTGGTGGACCTCAACCTCCTACCTGACCATCTCCTGATGATCTAGGCATAGTGCTTCCACCCACGTCATCAAGAACTTGCGGTGTCCTTCCCCCATCCTTACTGGTTTTGACCTACCCTGCTCAATCATTGTACAACCATTAATTCCCTCCTCTCTCTAAGAAGTCCTCCTTTATCTCAAGCATGTCATAATGTTTCTACAATATCTGGCCATATTCAGAGCCTACCTGTATGGGACTTGCTCCTCTCTCAGCTGCAGGCACATGAGCACAGGGCTGCCAGAAAACCTCAGGATGGTGTCAAAGTGGATTGAGGTCTCCACCTCCATCTGGCTTCTCAGGGTGGCTTGGAGGAAGGGGCCATCAAGTTCTGCCTGGAAATCAATGGCGAGGCTTCCCCTGTGAGATGGAATCAGATGGGTTTGGTTACCGAGCAATGGCCCTGTGCTGGGCACCATGCACCAGCAACAAACAACCACATAAGCATCTTAATTTTAGCTCTGGTGGTGGAAAAGGAGTATGTAACCAACATCTATTAGACCCCTACTCAAGGTGACTACCAGGCAGGGCTGGAGAAGAGCAGGGGGCTGTGGAAAGGCAGCCTGGGGTGGAGCATCAGTCGTTTTGGGTGCTGAGCCCCCTGAGTACTCCGCACTCACAGACCCAAGCCTTTTCCCATCCACTGACCTGGCGTTCATGTTGTTTTTCAGTTCCTGCTCCCAAATGCTCACGTCCATGTTGGCTGAAATGTCAAGGCCCAGCCCACCCTGGAGTTTGATGGTCACTTGGAGACCAGACTGCAGAGGGATGACCTGGGAGATGGAGAAGACAGACCTTGCTGTGACCAGGCACTGCTATGGGATGAGCAGCTGACACCAGCAGTGACCTGTGGTTGTTGGAACTGCCTGTTCCAACCCCACAGCTTGGCTTGCACGGTGGGAACTGAAACCACGTGTGATCCCACGGCAGAGCCGAGCTATCCTGCTGTTTTACCAACCCCAGGAGACTTCTGGCAGTGACACCTCACTCTTAGATGTCTATCTGCAGTGAGTAACATACCTAAAATCCATTATGGGGTTCACTAGGATTTGATGTGGAGGCAGGCCACCCGCCCCAGCAGTACCTGGTGATGGTCCATCAGCAGGAGGTTCCCTTTGACCACACTAGTGGGTTCTCCACTGCTTAATAGGACCTTGGTCATTAAGTCTGTATATCCCTGGAAGAAGACGATGGGCCGCAACTGTACATCAAAGAAGATGGCAGACATCCCGGCCATCAGCTCTGGCTCCTCTTCACCTTCCAAGGTGTTTTCTCCCAGCATTGACTCCATCCCTTGTGCTTCAATAGTGACCTGAAACACAGAAGCCATGACGTGCAAGCTGCACGGAGCAAAGCTGGAGAGTCGGTTTTGTGCCCTGCAATGCTATTGGAGTTGTTACACTTGTCCAGCCCTTGGATAGGCACCCTTTGAAGCAGGAGGACAGTGGTGGGGTGGGTTGAGGGTGGTGTGACACTGGCCCAGGTTGGCCAGAGAGGTGGTGGATGCCCCATCCCTGGAGACATCCCAGGCCAGGCTGGACAGGGCTCTGAGCAACCTGGGCCAGTGAAGATGTCCCTGCTCATGGCAGGGGTGGCACTGGATGAGCTTGGAAGGTCCCTTCCAAGCCCAACTATTCGATGATTCTGTGGGTTGGATGGGGCATCCAAGCTATCCCTGAGCACCGTGCAGCAGCGGTGTCTCACCCCTTGTTTTGTGGGGGGCTTCCCTTCTGATATGGGGCACACTGAGTGGGGAGGTGAGGTCAATAACTATGAGGGGGTTAAGAGGGGGCACGGATGGGGCAGTGGCACGACGGGGTTGGTGCTGTCACCCCCCTCTATGTATGTGCCCCCCTGCAGCACACCTGAGCTGCACGAAGCTGCTGACCGCGGCTGAGCAGTGAGAAGTCGGAGATGCTCTTCCTTAACAATCCGCCCTCCAAAAACAGCAGGTCCAGCCCAAAGGTGGAAAGCAGGTCCTGGGTGACTGAAAGGCAGAGGAACACCCATAAGCATCCCCGGGGAAGGGCCTGACACATCTCTTTTGTAAGCCTCCTCGATAGATTGTGTGGCAAGTCCTGTAGAATTGTCCCATCTATGGTCAGGGTGGCCAGCCTGCCCAGATCTCCTATGTTAGCCATCTGCTAAAGCTAAATGACTGGGAGGGGGAAGCTCCTCTGCAGCATCTCCTTCCATTCATGCAATAATAGAAGGGTTTAGCATTGCAATGTTTTTCTTCCAGGGCTTGGATGTTCTGCCCCCAATTCGCCCCTACAAGGCTAATGTGAGTAGGGACAGAAATGAGAGCTGAGGGGTTAACATTTAAGCAGATATTTATCAAGCATCAATTGTTGCAGTCTCTCTGAAGTTTGATGGTGTTTACATCAGCACAAGGATTCTCCTCTTTGAAGGGCTTATTAAAAATACCTCAGGGACTGAGAAATGGAGCTAAATATCTTCTCAGGAAAAATGCAGGAACTCCCACCTACAATCTGCCATTGGTGTCATCTCCAGCTGAAGTTCATCACTCAAACTAGCAGGATTTGGGAAAAGTATGTGGCACAGCTCAGCCCTCCTGCTGTAGAAAGCCGAGTGTTTGCAGGGGTGTCAGGGAAAGGTCTATGTGGAGGCAACCAGCCAGCCCCAGCTGGTGCTGGGGGACATCGGAAACCTCCCACCGAGATTTTTGGGGCATTTCTATAAAGCAGAGGTCTCTTGCGAAAGCTGCCTTTCCCCACCTGCCCCTCTTTTAGCCATTTGAGCGGACCGTAGGATGAGTGCCCCCAATGGTGTCACCTGTCAGAGGTCCTGAGAAAGAAGAGGAGACGCCAGCTTTCGAGAAGAAGTGGTAATTATTTATCCGTGGGTCTCTCAGGATGTCTTTCATTATCTTCCTGGAAGCAAGAGGGAAAGGAAAACGTAAGATGTCATTAAAGAAGGCTGTACAGAGAAAAGGAGGAAATTTAGTTTTCCAAAGCATTTCTTTTGGTTGCTGACTGCCCAGAGAAGCCTGAGCAAAAAAGAGAAACGAGCAGACATGGGCTACCCTGGAATTTCCACTCCTCTACTTTATTAGGATAAACCAGTCAGCTATTTTTCTGCAGCTTTTGCTTAGCTCTGACAAAAATGTCAGCGCTTGGTTAATTTTGCGCAGATAGGGAGATTAACACAGTTACAAATGGCGCGCAGTCCCATGAGCCCGAGCTTGGGCCTCCAAGGTCTCTGCTGAAGCCACGAGCCCGGGTCCTGTTGCCACGGGGCAGGATGAGGAGGGATGCTGCATTTTGGGAGCTCCAAGAAGTGATGCTGGCAGGCTTTAACATCACGATGGGCCAAAAGCCACAGCTGGAGCGAGGAGGAGGAGGAGAAAAAAGTGACGTAAATCTAAGGGGAAAATGCGACCTTCCCCTCCAGACCCACCTTGCTGGGTGGTGGTCGGCATGTAGGCTGTTCTGGATCTTCAGCAGCAGAAATGTCACCATCTCCACCTCCAACTCATTAGCGGCCAGCAGGATGTTGACGATGTCCATGGGTGAGGGCTCGTTATCCAGGAGGATTTCTGCAGCGGCCAGGCGACAGGTTTTTTCGTAGCTCTTCCTCTTCTCGTGGAAAATCCTCCTCATTGCTTGTTTCACCTGACGCGAGAAGGCAATTAAAAGGGTGCGGTGTGCAAATTGTGGCTCTGTTTGCGCCCTGATGGCTCGGCTTGGCGTGGCAAGAGGAGCACCAAGCCTTGGTATCTTCGGTTCCTACCTCACTGGAGATGTGCTGAGCGGGGAATCGCCGCAGGGCAGAGACGGCCGCGGCAGTAATGGCAGCAGGACCCTCCTCTGCGAAGTCCAGGAGGGTGGGGATGGTTTCGGGGAGCATCGCGTTCCCCAGGGCCAGCAGGTAAATGACCACCTGGGATTCCTCCTCGGCGCTTCTCAGCCCCACAAGGATGGTTTCCACCCCACGCTCCACCTCCTGCTCGGGGTTAAGCAGGAGGCCGGAAGAGAAGGAGAACGGTGCGGGGAGACAGGAGACGTTTTAGGCATCCCTGGAGCAGGGTGGTTTGTCCAAAAAAGGGGGTTTGCAGAGGACCCACCTGTAGCCCACACAGCTTCTGCTGGCACAGCTTGCTGACCAGAGATCCTATAACAACTACTCCTGTCTCATAGACCTCAGGGGCCAGCTGCTTCCCATCCAGCTTGTCCTGGGCACCGGGAAAGGGGTATTAGGAAGCAGGAAAAAATAAATGGGGGATGGGGAAGATAGAGAAGGAATATGTTTTACCTCGTCTCAAAACATTTACCACAAAAGTAAGGAAAAATTAGTTCTTACCTGCCTTGAAAGAGGCAATGCATGGTTTAATTGAATAAAATGCTGGGTTTTTTTCACAGTGGCTTTTAATTAAGCTTCTTTCTATCTGTAATGCACTGATTATAAAGCACTTTCTGCTGAATGCTTTTCCTCTGAGAAGCATCTACTCCCATCACCAGCATCCCATTAAAAGCACATAAAATAATCCCATAAGATATATTTCTGCAGAAACGTATTCTCATTTTTCAGGAGAACACACTTGCTGTTCCCTCCTGGCTGACACAGGGTGAGGATCTATTCTGGACTCAGCAGAGAAACGTCCGTACTTACTAACACCAGGCGGAGAAGCTCTCCTGAAGGCCGTGGAGAGAAAGCTGCTGCATAAAGAAACTTCTCCAGCAGGGACGTGGGCTCCTTGCCGAAATCCAGAAAGTCTGAAAGAGCTGCCAAGGATGCCACCGACTGTGCGGCCACCGCCGCCTCCACAACAAAGGGGCTGGAGCAAGAAGAGGGAGATCATCAATGGCACAACCCACCAATGGAGCTGGAGGAGATACGAGATACCCTGTGCAGCTCCTCATTCCCCTTTCTTTTCTTGCATGCTTTCCTCTTGCTTTAAAGCGCTTAGGAGCTTCCGTTCGCGGCTTAAAAAAACCTTAGAAGGTTGATTTTTGCTCTGAACTCACCCATGTGTAGGTATTTCACTGCAGAGAGGAGCCCAGCCCCAGTGCCCACGCTGATAAGAGATGGATGCTACGGCTATGGGTGGATGGTCTGTAAATAACAGACCTCCACTGATATTTGTATAAAGCCTTTGTGATGCTCCAAAGCCGGCAAAACCAAAAAAAAAAACCAGACATACATGTGCGGAAGAGGTATTAAGAAAAAACAAAGCACACTTGCAGTAATCAGGGTAGCTGCTTGGACCAGGTATGGTGGATGGACCAGCACCAGACAACCCCAGCTACCAGGTCCAGGAAAGACCTTACATGCCAGGGTTCTACATGCACAGAAAGCCAATTTTGACCAAGATAGCTCCTGGGGGTCTCACAGCATCTCCTTGGGTGCTCTCCTCAGCAGCTGCAGAACATCTCTCTTCTTGGTGCTGCGCAGCATCTGGATGAACCTCTGGAACTGCCAGGTCGTTGCTGCCTTCGAGGTGTCTATTTTGACTCTCTGGCTGTCAAAAGCCTTCAGGTAGGCTCTCAGCTGTGAAGATGAGGTTTGTTAGCCTCTTTTTGTTTAGCCTCTTTTACCCCTATTATCATGAGATAATGTTTGTACTCAGGGAGTATTTAGGAGTGGGAGTGGCTCACGGGGGTCATGCAGTTGTCTGAAGGTATTTGCCGCAGCTTCCCACCCCCACGGCTGAGGACTTGTGCTAAAGCACAAATGCCCCAATTTGTGGTATGTACAGGAGAACCTGCAAGCACCACCAGCACCTGAACGTTGTTGCAATCCCAGATTTCCTAGGTGGAAAGCCTGGAGGACTTGAGGAGGCAGGAATAACCCCTCCTTTGTCCTTGCTAGCCTGACCTGTGGCAGAAATGTTTCCTGACCTTAGACCTGTGATAAGTTTAAGCCAACTGGATGTGCCAGCTGTGCACCAGGTCACTTCCCTCATCACAGAAGCGCAGCTACAGGCCCAGGTTGGGCAGAGAGGTGGTGGATGCCCCATCCCTGGAGACATCCCAGGCCAGGTTGGACGGGGCTCTGAGCAACCTGAGCTGGTGAAGATGTCCCTGCTCATGGCAGGGGGGGCACTGGGGGAGCTGGGAAGATCCCTTCCAACCCAAACTGTTCTATGATTCTATGTCTGGGAGACAGAGGGGTCCTTCCACCACGGGTAGCAGCACTGAACACTACTTAGGAGAGGTGACAGGTTGGGCAGATGCTCCACAGTGCTCCTGGGTCCGCAACCTGCCTCGACAGCACTAACCAGCTTCATGGTTTAACGCCAAATCCTCCAGCCTTCTGCTGCCCACCCAGGTACCCAGCTTGGGAGAGGGCATGCAGTGAGTTTTGGAGGTGAGTGGCATCACCAACCGATGGGCAGTGGGTGCAGACCCTCCTGAAGGGCAGGCTGGCCATTTCCAGGGGCTGATGCCGTTCCCCTGTGCCAGCCAGCACGTCCTTGAGGCTTTGTCCGGTCACCTCTGCCGGGCCGGGCATCGGGGGAGACACGAGCTGGAGCTGCTGCCTGTGAAGGGAGGAGAAGCCCCTGGGAAGTGCTTTGTCGTTTATAGCCTGGCATGTTGCTTCATGCAGGCTTGGTAAAGGAGGAGATGTGGGGGGGAGCTGTCGAAGGGTGTCTGGTGTTCCCGCCGTGCCGTGCCCAGGTGCTGCACCAGGCTGGCGGGAGAGCAGCCAACACTTCGGCTCCAACAGACACACGTTCAATTTGGTCAGTGGTGTGGGGGCATCGCTTACCTTGAGCTGATTTTGATGCTGGTGGTGGACCTCAGGGCTGGAGACAGCACATGGCTTTCTTCTGCCAGCACTGCCTGGAGGAGGCTGTCCTTCACCACGTACTGGCTTCTGCTGGCGGGCTGCCACTGGACTCCAAACATCTTCGAAAAGGAAAAGCAAGAGGAATGATGGAACCTTTTCTCTCTTCCCCTCTCCCCAGGAGATTCCTCTGCTCTCTAACAGCAGCAAAAGTTCTTTCCAGTCCGCCAAGTCACCCGCTTTGGTTGTAAAATGTAGGAAGGGAAAACCCAGAAGAGCCCAACCTCTTTCCAGATGTGGGAGAAGGCAGCACCAGGTGAGGGCCGTGGTGTGGGGATGCTCTTGGCCGTGGCTGATTTGAGGGAGATGGGCTTGGTGACACCACACAGGCTTTCTCTTCTCGTTACAAAGGGTTGTCACCCTGGCTCAGTCCCAGCACAAAAGGGCAGCAGAGGGAGGAGGGGATGATCCTGTCTGGCATGGGTGATGCCTGGAGACTGCAAACTGGAAATAAATGTCCCCCAAAGCATTGCCCTTCCTGCAAGCTAGCTAGACCCATAGCTGTCCCAACGCAGCTGCCTGGCATGGGAAGGTGTCTGGCCCTCAATGCCAAAACCTGCCTCATCCCAACCAGCAGCAAGGACATCCTCTAAGTGAAAGAAAAAGCCAAGCAACAGCAATTTCCACCCAACTCATGCCAAAAAAAATGCTCAGCTTCCTCGCTGTGCTGCGTGGTGACCTCGGGGAAGCTCTCTGGATTTTTTTTCTTTTTTTTTCCTTCCAAAAGAAATGACGCACTCGCTGGACTTCACCTCTGCCTCATCTCCCAGTCCTGGTCACGCTGGGAGATGTTACCGGAGCAGCTGGGCTTGCACGTGGCAGGTCTAGGGGAACAGCTGAACCATGTGCTTTTTGACAGCAAATGGCATTAGCAATAATAATATCACTGTCTTAATGGAGAGGGTTTTATCTACAGGCTTTGCCTTTTCCAGAGCTGGGCAGCATCGTTATTTTGCTGTCACAGCTATGGATACAGGCGAGGCCCAGAGAGCTGCCTCAGTTTCCTCACGGTAGGTTTGAGGGAAAACCCTAGTGCCAAAAATGTGTGCTGTGCTGGTTTTGTTACTTTCTTGTGTAAGTTTGCCATGATTCATAACCCCAAAAAGCTTTTAGTATATGAACATTCAGAGTTTGACTGCCAGGTGTCGAGATGCCTGCTGCAGCCTGTGGCGTCTCTGTGTGGTGATATGCATTTCCATATTGCATTCAATACAATTTATATATTAAAAAAAAATCCCATTGATTTTAATCATAGACTCACAGAATAGTCTGGCTGGGAAAGGGCCTTCAAAGCTCATCCAGTGCCACCCCTGCCATGAGCAGGGGCATCTTCACCAGCTCAGGTTGCTCAGAGCCCCGTCCAGCCTGGCCTGGGATGTCTCCAGGGATGGTTCATCCACCACCTCTCTGGGCAACCTGCACCAGTGTTTCACCACCCTCATTGTAAAAAAAATTATGGCAGGGATATATGTAATCATGGCAAGGATAACTGCATTAAAACCCACAGAGTTTCAAGGGCTACCACTTTAAATGAAACAAGCAGCGGTCTTTGGTCCTGTCCCCTGTCAACCCAATCCCAACCTGATGAGCCTGAGATCCAGAAAGCATTTCTGCACCTCCACTTTCCCAAGCAGGATTAGCTGACAGGTCAGAAGTGATAACAAGGATGGGGATGGGGTGACCCAAGACATCTTTTCCACTCCTACCCACCTCAAAACTACCTTGGTCCTGCTGAGGTGTACTGGTGCACCCCACTGTGGGTATGGGTCTAAGAGCCAGAGCCCCAACCCAGGCTGATGCAGGAAGCTGAAGCCAGCTGGGAGTGTGGGAAAATTTGGGGGGACAGCCCTGATGTGCTTGGTGTAAGTTGAGCCCACCACAACGAGAGAAATGGACTTGCTTTGTTTACGGAGGTGAATCCGGAGTTTGGGTTTGTGCAGCTGAGGAGATCTTTTGTCTTCGTGATGGAATGGTTGGACATGGCATATGTGACTTGGCAGCTCCCAGAGACGTCCTCCTGGAACACAAATGTAAGTGACCACGCTTAAGGGTGATTTGCTTTGATTGAGCCTGAATAAAATGATCAATGTAGAGGACGGACACGAAGGACAAACTAATCAATAGAAAAACCGTCAAGAAGCTAGAAACTGGTCTGTATGTGGGAGTGTTGGATGTCTCTGAATTCATTTGGGCAGGAAATTTGCTTTTGCAAATTCAGGCTAACACTAGCAGCAGCATCTTTGTGCCTGCGTTTTGGGTTTTGGGGTTATTTTGGTTTGTCCACAGGTCACTCCAGCATCAGTTTGGCTCCGGAGGAAGGAATGTTTGGCTGCTGGCTCGGCAAAGTGAATCCCACTTGGCAGAAATCTTTGTACAGATTTTTTTTTTTCCTCCGCTTCTCCCGCTGTCCAGGGAAAGACGATGATTTTATGGTTTTATCCTGCCCTGGCTCTGCACCTACCTCCATGGCAGAGCCGGCGTGGGGCTGGAGCTGGAGCAGACTGACGACACCACGCTTCAGGTTGGAGATGAGGATGCTTTCTGCTTCATCCCCATGGAAGGCTTTGACCTGGGGAGGGTGAGAGGTGGTGTCTGTGGGGATTGCTCTGGGAGCACCTCCCCTGCAACCTAGGCTACACCCTGTGGATACCTGCAGATTTTTCACAAGGAGAATTGTACGGCTCAATAGCATAAGATTTGTGGATGAATAGCCACAAAATTTCCCTTGATTCCCTACCACTGCTTTTCCAAAGCCTTAGAGGAGAAGCTCAGAAAGGAGCTCATATCCCATGGTTAGGACTGAAGCCCTTTTAACACGGAATGCTGCAGCCCCTTTGGAGGGTGGGGGTCCATCTGGGGCCACATGGACCCCCCAGGAGACTCTGTATTCCTACATTTGCCACTCTACCCGGTTCCTCACGCTCCGATACGAAACCAGAGGTGGAGCAGAAGTTCGTACAGGCTTCATAGCTGGGGAAAACTTGGGATGTGGGCAGGAGTGCTCTGCGGAGGGCATGACCAAGCCCAGGAGGTGTCCAGCTGACCTTGCCGCTGCTCCAGGAGATGAACACAGGCCGCTGCAGCTCTGCCTGCTCCTCCTGGCTCAGTGCAATCTCTGCAAGGGGACCTCCGAGGCCGTCCTCGCTCCTCTCCTCTTCTGGCTGGTGTTGGGCTTTGAGGTCGTGGATCTGTGAGAGCAGAAGACGGCAGGGAGCAGCGAAAAAAGCGCGTTTGCTGTGGATTTTACCTGCAGTCCATGGCCTCTTGGTCACGGAGGTCATTTTTCAAACGGGAAGGGGGTGAGGAAAGACAGCATCACCGCTCCCAGGAGGAGCTGCAATGGCTTTAGCACCTGACACACCTGCACCTGGAGCAGCTCTTCCCCTCCTGTGTCCCTCCAGAGCCGGTGCAGCTGGACCGATGCCTCAGCCTGCAGCCAGGCTCCGCGCAGGGCCGGCAGGGCCGTGTGCTCCAGCCGGACATCCAGGGAATAGCGGTACTGATACAGCATCCCGGGCCGGAAAGAAAGGGGCTGCAAATCCCCTGAGGAGAGACGCAAACATTGAAGGCACGCAACGGCAGACCTCGGCCCCAGCATCCTCCACCCAAGGAGGACCTGCACCCGCAAGGGGTACTCGTGACCTGCAGTGCTTCGCCTCCTAGAAGTGTCACTTTTACATCAAGCGGTAAGTAGAGATGAGATGTTCGGGGGAAAACATGGGAAGGTTTCAATGGGAAACGATTTGCGGCTGTGGTTTGGGTGTTCTCGGGGTGACGGCTGATCCCTGCTTGCGTTTCCAGTCTGGCCTTAGAAATGATGGCCAGAGCAGGGGATCTCCTTGGGGGCTTCGGGACTTCTGGAAACTGCCAGAGAAACACACTTCAATCCTGCAGCGAAGTTTCCTGAGCGTGCCCACAGACAGGAGCGATGTCTCAAAGTGTCTTTCCAGCATTGTGCATTAACTGGGGCAACGCTAGCATTTCTATTTGGGGGGGAAGAGAGGCCATATTCTTTACACTGTGAGTTTCCCTATCAGAACTACCAATTCTTAATTAAATCACTGGCTCTGTGATGGGGCAGCTTTAGATCAAAACTCCTTGCTTTAATCTTATTTATCTAGAATTACTTACAGTTCCTTCTCTTGTTCATATACAAATATCACTGTAGTGGGGAGGGTTGCCTTTGCCATGACATAACCAGTGTAACCTATTTTCTAAAGTCGTTTGAAGTTCTCCTGCAAATCTAACGCTCTTGCTGGGCTTCTGAAATGTTCCATAGTTTTGCTACTTTCTTTAAAATAACAAATGAAAGTAATAGTTGGAAATCCCCACTCCCTGGGGCTTTCCTCTGTGAGCCAGACTGAAAAGTTTCTATATTTCTGCAGCATGTGCAGTTTGAAAAGCTCCAGCATTCTGGTTTTCCTCACCCCCCAGAGAGGACTTCCATGGTTTCCCCACCTCGGGAGATGTTCAGACCACTTGCAAGGGTGGGAATAACTTTTCCCTCCCTGGCTGGAGACCGGGGAGGTTTCGGGTTATGCTGAGCCCCAGGGAACTCGTTGTGTGCTGGGATGAGCATCCCACATCCCAGGGCATCTGGATCCCCTTGTGTCACCCCAAAAATCTCTTACCTTTCGCTGTGCTCACGAAGGAAAAGCAAAGCAGGAAAACGTATCCCAGAACTGCCTGTGGATTCATGGTGGGTTCTGGGAGCTGGGCGGGAGACGGGGAAGGAAGGGGGGTGGGAGAGGGACTGTACAACAAAAGTGGGCAAGATGTGTGGCGTCAGGCGATGGGGCCCGACCTTCTCCCTTATCCCCGCCTCACACGCCGAAGGAAAAGCAAATAATTAAACCTTTGCCCCAACCCCCAGCAGCCACGCAGGGTTTGGAAATCAGCTGAGGTTTGCCAAAGACCAGCAGGAGGTGTGGGGGAAAGCTGCAAAAAACAAGCTGCAAGAAGCATTCGCAGGGTGGAGAAATTGCCAGCTTGCCTTGGTGTGGGAGGGGGATGCTCAGAGAGCTGCTCTGTCCCGTGGTGAACTCTCTCTCCCCACCAGAAAGGCAAGGGGAAGAAATGGTTGATTTTGAAAGAAAAGACTCAGAAGGGGGAAGGGGAAAACCTGCTTTTCTATCCTTTCAGTTAGAAACTGGGATTTGTAGCCTGGAGGCTCAAATTACTTAAAGGGCCAGGCTGGAGGGGGACGTGGAGGGAATGCTGATGGGTCAGATGGTGAACATAGTTACCCTCCCCAAAAACAGTGTGGGGAAGGGTTTAGGAGATGGGTGCTTTGCTGGTTGTGCCCCACGCAGCCTGCTAACCCCTTGGCCCACCAACTGCATTTTTTTGTTTTGCATGCATGGGCTTTCTGATTGCTGAATTTAACTGGTACCTAAAGGCATTACAGGCTGCAGAGGGACGAAGTCCTTACGAGGTGGTGATGGAGTGGCTTAGGGTCCTGTGAAGTCTTTTTTGCTAAAAAGCTCTCTTTTGGGGAGTGGGAGAGAGTGAGGCACATTGCACCCTTCTTGTACAGAGATCTGAGAGTCAATAATGTCATTATGGAAGTGATCTGCATATTGCGGTGGGACCAGACCCAAATGGTTTCGGTGTTACGGCATTTTCAGTGGCACATCTTTCCAGCTCTGCATCACCGCTGGGTTTTTGGCCACTACTGTGACCTGAAAAGCTGGGCAGATCCAGCTGTGAGCCACCTGGGGAAAGCCCAGCTCTAGGTTTCCCACGTGTGGTGTCTCCATTTCATCCTCTGATGTTCTTTATGGACAAGGATCCCGTATTTAGATTGAAGCGTTTTCTTCTCTTTGTACTGTCTTTTCTTTCTGGTTTGTCAGCTTTTCGTTTGAAAGTTTCTCAGACACGAGGAAGACGTTTTTTACACTGAGGGTGGTGAGAGCCTGGCCCAGGTTGGCCAGAGAGGTGGTGGATGCCCCATCCCTGGAGACATCCCAGGCCAGGCTGGACGGGGCTCTGAGCAACCTGAGCTGGTGAAGATGTCCCTGCTCATGGCAGGGGGGGCACTGGATGAAATTTGGAGGTCCCTTCCAACCCAAACCATTCTGTGATTCTATGATATTTCAAAGAGCAAACAGAAAAGGCAAAGAGAAGTTGCCTGTGAAAAAAAACCAAACCTTAAGGTGGCCTCAAGCCGGAGCTGATCTTTGGCAGGTTTGCCGATCTAGATGTGGCTGCTGAGTCCTCCAGGACTGGGGTGTGGGAAGCTGACAAGCTGTAACCTGCTGTCCCATAGGCAGCACTGGACCTGCTGGGAACTTTGAGAGGCAAAACCATGTGATAGTCCCTCAGCAGAGTTTTCCCAGAGGTCCCAAGGAAGGTAATTTATCCGCTGTCTGTGCTACTGGGGATGAGCTGCTGAGCTCCCACTCCAAATCTGCGTGGGAGGCACCTTGGTGTCACTTTGTGATCTCCTCTGATTTAAGCTCATCCTCACGACAAGATAGCAATAGGTAGGGAAAGTAGTTGTGTAGCTGGAAAGTCACCAGGGATGGGATTTATTTCCAGGTTCCTAAATCAGGTCTCTAGACTCAACCAACCATTCCAGATCCTTCTAAAGGCAGCGGCAAGAGGGAGGTGTCTTTGGAGGATGCTCCATGCTGCTTATCTTGGGCACTGCCTTACTGGGACCTTCATCTCCATCTGATGGTATTTATTTAACTCTATCAGTTATGTAGGAAAATTAATATCTAGCTCAGACTTTGTGTAACTTGAAATGAATCCTGCACTCTGTGCAGTTTTTCCAGTTGCTGTGACAATTTCTCTGCCTGGAGAGAAAACTCCCCCAGGTTTATTCATGCAGGAGGAGAGCCAGGGATGCACAGTGAGTTTCAGTACCCGTTCTCATCCGGTTTCTCTTCCTCCAGACCCGGTTCTTGCTTCTGTCTCTGCGAGAATCACTGAAAGAGTAAAGCAGAGGAAATCAGATATTTTATATTCCTGACACTGGTCATGAAAATGAAGGGCAGATGGCTTCATGTTGCTGTGTTTGTCTGCTCCGTAGTGACTATCCGACATCGTGGCTGTGGGTCCAGGCACTACCACTAATTTATTATTACCCCTACCCTGTGCTTTCATCTATGTACTTTTCCCATGCTTGCTGGACCTTCACTTTTAGAATTAGAATTTTTTAAAATTAGCTGACTTTTATCGGTCTCTAATTTGCTAATCCTTCTCTCGTCTGGGGCTGTCAAGCTGTTGAAACAATGCCTTATGAAGCTTTGCTACAGACAGATGCACAGTCCTAAAAATGTCTCTGCTCGTATACGTGATCTCCCGTTTCCACCCAGGAACTACCTGCCAGCGTAAATCCTCTTCTAATAAATTAAATTAATGTAGCGCAAAGATACCTCTTAATCATTTCACTTTCTTATTTGGACACTGGGTTCTGGGTTCCCTTGGAAATGGCCTGGTGGCAAGCTTTACGGACAGGATTGGGATGCCAAGCCCCCCACTCTGGTCCCCAGCCCTCACGCTCCAGGTGGTCCTCACCTCACTGGCTGGCTGTGAGCAGCCACCGCTGATTTTCCATGGGGGAATCCGGCTGCAGGACCTGGTGCGGCAGCTCTGAAATCTGTTGGCAGGAGAGCGGAGCAGAGGGGGTCAGTGTCACCGTGCCCCAGGGCCGGAGAGGCACGCGGGGACCTTGCCAGCGAGGTGTGACATCAGGGTGGACTTTGGCAAAGGGTGGTCAACCTGCCCGGAGGCTGAACTCGCCTAGATGAAAGCAGAATGGAGGCAACGAGGTCAGTTGCATCAAAGCCCCAACCCACGGGTGTTTTCAGGGGATTTTCAAGTGCAGATTCTCATAAATGCGTCTAGTGGAAATAACGAGAGCCAAACACTCCTCACCCGCAGGAGTACCAGTACCAGTGGCCAGTCTTTCTGCTTGGAGGCTACTGTACTGAGGTGACGGATTTCCCAGCACGTACCTTGGCTGGCTGGGGAGTTTCCAGCTCTGTTTCCAGTATCTGATCAGCCTGGGGTAGATGGAAGAAGGATGGAAGGAGAGACTCCCTGAGGGCTCTGTTGCTTTCCCATTTTTTGCACGTGATCTTTAGTTACGCACCCACTCCAGCCTCTTATTATTCAGGAATTTTTAGGAAAGACAGAAGCAAGTAGAAAAAAACCTCTGCTGCTAAAATATGCAGACAGCCTAGAGGGAGGGGGAAGCAGGAGATAATAAAGAGTATATAACAGGCCCTGGGGGTAAATATTTAGAGGGTGGAAAAGAGCAAAGGCTGCAGGTCGCAGCTCTGGAGCAGGGGAGGAGTCATTCTCCAGAGGGACATGGTGGCTGCTGGTAACCAAGATATCCCACAGCAGGACCCTGAGCAGTGAGGATGATTCACCGTGGAGCAAATCACCAAGGGAATTGGGGTGCTCCATCCCTCAGTAACCTCAAAGCCAGAAGGATGGCTTTGCTGGAAGACATTCAGCAACACGAGGATAACCAGGAGAAATTCTTCAGCTCTGCTAAACACAGCAGATGATGTGATGTGATAACCTATAGTGGTTTTACATCCTGCCTGGTGCCACTGAGCTTTTCTACTATGGGCCAGAAGCTTGTGAAAACAGGTTGGTTGGCTCTCACAGCCATCTCAGCTCCAGCTCCTGTTGTCCAGCTGCTCCAATCTCTTTTCCTTACCAGGAGCTCTTGCTGCTGGAAGGGAGAGGGCAGCATCGTGTCACGCTTTATTCCCCATTTGCAGAGGTCTCTCCTTCCAGCTTCTGCTTGAATCTCTTCACTCCTGCCCCACACCAGCTTTTCCATGCCCTGTGGTCCTCCACGGTCTTCCCCCATGGTCCTCCTTGCCTTTCATCTCCAGCTCTTGGTCCATCTTCTTCTGGGGTGTCAGAGTCGGGACTGCGTTGGCTGAGCTGTGTGCTGAGGCAGGACTGGGCTCGTGATTCAAGGAGAAAATGGCTGTGTCAAACCAGTTCTTGGTTTGGCTCAAATCCCTCTGTTTTTGTTGCTGCTGGAGGCATTGGCTTGGAGTGGTGAAGGCAGGTTTCCAGTACCCCAGGGAAGGGGTTCACAGGGCACCAGAGACTGCGAGTTTGTACAGGACAAAGGAATGCAAAGTGCGTGGGCTCAAGATTTAGGATGGGAAACCCAAAGCTCAAAACTCTCGTTTTTCACCCTCCCATCTTTGCATGCTGTCCCGCTGGTGCCCACTAAAGTTGGGGATGGGAGGAGGAGCTCTGCCTGATGTTCTCCCATGAATGGGTGAAACCAAACCCTCGCCTTGTTAGAGAAAGAGCTGTGTGGAGAGCTGGACTTGCAACCAAATCATGTGGCGTGGGGAGCAACGTGGTGGTCAGGCAGGACAGGACGTTTTCTGATTGATGGTCCACCTTGCTCTGCTTAATTGGGATGCTTCTAGTCAGGTAGCCCCTGATTTTGCCTTTGCAGCCACATGTTTCAAACGTGAAGTCTATGCTCCCTCGCAGGGTGACCACTGGGGGGTTGTTTGCTTACGCAGCAGCTGAGCTGCCACCCTGCAAAGGTCCCCAACAACTCTTCAAAGACCAAGGCTTAAGTACCTAGTGGAGAAGCCGAACTGTCTGTTGCCTGTCTAAGCTATTGCCCCTCTACCCTGGACCATGCATCGCCTCTCTCCTCCAGACTGGAGGTGACTTCTCCATGGGAAATCATAGGGATAATGGAGAAACCTTGAAGGAGTATCTTAGAGTCACAGAATAGTTGGGGTGGGAAGGGACCTTCAAAGCTCATCCAGTCCAACCCCCTGCCATGAGCAGGGACATCTTCACCAGCTCAGGTTGCTCAGAGCCCCATCCAGTCTTCTGCAGCTTCTTGGAGCTCCCTGGGAGCTGCTGCTCTCCTCCAAAAGCATGCAGCACTTTATTAGAGCGACTGGAGGTAAATATGGCCATGCAACAGTTTCTAAACACCAGTTCTGGTATGCCTGATGGGCACTTCCAATTCTCGTGCTCATAGAACTGTGCAGACTCTCTTTCTTCTAAAAACCATGCTTTAACATGGAGTCTCTTAGATGGGGAAGAGCAGGTCTGGTCCAGGTGCCCAGGGACACATTGGCCAGGGGGAGCCTTGAGGCCAGGTGTTTCCAGTGTAAAGCTGAGGGCACTAATGAGCCTTAATGGCCTTAAGGAGCCTCACCTGGGGCCTCCACCCGTAAGCCCGGGAGCATATTTAAGCTCAGCCAGCCGGCAGCTCAGATGGGTTTATCAGCCTGTGCTTTTGTACTTGCTCTGTCTGTCCCATATCTGCTGTTCCTGGATGGACCTGAAGCTGCTTCGTGCCCTTGCTATGTTGGGTGGTGCTGATAGCGCCTTTCATGAGGACCCATCCTCAGATGCTTCCAGATGGACCTTGTTGGTGGGGGCACTGCCTGTACTGTGTCACCCTAGCTCATTCCTGTACATCATACGGTCCCACAGATCCTCTGAGGAGCTGTTATCATTCCAGATACACCTACATCTTTTTCCTGCTTCCCCTTGCACAGGCCTTTGAGGTAGGTGGGATGTATTGCTATGCAATAATTTTTTTTTGGGGGGGGGCAGATATATTGAGTACTTGCCACTGCAGTTCATCATATAAATGCAGTGAGATACCAGGAGCGATACCGTACAGCTTTACTTTTTTCTGTAAGATAGCTTAGGCAATTATATATACTCCTGCAAATCAGCCTGTTGCCTGCCCTGTAAGCAAGGGTAGGAAAGTATCTGACTGGTATTGGTGTTAACTTTAAAAAGTAAATAATAGAGAGAGATGAAAAAAGTCAAATGCACTCAGGCAGCAACTGTAAATATTTGGGTTTGAGGGGTTTGGGACTATTTTATTTGTGAATCTGTTCTATGTATTTTCATGCAGCTCTGGCCTTGAACTAGCCCTTTTTAAGAGAGTCCATGTAAGCTGGATCTGGCAGCCAGAGGTGCAGTCTGGTTTTTAGGCAATTTCTTCCCAGGGAAAAACAAACAAACAAACTTAATTATGCTACCTGAGTGGAGGAAAGCAGTCAACATCAGTGATGAGTTTGTTAGGAGATGTATAAAAGGAGCTGCACACCGCCAACCCTGCATAGCAGCTGAAAACCCCCATTTTGCAGGGCACTGTCTGTGCCTTTTGTGCTTTATTGTGTGGAGGTTGCTAGGCTGCTTTTCTTGGGGCAGCAGCAAAGCCTGCCTCCTTTTTGTTTTCCTTGTTTCTCCATCCTTCTGCCTGAAACAGGTTGTGAAATAACCTCCCAGGCTGGGATCCTTATGAGTAGTTAGTTGCTCACCATAGCTACGTGTCGGAGAGGCTCAGTGGATGGGGTCACGGGGGTGGGCAGAGCCTAAAGACAGCAAAGTGGTAGGAGTTGGGTTTAGATCTCAATCTGAGGTATGATAAGCCGAAGAAAAGACTTTGCTGTGTTGTTGCACAATGGTATTTTGTGCAATTGCAGGAAAATAGGGCTGGGATCAACTTCAAGAGGTCATCTGGCCCGTCTACTTATGGCCAGCTTTACCGTGACAAATGAATGTCCGACCTCTTTGTAAAGAGTTTCTGTTGATGGAGATTTCTCAGTTTTTATAGTGAATTTATCCCAGCACTTTACTGCTATAAAGATGTCTTATCCTGCTGCAATTTTACCTTATTACTTCGAACCGTACCCCCAGTTGACATGAAAAGTTGTTTATTTTCCTCGAGACATCTTGGCTGCAGCCCTATTTCCCTCCTCTCTCACCTTGGAGCTCCTGTTTTCCAGACCTTGTTCTTTCCCTACAAACCCTTGGTGTCGCCAGCTGAGCTAGAGGGTCCGGTTCTCCAGTTCAGACTCTGGTATTTGCTTGCTTTTCTGGGAGCTGTGGGTGAAGGTCCAGCTTTGTAAAGCCCATTCTGCTCCCTTTGCTCAAGCAACCAGTCTTGTAGCTATTTTAATCTCCCTCTGCTGTTCTTGTGTTGGACTTCGGCACCGCTGAGGGCTTCCTTAGGTTAAGGCAAAGCATTTGCTGAAATGAAAAATATCCAGGAAACTTTTCCTTTTTCTTAAGGCTATAATGCTTTCTCCAAGTCCTTGAGATGTGACCATATTTGTTAAAAACTGACCAGTGCAAATGCCCTCCCCCATCCCATCTTTTCTCTGTATGGTTCATTAGTTTGTAATCTCAACAATTGCCAGGGAAACCTTTCTAATCCTGTCAATTGGCAATGCAACTGCTTTTTAATTTAGTTTTAAAATAGGTTTTCAAGTCAGGCTGTGCCTATGCTATTGATTTGAATTCTTGATTTAG
This sequence comes from Pampusana beccarii, assembly GCA_013399365.1. Taxonomy (NCBI): domain Eukaryota; kingdom Metazoa; phylum Chordata; class Aves; order Columbiformes; family Columbidae; genus Pampusana; species Pampusana beccarii. The sequence goes on along the minus strand of VWYH01002398.1, from coordinate 1,472,762 downwards.
TAAGTTGCTGCTTAATAAGATCTTTGCTATGCTGCTTTAATGCCTTTCTCCAAGGGTCAAAGAATAACATTTACAGGGAGGGAAGAAGTGTTGTCCAGTAGTTGTTTATAAATGTAGTGTATTAAGCCAGGTTTCTTTAAAGGCCATCTTGTGTAATTTGCATTCAGTGAAATTAAGGCACTTGAATTAATTTGACAAATGGTCCTTTTAAGAGAGATCCACACTGTAAAATGTAGAGATTCACCTGATGTGTCCTTTGATCAATGTAGGGCCAGTCCCTTCAAGAACTGCGTCTGGTTTGAGCTAAACCCAGCAATGTAGAGGAAAAAGGTGTAAGTTGAGCTTAGTGTGCTGTACACATGAAATCCCACTGATGTGCCTGGAGCATGGCCCTCCCCAGCAGTTTTTCTCGTAGATAAATTTAAAAAACCCAGCTAATAGCTGGTGCTCAGTACTTTAGGATCTAGCACATAACTGTGGAGGGGATGAGCTCCATTATTGCAGGTCGAGTGGTGGAGTATCACCAGTCCGCAGCCAGATCGCTTCTGGTTCTGATTAATTCAGTGCAAACGAAAGGATTTTTAGAAATGCTCCAGTTGGAAAGGATTTGAGAGAACAGAAATAGGTTGGACCACCACTGGTGTAGTAATTGATATATTACTGTTTCTATTTTTCTTTTTTAAAAAATATACACACAGCATTAACTTTTTAACATACTGTTTTGGGAGAAACCCTATAGAAAAACCTCACAATCCTGCTGTTTCCTTTGTTCAATTTTAGTGGCCAGTCTTCTTCATTCACAGGCTTTATTCCTTTTATCCCTTGAAGTGATCAAGTTTCAGAAAGTCAAGAGCCTTGTTCTGCCGGAGATTTAATTTTTTTTTTTTTGATGACACAGATGTGTTTTGGAAAAATCTTTAGGACGTTGTGCGCCTTTGCAGCTCCAGTGGTCACTTCTTACTCTGATTAATGCCAGGGGAGCAGATTGCTTGAGTGAAGAACGCCAGGAGCTCCTCTGCTCAACAGATGCCTTTCTGCAACTGTTGGGAGTAATTTCACAGCATCTCGTCTCCGAGACCTAACGAGGAGATGCTGACGTTGGCTTTGCAGAAGCCAGAATACCCAGAGGATGCGAAAAGCCTCGTGTCAGCGCACATTCAAGTCCTACTTGGCCACAAATTTTTCAGTGTATCATGAACTATGGTTTTTTTCCACACACTGAGGTGTAACTACTGGATTACTTTGCTGAGCATCCCACTGTTGAAAGAAAGATATTCTGTTTACCAACGCAACCAGAGCTGGCTAGACACAAGAACAGGATCTGTTAACAAGCACCGAAGGGAGCAGAGAAGCCAACGGTCAGGTCACCTTTCAGTTGCTGCCACCAAAAGCATCACCTTGTTGCATGGTGAGGATAGAGAACAAAGTCATAGGTGGTCCCCAGTTCGGGGTCCTCACTCTTTAACTGGTATTTTAACTGATGTTCCTTAGGCATCAGGAAGTCACAGAGGCTTTCCTGGCTCTGACACATGTGTCTTGTTACCCATCAAACCACTGCTGAGCCCCAAGAGAACCAGAAACTGCTTTGAATTAAAATGATGCTTGACAAGCCTCGAGTGCAGCTGAAGAATCTCTCGTTTCTCTCTTTGGAAGAGGTATCCAAGTTGTAAGGCATTACGCCAAAGCTCATTGCATTTTATTTACATTTTTACAATTAAACAAGGAGTTGATAAGATTGACAGGGAAGATACGCCTTAGGAGGTTGTTAAACAGCAACCTCTAAACTGTCAGGGTGATTTAAAGGACAGTAGCGTATGAAGAGACTTTTCCAGTGTGAGATTAGAGTAATCAATAACAACTTGCTCACAGACATAAATCACTTCTTAAAAGCAATTTATCATTCAGTGAAATGCAGGAGCTATGGTGTTTGACAAAGCCCCAGCGGAACGATGGAGAATATTACTGACTGATTTCTTTCTCTTGTTATGCCAGCGAAGAGCAATCAATCATATTTAAAGAAGTGTAGTGTGGTGTGTGGTTTTGGTTTTTTTTTTTTGTCTGTGATCCCCTGTAGTTTGAGGGGAGACAGCATCCAGGGGCATTAATTATTTAATCCACATTGCTGCTGCCTTCTGCGTGTGAGGTCTGGGTATTGTGCTGGGAAGAGGGGTCAATATAATTTCTAGGCTGTATATGGGGACTTGGAGTTGAGTGCTTGCTTTATTATCATTTTTAAAGAGGTTAACACTGGAGATTCAGCTCCCTCTATGGTCAAAAGAGGGAGAGACAGTTTCCTTCAGGGGGTCTTTCCAGATGATGCTCTTCCCAATTTGGGTATTCCTTGTTTAGCAGCTGAAGTTTCGCTTCCTCCTAAATGTGTGGTGTAAATCCCACTAAGGGTGGTAAACCCTGAGCTGCGAATTGAATCGTGCCCTTGGGGGCTAATACACCTACTATGGCGTGACAAGTGGTGCAAAAAACACTTGCAAATGAACAAAGAGTAATCAGGAATGGCATGGAAAAACTGTTCTGCATTAAAAGACAATAGAATTTGAAATGCCTTTATATTGCACTGAAAATCTGGCAAGAAATGGTGTGTTTACTGTGTTAAGCATTCTTGCCTAGGGCCTGCTGGAGGTGAGACGGGGCTAATGCAGAGGAGTTGCAAGCATATGCGTTTTTTTGCAGCCAGCGGCCTGTGTGGATTTGCTGTAATTATGAGGCTGTGGTTTATCAGACTAGAGGAATCCTTTAAAGAACTGCAGAGATGGGATTTTAAGTTTGCACCCTCAGTTGCTAAGCACACACGGGTTTGGAGTGTCTGGTTGCCTCTTAGGAGAGCTGTAAGTTACAATGTGGGCAGTGGTTCCTCCTCTGTTTTTTTGGGAGATTAAATTATGAAGTTTATTTTAGTAGCTTGATCACCTCTGAGCTGCTCTGTTGTGAGCAGGAGAGCAAGGAACAGCTCTGAAGGCAACAAACCTTGTTTGTGGTGAGGAAGATGCTACTGCTGAACCTTCTCTATCAGCTGCAGATAATGCTGCTCGGGCACTTCAGTGAAGCTGGATAAATCCAGGCTGTGGTTTTGGTCCCACGCAGATAGCAAGGAGCAAGTATACAGGCTTCTCAGGCTGATTTCCCACCACGGGGCTGTTGAGAATAGTTTGTTATTGTTAGATTTTGGAAGGGGACTGTAAGTGCTGTCACATGTCTATGCACCAAATGGAGTGGCCGCAGATCTGGCTGTGTTATAGGAACAGGTCCCCTGTGAGGCTTGGAGATAATAAACTGATACATGTGAGCACACGCAGGTGATGATAGAATACAGTTGTCCAAAATAGGGCTTATTGTTTAAACATGGGGCAGTTGCAACCAGCTTTCACAGGGGGTTTTACCGTGCTGAGGCTCAATTTGCTGTGCCATGTGGGATAGTCGATATTGTATTTCCATGTTACTGAATATAGCTGGTGTCAGTGTGTGAGGGCAAAGAAACAAATATAGAAATCCTTTGACATAATATTTGAGAGAGTTTTGGCCCAGTTTGGTAAAAAGCATGGCTTTTAATTTCTGCTCGTTTGCCTTGCAAAATGCTGGGGTTTCCATGTTGAAGGGAGAGGTTATTGCCTCTTTCTCCCTTTCCTCCAGAGTGAAGCTAAAAAGTCTTTTCACTGACAAGAAGCTCTGAAGAAATGAGTGAGGAATCAATTGTGAGACTGAAAGAGCACGGTGAAATTGCAAATATTACTACAGCCACTCTGAATCCAGGATGATGAGGTACTTTTTACAGTAAATCTGGGCAAGCAGGATTTTCTCTGAATTCCAACAGCTGGGAAGGTGTCAGAGGCTGCCTCAGTTGTGGTCTAATAGTCTGGTAACAGCCTGCATTGTTCTCTAGCTTGGATTGAATTTATTAATATTCCACTGAGGGAATAGTAAGAAGTTTGTATCCAAGTATTTTAACATGTATTGGACTAATTCAGTCCAATGGTAAAACTATTGCCACTGCATTGGCAATCGTCATCTTCTTGATTTGTCTGGTTTATTTTGCAACTCCCAGGAACATCACCTTGCGTCATATAAAAAAAAAAAAAACCACAACATATTTTCTGGGTTGATGCTAGAGTGCTGCTTGGATGGCTGCAGTGGGCAGCAGGATGTGGTAACTTATGGAATTTCTCCAAACTGGGGTGGGTCTTGGTGCTCAGGAAGGTGAAACACTGTCAAAGTGCTTGTGCGAGCGCCAGCTGACAGGGCAGGATCTTACCCAAAACTTGCCAGATGCGCCTTTGCATGTAACTTCTGCTATGCAGTTAAACCAGGATGTGATACCATGATTTTCTAAGCCGTTTAGGGGCATAGCACTGGAAAATAGTTGCACAAATCACACACATGCAGATGCATTAGGACATACAGTGCTGACACTGATGATGTTTAGTCCATCTTGTCCTTTTCTGCTGCTCGTATTTAATATTTCCAGCACCTTTGGAAAGAAGCAGCATGTGGCTTGAGCAGGACAATTGTCAGACCCATAGGGATGAGAAAGAAAGAAACCAGGATGGGAACAAGGACAAAGACCAGAGCAATAGTGGCAACAGGTTGGGGAGGACCAGCGGGTGACACTAGGATGTGTCTGGAGCACTGCAACGAGGTGATGCCCTCCAAGTGGCACAGGACAGACCCCTGGAAAGGAAAACCTAAAGTGTTCTTGCCATAAGCAGCATCAGAAATGTCTGGTTTGGGAGCGCTGGGGTCAGTGTTTGCAAGAAACCCTCAGGCTGGCCAAAAAAGTAGATGTTGCAAACCTACTATTCAGTGTCTTGGATCATTCGAGGTGTTGAACATTTCCTGTTCTCAGCTTGTGGCAGATGGTGTCTGAGGCTAATGGCTCTGCATTCAATAGGCTTTTCTCTTTGTTTTGGAAGGGCAACAAATTTCTTTTGGGGAGCTACACGTAAAACTGGACAGGAAAGTGGAAAAATAATCCCCTGATTTTTTTTTTCCTGTTTTCGTTCTAGAGAACTGCTGCTCCTTGACTGATTTGCCATTTCCCAATCTTGTACTGTAGTCATTAAGCTAAGTAATTTCTTCAGAGTTTATACAAAACCAGAGCTTTGTATTTCTTTCTTAATATATACACAGAAGGCATAACACAAATATTTGTTTCCATGTGCTCATATTTCAGCACTTTGAGCAACTTCCACCCTTGGCAACTTGAAAACAAGAAAAGAAACGGGATTCCTTTTAATTCCACCAATTCCAGTGTAATTTTCTATAAGATGAGAACCTATGTTGCCTGCCAAATAGGAATACTGTACAGCTGTTTCAGGAGCTGAGCCCATATGTGCACAATATAAAGTTGCATCACCGAAGATTACAGGAAATAATTTTGCTCGTGTAGAAAATACCTGCTGTTCTTGATCTGTTTAGTTATAAATCAAACAAATCAACAGGAAAATTCTAGGTTAATCAGACATAATGTGTTTTTTTATGTAAACCCATGTCAGGCTTTCATTGTGAGGGCCCTTTGAGCTCATTTATTTTTATATTGCTTTTTAAAAGTCTGTTCCTCTGATTGGTATGACTTTCTTCTAGTCCTCATCCCTCAAAGGTGTATTCATGTGTTTAATTTTATGCACCATAAATTTTGATTAAGTTTGTGCTGTACTTTGAGCTGAGGCTTAGAGCATCTGCTCTAGACCAGACTTGCCTCTTTAGGTCTTCAAGAGTAAGCTGGAGGAAGAAAGCTTCCTGTTGACAAAGATCTATATAACCACACTTTTTTTTTATGGAGTGGTTTGCTGGATGTACTGTACCTGGCTCAGTCTCTGCAACGGATTGCACCCCTGCCTGATGCAGCATGACAAAAAAAATCCTATCAAGGCACTGATGCAGTTTTCCCCGAGACAGTCTGCGGTTGTAAACAGCTTTAATCTGGGTTGTCCTCATAACAGCATCTCCCAGCTGAGTTACAAGTGCCCTGTGTAATATGGATGTGAGCAGTCAGATCAGAGCATGCTGTGCTGAAATACATCCTGCTCCGTCTTTGCAAAATTTGGATTGTTTGTTTGTAAAAGCTGCTTGATGGGTGTGTGAATTGGGATTCTGCGTGATGGGCTGTGCTCCAGCAGACACTTGGTTGATCTCTATGGGCTTCCATGTGCTGTGGGCACTCATGTGAGCCATGGGGTGGTAGAAGGGGAAATGTTCCTCTTTGCCATCAAATCTCTCGTCCTCTTCTCCCCCAAGGCTTGCACAGAACCACGCTAACAAAACAGACTAAATGACAGGAGGAGTGTGATTTGGGCTCTGTTAACATCATGGATGTTCGAATGGAAATGTCGGTCTTGATCTTCATAAATCACTTGTGGGCAACAGTGAATTTACTTAGTTTTGCCACATCTACTTTCTGTTGCTAAGTAGCAATCAGGTTATTTTCTTAAAATGGTTCAGCTAACTACATAACTGAGGTTTTTGAGATTGCCTGCTCAGCTGGTGAATTGCTTACAGACTGCATCTGCTCTGTACTAGTTGCGGCCTCTCATCATAAGAAGGACAATTGGTATGAGAGAGAGTGCAGAGGAGGTGATGAATCTGGTGAGGGGCTGGAGCACAAGTGTGATGAGAAGTAGTTGAGAGAACTGGGGCCANAGGGAAGTGATGGAGTCACCATCCCTGGAGGGGTTTCAAAAACATTTAGATGAGGTTCTTAGGGACACAGTTTAGTGCCAGAGTTAGGTTAGGTTATGGCTGGACTCCATGATCCTGAGGGTCTTTTCCAACTGGAATGATTCTATGATTCTAGTTATGGGCACTTCAGTGGATATTCAGAGTGATATTGCCTGTTCTTTGGTTAGGCAGGGGAGAGGGTGGGGGAAGCCAGTTTGGATGGTACCTCCTCCTTGAGCCTTTCATATCCTCCAAATAAGCAAGTGAAAACCATCAGTGAGCTATTTCTATCCCAGCTCAAGCCTCTACCAGCCATGGCTGGCTGGAGCAGAGATTGTAGCTCCTGCCTGTTGCTGAAGTGGGGAGCAATGCTTCTTGTAGCAGCACAGGCTTATTGCACCTTCCTTTATGTCTGAGAATTACAGCTGGAGGTTTGCTAATGGCTTGGCTATTGATTTGTTTCTTAATGCAGCATTGGTGATTCGCTTCGGTAGGCAACATTAAACTGCTTGTAAATGGCAAATATGAATGATGGTAAGTCCTGTGGAATCAGAGGAAGTCATTCAGTCTCTAAAAGAAGCCTTCTGATCAAATGTAGATCAAGAACCTTAAATCTACATTAAATTGTGTTACTTTTCCCTGTCTTTTAAAGGTTAGCCCATTCCTTCTCTTCAAGACTGCCACATCTAAGCCAAGTGGGGTTGAATAAGTGGAGCTGTTAGTACCTTAAACTACATCAAGAATGTCGTATCCATCTAAAATCCTCAGCAAAAATATTTAAACCTGCTTTTTCCTCTCCGCCTTTTGCAGGTGTCTCACCCATGCGTGTTTACGCCAGGGTGCTGCTGACACCTTAACTGAGAAGTTCTGCCTCGTGCTGGTTCATCATAGCTTCTTCTGTTCCCCTCGGCCAGCTGGTTGCTGCTTGCTTGCAGGAGTGAGCAGAGAGTGCTGAGGCCAAGAGAAGAGGGGTTTGTTCCATTCAGAAAGTTATTATAATCCCCTCTTTTCATTACTTAGTGGAAAGAGGAAAAAGCACTCCTTTATTCACACTCGAGTGCCTTCAGATTTCACTTTTTGCATCGGCCCTTTGGCCTCTTAGTCCTGCTGGATTGTACTCAAGGATGTATTTTTCTCTTGTAAATATGTGACCTGTAATACCCACACACAGCCCTGCTGGCAGGGAGGGTCTCGGAGCATTGCAAAACCATGACTTTTTTTTTCCTCTTTCTCCATCCCGTTTTCTGAGACAGCCTTTAAAGGAGGGTGCGAGAGCTCTGTTTTAGCAAGGGCAGCGCTGGCAGGAACCTTGCTTGGCAGAGTGGAGGTGGCCAGACTGCACGACTCCACGGGAGACGTCCTCTCGGCATCGCTGGGAGGCTGCAAGGGCTAAGGTGCTTTCATTTCATCTTCGTCTGAATAGCGGCCAAAGCCATTTCTGCCTGGGCTTTGGAGGAGCTGTGTGATGGACCAGAAAAAAACCCATGGAAACCCAGGTTTATAATGAATATGGGAAGCCTGATTTCCACAGACTGAGTCTCCCACTTTCAAAACAGGTCCTTAAAGTCAAATGTAAAGCTGTGAAGGAGCTGTGATCCTCTGTAATGTGCTTTGGAGCAGCAGCTCTGACTTTTGAGGCTTGTCGATTGTTGTTCTCTAATGGAAAGGCTGCTGCAGAACCTCGGCTCTCTCTTGGCTCTAAAACCTCTTGCAGTTCTCAGCCTAAATTTGCATCCATTTGTACTCCTGCCACTATTGTCCTTTCACCCAAACAACTCCTCTTCCTCCCTCACCCGTGTATTTATAGTGAGATACAGTGTTCTTCTCTACCTGTGCTTTTAGTCAGATTAAACAAATCAAGCCTTTGTTTTCCTGGCATTGTGTGAAGGTGTGTGTATAGATTAGCAAGGCTTGCAATGATGCATCCTGGGAGGTGTTTTTTTTAGGTTCAAAGGGACAAACAAGATTTCTTCTCACTCTCTCGAGAGCAAGATGTTACATAGACATAAATGCTTGTTTTTTCTTTTAAAGGATATTTTTCCAAATAGCAATATTTTTAAGCAAGTTTGGGGGCCTCACTGCTTGTTGTAAAGGTTGTTTCAATCAGAAAACACAGCGCTTTTGGGGTCATCTTGAATAGATGCTTTCTTGCTTGGCAAACACACAGGACGCAGACCTACTTTTTGAGACTGATCGTGGGTTAGTAACAGATCTGTTAGTTCCCTTTTCTGCTAAAAAGAACATCTGATGTCTAGGAATACTTCTAAAAACACTCCCTGGAGGGCAGTTTTCTTGAGATAAAAGTACTGCCTAGTGACTTATGTAAGATGCCATCTTCTGTGAGGAGACAGCTTGGATGGCACAGTGACAGCTGATGAAAACAGTTACCACTTGTAATGCAGCACAGAGTTAAATATTTGTACTAACTACAAATGCCAAGAGCTGCTACTTGTATACCCATTTCAAAATATTATAAAAACAAAAGTATGGGAGGTTAAATGCAATCACTTAAAAAGCCACACCAGAGTCTGTGCAAGAGAATGTACAGATTTATAGATTTAAAAACCAAGCTATATTATGGAGTGACTAACCAGAAATCTGCAGTTTTAGTTTTTACGAACCTAATGTCTTAGTAGGTTTGGAATTTGCAACAAAAGGTGCATCTCCAACACTTCATTATAGATACAAGGGACAACAAATAACTGCAGGTTTTGATCTCTGGCAAGGACATCAATGATTGTTTAATAAGTGGTTTGAGTGTGGGCTTCAGACTCTGCTCCCCAAGAGCTCCTGTGTAAGTCCAGGTGAAGAAGGGCGCTTGCCCCTGGTGTCACCTCCAAGGAGAGGGCAGCTGCTCAGAGTAAAGCAGCAGACTGTGGCAGAGGCAGCACCCTGTGATGCCCTGAACTGTTCCACGCATTAATTTTGGGGCTGGAAACGAGTCAAATGCTACTGCAGTATTTGTCCAGTTCACACCAGTGGCAATGGGAGCATCCACTTGTGTGTTTGCCCTCGAAACACAACCCTACCCGAAGTCAGGCTGCTCTGCTGTCACTGTGCAAGGAACCACTTATTTGAAATGTTTGCCTTTCTTTGCGGCACTGCCCTTTGGATGTTTGCCCTGGGTGCTGAAAAATTGCTGTGCTTGCAGGTGGCTGGACCCAAACGCTATTCTGCTCACTGTGTTTGAAACCCAGCTTCTGTTTCATGGGGTTCCCCTGTCCACCCAATTGCGATATTGCCTGGTAACTCCTGTGTTGTATTTTGCACAGGACATCCTTCAAAAAAAAAAAAAAAAAAGAGGCAGGAACACTGTGGTGCATCTAACAAATGTATCATAAAACCAGCGATGTGGGTTTAAGAGCAAATGGATGCTGGAAAAAGCTCTGAATAAAATACCTCAAGGGCTTTGGCTGCTGTTGTGCCAACCAAACCTCTGGCACACATGAGGGCGTCAGTGTGTTAATGTGGAGTTTTTAAGGTAAGGGAAAGCAAGGGGCTGCCCTTGTGTCCCTGATAATATTTCCTGTTTTCTTTAAGGTCTAAAATCCTGTATTTATGATAAGAATCTCACATTACGCATTTGAAAAGTTAAGCTTCTGGTTCTCATGGCTGCAGAGGTATCTCGACAATCTGAATTTTAGACTCTGTAATCAGAAGACAATCTTCACGTTTTAAAAAATCCCAACAAACTGTAAGCAATCTCGTACTTTTTGGGAACCTCACTCAGAATTTGAATGTTTCAATTTGGCATTAATGCTTAACTTTAGCTTTGCAAAACAGTTTTCATGTTAATGTCCAAGTCTTTGTATCTTCCATATGAAATTGCCAGGCTTATTCATTTTTTAGGGGCTGCAGTTTTATGACTGGTCAATATCAGTTTGTAAAGACCACAAACACAAGTCCTTTCTAACCATCACAAATAATTCCTTTTTCTAACCCTATTTCTGGACCAAGACCCTCTTGTTGGATTTCCGTATCTAAAGTGAAGGCGGCAAACATTTATATTTCGAGTACATTCATACTCAGAGCACGCTGAAACTGATGGACCTTTGCAGCAGCTAATTAGGAGGCAAGCTCTGAGAACCGCTTGCCCGTTAATTCCTTAAAATGCTATTATCAGGAGTTTCCCTGGTTGCGGTGGCGTGAGGAAACAGCTCATGGGACCTGGGGTGTCAACAGGGCGAGTTTATAAACTGCTTTTTTTTGGATTTTAACCAAAAGCCAGTGTTATCCTGTGCTGCTTCTTGTCACTTTGAAATTGAGGGGAAAAGGCGAGGATGGAGCCAGGGTCTTCTCGGTGACAACCAGTGATAAGACAAGGGCCAATGCGTACAAACTGGAACACAGGAGGTTCCACTTAAACAGGAGAAGAAACAGTGGGGGTGCCAGAGCCTGGCCCAGGCTGCCCAGGGAGGTTGTGGAGTCTCCGTCTCTGCAGCCATTCAAACCTGCCTGTAACCTCATCTGGGGGTTTCTGCTCCGGGGGGATTGCACTGGATGAGCTTTCAGGTCCCTTCCAACCCCTGACATTCTGCGATTCTGTGTTAATGCAGAGTTTTTAAGGTAAGGGAAAGCAAGGGGCTGTTTTGCAGCAGCTAATTAGGAGGCAAGCTCTGAGAACCGCTTGCCCGTTAATTCCTTAAAATGCTATTATCAGGAGTTTCCCTGGTTGGTGGTGGTGTGAGGAAGCAGCTCGTTGGACCTGGGGTGTCAACGGGGCGAGTTTATAAATATTTAAAAAAAAAAATTTAAATTTTTTTTTTTAAAATTTATTTTAACCAAAAGCCAGCGTTATCCCGTGCCTCAGCGCTAATTCTCGCGGCTTTAAAATCGAGGGGGGGGAAAAAAGCTTTAAATTAGGCCTCATGCTGGGGTGTGTTTAGGCCTCTCCGCGGCGGCGCGCCCAGCAGGGGGCGCTGCCGGGAGGGAAGCGGTGAGTGCGGGGCGGGAGTCGGGGGGGAGGCGCCCGGGCAATCTCGGTACCGGGGCGGGGAGAGCTCGGCCAAGGGAGTCCCCTGCGAGGAGGACGAGGGAGAAGGTGGAGGAGGAAGCAGCAGCGATGGTGAGCGGGGTGTCGTGTGGGGTCGGGCGGCACACGGCGGAGGGAGGGAGGGAGGGAGAAAGGTGTCCCCGTGCGGCCTGCGCTGTCCCGGGCCCTGAGGCGGCCAGGCCGGGGCCTNCCCCTTCCCGCCGGACCCCCCCGCCCCGACCCCCTTTCCCGCCGGCGGCCGGGCGAGGCCCCTGCTTAACGAGAATAGGGTCAAAATGGGTTCCTACCGGATTTTTCACTTATTATATATCGAAAAGATGGCTCAGCATGAGAGAACTGTCTTATCAATCTGTTGCCGACCTGGTTTCATATAGATCCGCGCAAATTAAGACCGAAAACCAAGCCGGAGTAGAGCGGTGTAGTGAGTTTAGAGAAGTTGTGGAAGCGCAATTAAGGCTTTAATCAGGTAAAAGTGTTTAAACTTCCCTCCGCTTGTTCTGTACTTGTCGCAGCCAAAGATGCGCCAAAAAGGCAGGAGTTGGACTTGGTGATCCTCGTGGGTCCCTTCCAACTCAGGACATTCTATGATTCTGGCATGCGGTTTGAGTCCTCGAACTTGGATAGGGTTATTTTATTTTATTTATTTATTTTATTTTTTAAAAAATATTTTATTTATTGTTATTTTTAATTCCCCCAGGAAGTTACTTTGTAATCCTGGCTGACACTGGATGGTGGATGAAAGAGCATCATCTCTGGCCGGCTGCCTTTTCCCACTCGGTCAAGGGGAGCGGCTGTCAGTGCCCAAACACTCAAGTGCCGCTTCCTCTTCCCACCCTGGCGTGGAGCTGAGCCCAGCCAGTGTGTCACTGCCTCTTTGTGGGGGACAAAAGCAGAGCCTATGGCATGCCTGTCAGCAAGGGTAGCCTGGGACAGCACTGAGAGCTTGCACCGCTTGTGTTTGAGTTGCCAAAAGTTAGCTCTTTTGGAACAGAGTAAATATATTGCACACCTTGTGCGCCATGTGGTCTAGACTGGCCTGGGGTTGCTGGAAGCATGCTGCGTGGTCAGGCTGTTCTCGCCTTAGTCTCTCCGTGCCAAGGCTTTGTGGAGAAAACGGCTACTTACTGTGTTGTCTGGAATAGTTGTGCAGGTTTGCTGTTTCATTTGTTAGTCTAGACAGTAACTGTTGCACAGGGTTTGGGGCTTCTGGAATGCTAAGTTTGTTGTATATGTTGGGGCTGGAGCTTTCTCTGGAGGAAAAAATGAGTCATAGCGTTTTTCCTAAATTGTGGTTTTACTCTGTGATCCTTCCCATGACCTTAGCAAAAGGGATTGCGAGACATTGGAAATTTTCTTACTTAGATGAAGAAGAATCTTGCTTTTCCCATGTACTGCATGCTTCTAGGCTACTTAGAGTTTTCTGCCATCTCATTGCCCTTAAAAGTTGTAGATGAATTGCTAACGTGAGCAGGGCAGGGTCTGCTGAGATGATACCATACTCCTTGCCTTTGATTTCTCCAGTGCATATTTCCGTTGTTTGGCAGCATTAAGATAAACCTAATCACAGCATTTATTGCATGCATGTGGTTTGACTGGTGCGGCAGTGATCAAAACCTCACTCTGATTCTCTTGGCAAAAGGTATTTTCAGTACAGCCCATTTCCATGAGTAAGGATTTTGAGGTACTGCTTGTCTCTTCTGCCAAATGCAATTCTGGCAATAAAAAGGCGGCGTTTCAATCTGATCTCCTCTTGCACCAGCTGTCTCCCACCGCAGGCCCTGGTGTGCCGTGAGAGTCGTTTCAGGAAGCCTGATCTGTTCACACTCTTTGGTTTTTGGAAATGGAGTGATGGGTTTTTGACCTAGAACTGTGGCTCGCATTCCTCGCATCCCAGGTGGTCAAAGACTTTTCCTTTCAAATGTCAGCAGGCCTGCTTTCTGGAGTAATTGCTACTGAAATGTCTTTGTGTACTGGATAAATTGCTGTGGCCTTTTTACTGGTTAGTGTAGCAATAGGGGCTTTGAAGTACATTTTAGTACTGTCCTTAGTGTGCGATGTGTAACTGAGATTTGGATTCCATCGATTGATGCTGTAATAGCAGGTGCGTTGGTCTCTGCAGTGGGCTGTGGTGACTGTGATAGATTTTATTTTTTTATTTTTTTTTTAGGAACTATTTGCGTTTCCTAGAAATTTGCAGGTAAAAGTCATTTGGAAGCCCTTGTGTTCTGAGCATTTCCAGTTCCTTTGCCCTCTGAGCTCATCAAGATCCATCCGTGCCACGTTTCTGGAAGGCATGTGATGAGGTATCACAGGGGCTGACGGGTTTTGCACGTTGGTGTTGATAAGAGGGCCCTTGAGGATCCTGCGACGTGGTCAAAGTTGCCCAAGAACAGGGCCTTTAACGAATAATAGTGACATTCAGTTTGTGCTGATAGTAGGGGTTTTGTCAGGGGCTTGCATAACCCTGCTAGGAAGCTGTGCCAGGTTTTGGTGCTGCCTTTGTTCGCCGATGCTCGTCCCCAGAACAATTGCCACGCTGTCGTCTGCTTGCAGACAGCTCCTGCCAAGAGTTTATCTTTTAATGCTGCGTGTACCTCTACATGGCATTGAGCTACTTGCAAAATGTTTCAAATAAAAAACTAGTTTTCCCCTGCGGAAGGCATATAGAAAGGACTCTGTGATCTGCGTCTGGGAGGATGCTGAGTGGAGGAGTGAACAAATGAGTCTGGATGGGTCCCAGCACACAGGGAACTTGCGCATCTTTTATCCTAATTATTTGGTGTGCCAAGAGAGGGGGTTTCCTTGCAGGAACTGCACCTTCTTGGAGCTGGTGACCCACAAGCTGATCCGTAATGGGTTCACATAGGGCATCTGTTGAGTGAATTCTGCCTCTTGTGAGACTTGAGATCTGCGCTACCTCGAGTGTGCCAAGACTTTGCTTCTATAAATCGGTTTGTTGTAGTGAGCACAGTGGAGAATAGGTAGCAACATCTCTGTGTGTTGGGTTAAAAGAAATTTGAAATTGCATCTAATTTTGTAAGTCCTTTGGGCTCTCATAAAGCTACACCTTTTTTTGAGCCTCAAGTCGGCCTTTTTCCATCTTGTTTTGATTGTTTCATGCTCCTTCTCTGCAGTGGAAGCTGGGATGCTGCTGGCCTTACTCTGAGTTGCTGCCTTGTTTGTTTTTGTGCTGAAGCTATAATTAGTCCTTGGTCTAGCCGCTCCCCTTGAACTCTCAGAACTGGTGGGATAGTATGTGTACATTCATTTTGCAGAGGTGAAAAAAATACTGCTGTGACTGGGGGAAAAAAAAAAAAGAAAAAAAAAGAAAAAATAATATTTCAGTATGGCAGTGGTGGAAATAAACACAATGCAAAAGAAGCTGGTGGTACCAGGGAGCTGTGGTGAGATGAGCATGACCTCAATGTGTTTTTCGTTCACATAGTGCAGCCTGTACATCTAAAGGTTTGTGATTCTTGATTTCTGAGAGACTCCTGTGCCTGGTATCTCTCTGCGTGCCCACATCCTTTGGTGAGGGGGGCAGCACGTGAGTCCAAACCTCCAGCTATAATTAGGAGACGGCTAACAAATATTCCCTTACGCCGGGCTTATGTCAAGCTGTTTGTCACGCTGGGGGTGGCAGGGAGGGCCGGAGGAGCCGCTTCATTACTGGGGTGCGACTCAAAACATTGCAGGCACACTCAGCAACTACAGCACCCTCTGAGGCGGAGCTGGCGTTGCTCAATTCCCATCTCCGGCTCTCCGGTAGGAAGCTGATGGGCTGAAGGCTGCAAGTCCAGGATTTACCTGCGGCCAGCCCAGTTACACAGTGTAGTTACACAGGTTGTAGTTACACTGGTCGTAGTTATGCTGGTCCGACGTGTCTTTTGCAGCAGGAGCCTGCGCTGGCAATAAAGTGTTAACTAATGCACGGCTAATTGAAGTCTTCCTCCTTCTTAGGAGCATAATAAATAAACAAAGGTGCTGCATTGCTGCTGGTTTTCTGTGGTTTATTTTCAGTCGGGAAGCCTTCCCTGGAAAAAAACCAAACTTGTTGCGTAGGAGCACAGACCTTAATTAGGGTGGCAATACCTGTATTCCGTGCATTAGCCTAATCAGAGTTGACCTCGCAGGTGCTGTGCAATCTCCTGCTGCCTTGATTTACTGCGTGCCGAGTTGTGCGACACGCCGCCTTGTTCCTCAGCTTTGTCCGAGTGAGAAGAGACAAATGGGAAATGCAAATGTGAAGGTTCAGACATAGGGAAGGTGGTCAGAGGGCCCCTGGTTCGGGAAAACGTGTGGATTCAGGTGAAAGCTGAGGATGTGGTTTGATTTTTGCAGTTCCTGCTGTTACAGGGAGCCTCAGAGTCATGCTTTTGCTCAAAATAAACTTGCCTTTAAAAGCTAGTTTTATTTTGTGGCCCACTTTAAATACTCTCCTGGGGAAAGGAAGATTCTGCTGATAAAACTTTTTTCTTCTTCTCTTTCCACAGGTAAACTTTAACAGCGCTTCGCCTTTACAGTGTCAGAAACAGGAGGCACTTGTAATGAAAGTGTGAGGTTGTCCAGTTTATTGCCTTTCTGGTTTTCCCTCTCTCGGTTTTTTAATTTTTAAGGCTTAGTTTAGTCCTAAAACACGCAGCCAAGGAAATGCTGTTCTGGCAAAACTGCGAAAAGTGCTCTCGTTAGCTTTGGCATTTCCCCCCCTCTTTTTTATCGTCTGGGACAGAAAAGCATTACCGCAGTTAATTTGTCCTCTTTTGTAGTGGCATAAGTGCTGTCACTGGAACCAGCTCAGCTAGCTAATGGCTTTTAGGAGTAAAGTACTAAAGATGTATTCCTAATCTGTGGAGCTAAAAATTCAATATGTAAACTGCTTGGGTTGCTGAGTGCATTAATATCGGTACAAATGAACACTGCAAGTCCTAATGATAGCAATTAGTATTTTGTCTGATACCTGGGTCTGTCTTAATGCTTTGAGAATTAAAAACAAATCCTCCAGTGGAGATTTTTCCCCCGTGCTTTTTAGCAGGCTCATAAGTCAGACTTTTAGACTGCTTCTAAAATAATCCTGTGTCTTGTGAAGCTTTTGTGGGGGGAAGATTCTTTTAAGGAAATAAAACCAGCTTATCTACTCTCCTATAATGGAAGGGAAACATTTTTAAATTTTTTTTATCTCTTCACAAATAAGCAGGTTATTTTCTTACATGGAATCCTGTCCCGTAGATAGGCTTAAAATCAGGCCAGTTTATTCTCTGTAGTCCAGCTGGGGAAGCGGTAATAGCAGGAGCGAGTGGATGCTTTAATCCTGCCAAGCTGGAAATGCATCCTGTTTTACTGCATTTGATGAACTTTTCTTATGGCTGAAGTTGATTAGATAACAAAGTAAAAACCAGGGATTTTTCTTATGAGCAGCTCCTTCAGGGCTGCATGGGAAGGGCTTCAAAGGGCTTGGCTGGATGTAGGCAATAGATTTATTGCAACCTGCCTCCTCCCTGGAAGAGATGGAAGCGGCGTAGGACCGCAGCAGTGAGGCTGTAATCACACCTTGTTGGGTGGAATAAAAACAGAGTACGTTTGAATGTGACCTTCTGAATGCCCTCTGGTTTCTCTGGGATTAAATTAGTCATTCGGAAAGCAGAGGTCTTTCATATCTTGCTGGATACTTTGGGGCAAAGGGATGGTTTAGAAACACTGAGTGCTTAGTTAGCCAGGGAGCTGAGAAATGGTATTTCATTGCTGAGTCATCTTCCATGCCAATTTTTACTTTTTTTTTTAATTTAATCCTTATTTTTAATATCCTCCTAGGTTGATCAATCTCATTGAAACTCTTGTACATATGAAATGACTGAAGTAGGAGAAAGCGAGAAATACAGAGGAGACTTTACCCTGTCAAACTGTATTCTTTGCAGAGTTATCTCAGGTTGTTTTGTAAAGTAAGAAAGTGAAAGGAGTTCTTCGATGGCTTAGAATGAACATAATAAAAAATCTTCTCGTATTAATTCAAAACTTAAGACATACCATTGAGTTACCATATATCAGTGCTGGTGTGTGTGCTTCTAGCTTGGGGTAAACTTAAGCTAAAATATTTTGTCTTGCGCAGTAATGGAAAAGTGAGCCAAGCTGTGATGTCTTCACTGTGTACCTGAGCCTTTTTTTTTTTTTCCTGGGATAATAATATGGCTGAGAAAATAGCTTTATGCAGGAGCAGGCCGGGGTTATTGCAGTGTCACACCTGGCAGACACCCTGTCTGCGCTTTGCTTGGGATCACCTGAGGTTCGGAGTCTGAATTTACAGAGCAGGCTCTTGGAAAAGAGAGGACAGAAGGGCTTTTCTGGGGGTTTGTTTTTTTTCTGTGATTGGGTGCAAGATTTGCTACTGGTATTTGTTGTGTCTAGAAAAACTGACTTTTTTTTTTTTTTCCCCTCCTTTTTCAGTGGGGAGTGTGTGATTTGACCACAGAATGTACAGTTGGCTTGGGTCTTCTGCCCAGAGCTTTCCCCAAGAGCGAGATCAGTCTCTTGCCAGAATTATTTTAATTTTGCTGCTGACTTATATGACTGCTGTCTAAAAGATCATGTTCCATTTTGATTTTGGGCTTGTAGCTTACAGTATCCTCCATCTTCAGGAGGGGGGGAAAAAAAAAGCACAACCCACTTTATATTTGATGCTGAAGCACTTTTTTGCCATCAGTTGAGAACAGCTATTGAGACACCACATAGGTGGCTCTGTTTCCATCCTTCAAGTGCAGTTCCAAAGCTGGATGATATCCCAGCATTAGCTCCTAGGCAATAAACCGAGGTCACACTTGTTAGTTTAACACGCCTTTCCAGGGACTTCTCTGAGAAGATTGTGCAGACTTGGTGAAACTTGAGTATCACCTCTGGTTAGTTGAAAAATGTAGCTCTTCCCTTAAATTCTAGGGCAAATTCCAGGTTTTGTGGTGGCTGGATTGAAGGACATTAGCTAGGGCATTGCCTAATTGCTGTGGTTTATGTGACTCTCTTGTTTTCAAGGCTGAAGTAGCTGGTTTATTTTTAAATTTCCTTGTTGCCAGTGGATGGGTGCGAATTTGACATCTCACAGCTAAGTGCTGCTCCTTATGAGGAGTCCTGGTTTTGTGCAGTTCACTCCGTGTCCTTCAGCCTGTGCTGGGATTTAGGTGATATTAGTTGATACTGCTGTTTTCCTGGAATTTTTTAGCTTTATGCTTGAGTTGCTTAAATATTTTTGAACTCTGTTGCATTATATGCATTTTACTGCTTTTACAAATTTGTGAATATCCTTTAGTGTTGTTTTTTTTGTAAAGAATCCTGCCTTCTTCCATTGATTATTTGGAAGAACTCAACTTTTTTTTAGGCTGTCTGTAGCCTCTCCAGTTGTAATGGATTGACACGTTACCCCTAAAGGTGACCTGAAAAAAAATATATTAAGTGCTGCTTCTGTTGTTGACTTGACCCTGAAGCGAGATCTGTAAAGGGTGCTGAGAAGGGAAGCTTCAGCAGCTTTTAACTCGGTGGTTTATTTATATCCATCTTTGCAAGCTGCTCTAAACCCACTGAGGGTATGACAGCTGAGGTATCGAGGATGGGTTCCTTCCAAGGTTTATTAACAAATCTTTTGAAAGGCCCTGTGTACTTTTTGTGGGGTTTTTTTGGTGGGTGAAGCTTTGTAGCGTGGGAGATCACCCCAAAGAAGCTTTCCAGCAAAACTGGGGAAAGCTCGGCTTGGTGGTAGGTTAAAAGGGGAGAAAAGATGGGAAAAGTGCTCTGTTGGCAGCTGAAGAGCTGTTGTCTGTAACGTGCAGCAAAACCTCCAAATACTTATTTTTGGTCACCCAAACCAGGTGTGGTCACCTGGATTCTTTTTATTTCCACAGCCCTTTTTCCAGGGAATTGTACTGAAGACCTCTCTTTTGGGAGAAATAGCCTTTTCCCCTTATGTACATCCGTTTTTCCCCACTCTGTTTTTCTGAGACTCTTCTGAAGAGAGTGTGCTTGGAAGCTATTTGAAGCTATTGATGAGGTACTTGGGCTCTGTCCTGACATTAATTGGTAGTTTGACACTGTAATTGTTATTGCATCACAGTTTTGTGTGTCCTTTTTTTTTTGGCAGCAGTAGTGTTTGTCTCTTCCTTCCTCCCTTCGTATGGAACATACTAATTAGATCTTAAACTTAGGGAGCTGCTGAGTTACTTACATCTGCTTTAAAAATCCAGCTCTAGGTACTTAATAAACCTGTTTTGGTGGTACCTGATGAATGGTGGCTTCTCTCTGATGTATTGTAGTTGTTCAGTCTGCACTTGCCACCTGATAATACCTTGGAAAACATATTGACGTTGGGACATTTGCTTCTGTCAGGCCGTGGTAAGATCTGGTGATGAGTCTTGGGACTGTGAAGATTGCACATCCTCCTCGTCTGCTCTTGGCCTTCCTCTCTGAATGTTTGAAATCTCTCAAGATATGTATTTTTATCAGTGCCTCTTGACTGGAAATTGTCATTACTATCTCCTACTTGTTCTGTTTACAGGAATTAAGGAAAGCGTGGGGTCTGGATGCTGAGAAACACCTATTTAATAGACAATAGACTCGTAGACTCTTCGATGCTCTATTTGTGTGCATTTGAACTTTTCTCAAGATCATTCTCGTTTTCCTTTGCATAGGATACGATTGTTCCCTACAAGGAAATCCTCCAGATGTACTGGGAGAAAGCAACGAGCTTTGTGAATGCTCAGTGCGATGGACTTGAACCCTGGCAACTGGTTGGGTTGACGTTTTCTTCCACGCTTGTAGGTGTGTGGCTGCACGGCTTCCTCTTCCAGTCCGAGAGTAAGTATTTGAAGTTGGGGATTTTCCTATGGCTGGGGGGAAGGGAGGGAGGACAGAGTAGTTGTTAAGTAGTGGAAGGAAAGAGATGAAACAAGGCTGAACACTTGTTAAAACAGACTTTCTGCTGTCGACTGGTATTAACAAAACCCGCTCCCAAATAAAGGTCAAGGTCTGTCTGACCATTGAAACACCCCTATTCCTTCCCCAGGGTGTGGTAGGCCAGCCTGGAATGCACCTGCATCTCCTTCACTTCCTCTCATCTCCCTTTTGCTTTGGCTAAACCATTTACTTATTGCAACACTCTTCTTGCTCAAAACCCGGGAAAATTTTTCTGAGAGCTGCATTCTTGTGAACTTAGTCACTGATGTAAAGTGTCTGGATAACTCTTGCTCTTGATTGTTTCTCTTCCTGCTGGGGGAGGAGACGTGGTTTAGATTCAGTGTTGGAGGTGTGTTTCATCTTCAGGATGTTCAATATCATTGTATGTGGTATTGTGATATATTTTTTTTTTCTTCCGCTGGAGCATCTTCCTGTTTAGTGCAGTTTCTGATATTGATAACACTTCAGAGAGGTCTCTTGATGAACACGTGTGATGGTCTGAGATGACTGCCTTGCCCTCAGGGGAGAACATGGTGCTTTGCGGTTTGCTTTAAGGTTACACTCCAGTGGCAGTTTGCTCAAAACAGATGAGTTTTTAACTTGATGTTTGCTTCTGTGCCTCTCTGTTCCTCAACCAGCCTTTTTTCTTTTTAAAAGTGAGAGTAGCAGAATAATGAGAACGTCCATGGAAGGAAGACATTGTGTGAAGCTCTTGCTCAGGACAGGGTGTGATGCTTCCTCACTAGTATTTGTGCTGTTGCACAGTATTGTTTTTTTTTAAAGTATTGACTAACTGTTGTGAGATCTGATTGTCATTTCTTTTCAGGAGTTTACAGTCTTTTCTCACTGTGGAAATTCTTAGTGAAACAGTGCAACAGGCAACAGAAATTTTATTGTCAGAGTGTTAACAAGTATTTGCTGCAGAATGTGCCGAACTGCAGTCACTGTCCCTCTGTAGCTTTTCAAAGTATATATGAAGTATGGGGGTGGAATACAGATAAAATTGCAAAGTCCTGAAATGGTTGATTTTTTTACGGTTTGTTTAGTTATTTGTTGGCATGTCCTTTAACTGCTGGTGCTCAGCTGAAATGCCTGTAGGACTCAGAAGGCAATTTTGGTGGTTATAAAGCATCTGTGTCATCTTGTATTCATTCCTGCCTTTAGAGCTACCCTGGGAGTTTTCCGGTGTTTATCATTAGTGGCTTCTCCCATTTCAGTATTTGGAGTGTGGTGGAATTTCTGCTCTTCCCTCTGCCCTTCCCCTGAATCACCTCCCGTTGCATCACGCGTTTCCTATGTCGGGTGCGCAGACACCGACCGGGTGAATCCTGGTCACCTTAGGGCTGAACTGCTGTTTCCTCCTTTGCTCTGGGAGCCTGTTTCACGTCGCTGAGCATTTTCATGTTACAGCACTATTCTGGTTTGAAGATGCAGAAAATAATTTCAAAAAGTATTTTCCCTTTTACTGACGACCTTAACCTTTAGCAAATCCTAAAGTTCTTCTGTGAAATTCCCCATGTGAGTGTGAATTCCCTTGTAAGTAAGAAAACAAGTCAAATTATTGATTCCCATAGATGGCTACTGTTCTGCAAGCCAGATGTCATGGTCACTTTCGCATGTTTCTCTTTGATGTACTCATCTGTCTCACCATGTTCCTTTGGTCACTGTGTCATTTTAGCCTGAATCAGAAATACTGAGTCTTTGTCATGGGCTGTATCAGAAGTATTGTGCTCAGAGTCTGTTCTTTGGTTTGTTTTTTTCAGTCATCTTAGGTTAATTGCTGACTTTTTATCTTTCAGGTTTAACATCACGAGCTAAAAAACAGTTCTTTAAACTACTGAGAAAAATGCCATTTGTCGGGGCTATAGTAAGTATTTGAACAACTTTTCTTAATATTACCCCAGGTCCTTGTTTCAGCCTCCATAGCTCACTCTTAGAGACCTCACACTTCTGTGCACCTTTGCTGTCATGTTACTGTGATCATAATGATCCAAGAATACACACCTGGAAGGTCTTCTGCTGCCACTTGGTTTAATGAAAGATATAATTTCTACCTAGTATTTTTGTCATAGTATCCCTCTCGTGAAATGGGGGTTCCACCTTTTTGAACTTAAGGTGTTCTTTTGAAACAGTATCTTATTCTTGAGCAAGTATGACATAGCCAGGTGTTTGTTGTGCAACATGGAAGGATAATTTATTTTTTAATCAGATGACCGGCCATGATTAGTTTATAGCTCAGATACCTATGCATTAGTTAGCTTTATAGCACAATTATATCAGAAGCTTGTGTGATCATTAAAATAAGGCAAGCTTTAGTGTTTGGGAGGGTTTTTTGTTTTTTTTTTTTACATAAAAACTTGAAACTACAAATGTCAGCGTGTTTTAGCACGTTAACAACTTAAGGATCAAGAAATGCTCAGTTTGGTTTATTTTGCCTAGCGAATGATGCTGTCACACTTGATGATTGCCTGCCTTTCTGCTTGATGTGTCGGCAGATTTACATGTTGATTCGGGGTGTCAGGTCTGTTATAGGCAATTTTATCAAATGAAAGTAGCAAAGAGGAACTTTTTGCTGTGGACACGGAAGCGATTCTCAAGTTTCTCCTTCAGCTCTGGAAGGGACACGCATCCCCCCTTTGTCATGTGGAGTCCTCCAGCTTTCATCTTCTGGCTTGAGTAGCACGTGATCGGTTGAATTAATGATTTGTTCTCTTCTGCTTATATCTTTTTTGTCTGCCTGTTAGTAAAAGGGACCTTCTGGGCCTCTTGTATACAATCCCTGTTTTGTCCTAACTTAACCTTCTCAGGGCTGGCGCTGTTAAGCTCTCCTGTGCCAGAGGACTCCTGGTGGGTCCTATCTGTGTGCTCTTTCCACTCTTTGGTAGGCTGATACCTGATAACCTATCAGTTGCTTACAGGAGGCCTTGACTTTGAGGTGTTCCAATGTCCAAAAGTCTTTAGAACTGATGATATCCCAACACCTGGGCTGCCTGGAAGTGTCTACTTTGGAATGTGTTGTGAGAAGTCGTTTGGGCCTCCTGAGTCTAAGGTGTGGGTGGGAAGCAAGAAATTTCCTACCTGTGTCTGTAGTGGAGATTTCTTTATTGCTTCTTTCTGTTTTCATGGGTTTCTAAACTGTGTATGCTGGCAGAGGAGACAGGGTACAGAATAGAATGCATCTGAAGGCTTTGACAAATCAAAAACTGCGACTTAAAAAGGTTCAGTAGATAAAAATGCATTATGTTTGCCTTGAGCTTTGTTTTCTCCAGCATTAAGGAAGGGGGCAGAGCTCCCACTGCTCATCGGTAATAGCTGAACGTGGTGGCGTCTGTGCCATTAAATGAAACGCAGCCGAACAGTGGCCTGAGTGCCACTCTGCAGTTGCCCAGTTCTGGGCTGTGCCAGCCACCATTCCAGCAGGCAATTCCCAGTGTGGTTTACAGACTGATGTGTGCCAGTTCGCTACTCTGGACAGCTTGTGTTTGGAGGGAGAGGTTGGTAGGAAGGAGGAGCTGAAGTGTGTGGCTCTGAACTCTGCTGTGTTTTTTTTGTCACGGAGCTGAAACAATTCCTGTCTGTTCTGCTCAACAGTATGGACGTAGCCAGTGAGTTCAATCTTGCATGCGCTCAACAATTATTTATAATTTGGCCAGTGCCAGTGTTGATAGGATTTTCCTTTCTTTTTAGATTCAAAAGAAGATCGATGAAGCCTTGAATGATGTCACTTCCAGTTTATCCTTCCTGAAAGATGAAAAGGATTATATCAAAGCGCTGCCAGAACAAGGCATGAGCCAGACTGAAGTACTAGAGAAGATGAAAGAGTACAGCTCAAAAGGTACGAATGTGAGTCTGTGCTGCAGCAAAGGTGCGTCTGCTTCACAGACCTAACATGAAACTACCCTCTTAAATGAGATCTAATGGCTCCTGCTCGTGGTTTCATCTTAAATATTTCTTCCTTGATGTTCTTTGCTTGCAAATTTTTGTCTGTTTTCCTCCTGGAAGTCACTAAGATTAGTATTCATGACTTTTAATGCTGTATTTGGGTATTTACATTGAAAGTCTGTTCTTTGCCCCAAGACTTCTAAACTGGCAGAGCTGAGAAGTATGGAGGAAATTATTTGAATGCAGTTTTGTTTACATTTCTGAGCAGTTGCCTTAATGTTTGTCTGTTACCAGAGATGTGTTTTCTGTGGAGCCTCAAGGAATACTCATAATAAAAAACACGAACAAAAGCAAACAAACAAAACCTACAAACAAAGAAAAACCTGAACGAAAAGACCCCGAAAAACAATAAAGGGAAACAAATAAAACCCCCTCCAAAACGATCCCCTAAACAAAACCCAAACAAACACAAACCCAACCAAAATCAAACAAACAAAACAAATCCTCCTGCAAAACAACTTGCAAACAGGATTTTTAGGGAATTACCGAGACTGTCTCTCTGAACTTGAAGTCATAATGGTTTGTACCTTGAAAATGCCACTTAAGGAAGGAAAAGCCATGATGTTCTTCTCCTGGCTTGAGTCCACCTAAGCAGTGTCTGATACTTAATTTGAGTTGCCTCGCTCGTGCAAATATCTCCACCCCGGTTTGTGTGCTTGTTACTCCTAATGAGCAAAATGGGTGACTTGCTGTGCAGAGGAGAAGAATCTATTGCCTTGCTCCTCTCCCAAATTTAGGCAGCGCCTTGAATTTTCTGCTAGAACAGTGTACGTACTCCAGAAGCAAATAGTTTTGCAATTGAGTATCCTGTAACAACTTCCTTCTTTTCTGCTTTTATGTATTGCTTATGTAGCTTCTGTCTTTGTTTTCCCTCAAATGATTATTTCCTTCCTTCATCGGGTTCTTTCCTTTTTTCTCATGGCCCCTTTCTTCCCACACATATTAAAAGTTTCTTGGAAATGAGGGTTGGATTGTGACTATGTTCGGTTTATATATGCTTGTGAAGCTGATACTATTGAGTTTTCTGAAGGAGACGAACAGGAGAGGGAGCAAATAACCAAGCAAGTGGAAATACGTTGCTGGGGTGTTTGCTCCATGGTTAAGTAACATCGTGTTGGACAGTGGGTCGAAACACTTTTCAACAGGGTGTGCTGCTGATGCTGTTCCATCCACCTGCTCTAATTTATTAAAGCTTCAGCAGCATATTGTGAAATTTCATTGAGGCACCTGGCACTGTAGGTATTAGCAATACAAGCTTGGCCTTTCCATCTCTTCTCACCTTGCAGTGGTGATGGGTGCTCTTTTAAACTGGCTATTAATTTTAGCGATGTGAGTTCAGCTGGGTGGGCAGCAGTTTGGGGAGACTGAGTGGAGCTTAAGTGGATTACATATTAATATAGCTGCTTGCTGCAGCTAGATGTTGTGTATGTGCTGACTCTGGAGTTGTCATTACTTGCAGTTTGCTAAGTTCGTGGCATACATGATGCCACAGGTTTAGTGTCGCACAACAATCATACTTGTTCCTCATCAGTGAAATCTCAAAAGCTGAATTCTCATCTGCAGAACTGGTGAGGGGACTTCTCTGTGCACTTCTACGTGCTTTCTGCAAGCAGTGTACTCTTCTTTTTCAGGAGACGTACGTTGGCAGGATGGGAAAGTCTCTGGGACTGTGTACAGCGGTGAAGAGAAACTCACCCGTCTGCTAGTGCAGGTAAAGTGCAAGCAAAAGTTAGATTTTTGCATCTTTGCAGATACCCTTAGCATCTTCATGGTGACCAGAAACCCCGCAATACTGCTCCAGCATCTTTCAAAAGAAATAGGGGAGATTTGAAGCTAAGACTGCTCAACTATGCAGACAGACCCTGGGGTAAATGTAAGTGGAATTATTAGCAGACCTTTTGGTCAGTGTAAGGCTGGCCAAGTGGCTGTTGCTGCGAAAAGAACCATGTGGAGATAATCAGGATCCAATCAGATAAGGTGTTTTGAATAAGAAAGAAAGAAGCTGGAAATGGTACTGGCATTCTATTTCAGGGAATGGTAGGAGGCATAAAATTGCCATAGATCAGGTTCAGCAAGCCCTCCTGACAGATGTGCCTTTGCTGCAGGTTGGAGTGGAAGCATCCTTGGCTGTCCTGCTACCGTGGAACTTGGGACTGGAACACCTTCACTGGGCAAAACTGAATTCCTCCTAGGTTAAGCAAAAAAATAAGTTAGGAAAATGTTTTTTGGTGGTCTAGATCTTACAACAATGGAGCGTTGGCATGCTTCAGTGGTGTCTTTGTTAGGTCTGTTTACCTACTCAGGAACTTTTCTCTTTGAGAAGGTTGGAAAATAACCTCAACAGCCCAAATGTCTGTTTTCAAATATAACTAGTTCAAGAGGTTTTCTGGTAGAACGGGAAGTCCAGCCTTCTTGCTCCAGGGAACAGCTTTTATAACAGCTGTAATGAGCTCTGTTTGGTGCTTGCTATTGCTGTTTTCTTCTGTGCATTGACTTTTTCTTTGCCGCTTCTGGGGAAACATAAAGGTCAGAGCAGCCTTTCTAGAGGGGCCTCAGCTTGGATCGAGTGTTGTGGAAACATTCCCTCTGTTTGTGCTGATTATTCACTGTTTTTTCTGCTGTATTTCTTTTAGTGTCCCTGCAGTTGCTTTTTGATCTCAGCTGCAGGGGGTCGGAACTGGCCTGTTCCACCCTTATCCTGTGAGCCTGCAGTTGCAGAACAAGCATGAAATACTGGTTTCCACGGCCACTTTTGTTGCGGTGTGGGTGGGCAGCCGTGCTTTTCTAGCTGCTTCAGAGTTCCCCTTTAATAGTCAACTTCAAAACTCATTCTGCAAAGTAAGCTTTTTGACCTGCTTTGTGTCAAGCAATCATAGGGTGTGTGTTCTGTTCTTTTTAAAAAATAGCTAGACAATTCAACCTGTCTTCACAACAAGAAATATTGCTATGTTATAGAATCACTCCAGAGGCCAGAATGCCCTAGAAAAACAAATGAGTTTGTTTTTTTTTTTATGCCCCTCAGCTGTGGCTTCCCGGCTTGTGGTATTTACTTGGAGCAGGAGTTAAGTCCAAGGAGATCTGCAGTATTTTTACAGCTAAACGCAGCTAATTTGCTTATACAGTGTGTTACGATGACTTCCCAAATCCGCACTGATAATCCAGTACTTAATCTGCAAGGCTAACTTTCTGTCTTTGTTTTCTGAAGGTGTATGAAGAGTTTGCCTGGAGTAATCCTCTCCATCCGGATATATTCCCTGGTTTGAGGAAGATGGAAGCAGAGGTAGTGAGGGTTGCCTGCACGCTCTTCAACGGGGGCCCCAACTCTTGTGGCACTGTAAGTAGCTTGTCTTCAAGCGTCCCATGAACATTTTGGATATTTTTGACTTGGATTTAGGTGCAAATGCACCTTCTGCTCTCCAGCCAAGGCTGAGGTCAAGCTAATCGTGGCATATGTCGTGCCAGCTTGGCTGTATGGCGGACAGTTGTTAATTGCTTTTCTTAGTGAAGCTTTATGAGATCATTTAAATCAGGGAAGTAGTTCTCCGGACAAGACGGGGGTTTTTTTGTGCTCTTAAATGATAGCAGCTGGAAAAGGGAATTGATGTAATGTAGCCTGGCTGGTTGTCAGTGGGGGATGACGAACAGAACAGGGTCACTTTGAGTAGCTCTCCCTCAGTTTTAATCTCTGAACTGGAAATGTGTGAGCCTGCCAGACCACGAAGATTGAGGAGAAGGCCAGCTGGCTGGCTGGTCATCGACAAGCAGCTCCAAGTCTCAGTGATCGAGCAGGCATGGCACGTATTGTCATCTGTCCAGCTGGAAAGCTGTCTTTCCACACTCACATGGCCTTCCAGTGCGCCAGGGTAGAAACCAGTTTTGAAGCCTCGATAGAGTTCCTAGTGAGAGTCCAAATGTGTGTTCTGAAGCTGATGCTTTCAACGTTGGTCCAGGAGTGAAAAACGTGAGCTTGTACGGTGAATTATTGTTATAAAAATAAGCCATGGTTTCTTATGCTCCTCTCTCTCACTTTACCTTTTTGGTAAGGATGCTGAATTCCTTTGGCCGAATTCTGTCCCTGTTTACATGGTGTGTGGGACAGCGAGGTCAGGTGCAGCTGGGATACACACAGGCTGCTTAAATGACTTGCAAAGAAACAGTTCCGTTTGTGAGAAGAATGCAGATAAGATATTTCGGAGCCTGGGTGTGAAGTGGTTGCTTTCTGCAAATGTGCGAGGGAGGGAGAAGGCCAGAAATGATTGAGGGTCAGTGTGGGAAGGCAGTGGTGACACTAGAGCTTATGGGCTGAGTCTGACAGTTGGAGTCTTGGCTGTGTAAGGACAGGCTTAGCCGTATAGTAGTAGGTGTAGTTGGGACCAAACTCCAGCTGAAGATGAAACTTGACTGTGCCGTGTCTGGGAATGTAAGACGTGATTGTCTTTGATAGCGGAGCGCCCTGTGACCTGACTTATCTTCTCGGGACTTTATTCCTTGTCCCACCTTCAGGTTTAGACAAGGAGCATGCCCCTTTGCTTATAACAAGGATTTCACCTCCCCTCATCTCCTTCCCGGTTTGCAGTGCTGGGAACGCTGGTGAGATTATCCCTGGGGCGGGGAAAAGACTGCGTTTAAAGCTGTTGAAACTCATCTTTATCAACAGTTGGGATGTCGATCGATACAACAATCAGATAGCTCTGTGGCAAACTTAGTGTATTCTTGGAGGACTTTGCTTGCTGAAGCCTGTAATGCCTGCATTCAGTTTTTGTTACACGAAGTGTGTGTAGAAGTGTCAACCTTGGCCTTGTGTGCTCTTTTGCTCAAATGTAAAGGTGGAATTGCTTAAGAGGAAAGGTTCAGAATGAATAAAAAAACTGTTCCAAAACAATCGGGCAGTGATCACAGCTGATGTGAGGTGTCCACAGATGCTCTCAGGGGAATCCTGCTTTTCTCCCCGCTCCTTTCTTCTTCCTCTCCCTTCTGAGGATCGTGCTGCGACGCCGCAGCTGAGATTGAAGCAGAAGCAAAGCAAACAGGGAAGCGTGTAACCTGCCGTGGAGTTACGTTCTAGCTGGTTGAACCGGCAAATTTGCAGGGTGAGAGGGAGGATTGTAAAGTTGATTCGCCGGAAAC
Source organism: Pampusana beccarii (assembly GCA_013399365.1). Taxonomy (NCBI): domain Eukaryota; kingdom Metazoa; phylum Chordata; class Aves; order Columbiformes; family Columbidae; genus Pampusana; species Pampusana beccarii. The sequence continues at coordinate 1,443,106 of VWYH01002398.1, read as the reverse complement.
AGAAGATTAATCGCATCCCTGTAATTATCTTGTCCAAACGAGTTCTTCCCACATTGCCCTTCCTGACTGTGAAGTGTCCAGAGTTGCTAATCATTGATGGAGAGATGTGGGTGGATGTATGGAGGTCACATGCTCTTGAAGTAGTTGGGATCAAAGACTTCTCTTAGTTTCTTCTCCCCAAAACAGAATCAACGCTTCAGAGTTATTTCTGGAGGCTTGGACAGCTACCAAGTCCTTTAAAAATATATATATATTTTCCAAACTGATGCTACGCTTTCTGTCTCTGGAAGGTCTTGCTGTAGGTAGCCGCTCAGGTTGTGGGCAATTACGCTTCTGTAATAAGTGATTCTGTAAAACAGAGATGGCTAAACCAGGGAGGGTGCAATGCTTTGAGTTACTTCTATCCTTAAACCGCTATGCTCAGGAGGTGCTGCTGGCTTTTTTTTTATTGAGAAGGGGCCTGGTTCAGCTTTTGTGGTGTTTAAAAACTAAAACAAATGCTTTTTTTCTCAGAGATGGCAGTGATGAAATTCAGAATTAGTGTGTCTTAGTGCGACATCCTTGTCCACTGGCATTTACTAACCTGATTTTAGCAGCTGGGACGGCTTGTCCGATTTAGTTGGTGCCTGGTGATGGTCCCTGAAGGCAAATGGAGCTTGTTAGTGTTTCTGGGAGTGTATCTGTGGCTATGCAATGTGGAAAAAAAAACCAACCCAGAAGTTTGTGTCCGTGCTTCTCAGTGAGGCAATTTCACTTCCTTTGCTCAGATTTCCGTGACATGTTGCGGAACAGCGTTTTTTTGGGGCTAATACTCTGCTGCTCAGTCTGGGAAAAACAGGACAGTGACACATTTATGCTGTTCCCAGGGCTTTTGGCAGCCCGGGAATCCCCGCGCAGTCCTGTCCCCGTGTCACGGGGACGTCTCCCTAAGCAGGATCTCTGGAAAGCAGTCCTCTGCCTCCTTTTGGAAGGTTTTCCATGTTTTTAATAAATACTAAACCGAAACTTGTCTTTTTAGAATTCTGAATGTTGCATCAGATCAGCAGCTTGCGTTATTTATAGAAGTTGCCTTTATTTGAGAGATGGGGGCTCTAATTCTCCTTCGTTTAAACCTGGGCATAAAACCACTGACGATGCCCTTGTGCTAGGGGGTGTGTAGGCACATCTTTTGCCTTAAATTGCACTGAGAGATGTTCCAGGTTTTTAAGGAGGTTTTAAAAGTAATCGTTTTCAGCAGCGGATGGGTGCTTCCTATTTCTCACTAATTACTACTTTTGTTCTTACTTTTAATCATGTTACGCAAGAGCAAAGAGACAGCAATTGGCGATTTTTGGCTCCTGGGAGATTCTAATCACATTTTTGCAGTGATTTGGAAGGACTGATTAAGTTCAGCATGTAGAGGAGGAATGGGAGAGGTTGTTCCTGTCTGATGTGTGCATGTGTTTCTGTTCACAAGGTGCTTTGTTTTGCAGTGCTGGCTCTCTGGATTTGCCTTCTAATTTGGGGAGAAATCACCACTTTTATGCAAGCTACAATTTTTTTTAATAGTTTTTTGAATTTTAAAAAAGAGCAGCTTTGAAGTGCAGGGGAAAATTGTGTATGGGAGAGCAGGTGTGTGTATTTGATGTCAATCTCTTGGTGAGTTCTTCTTTGCACTTATTCTGCAGCTGAGGACAGGGGAGAGGAGGCAAAATCAGCAGATGCAAACCTAGAACCTCCTGTAAAAACCGTCTTGTCTATCCCCCCAAAAATTCTGGGGCTTCTATGCTTTGTTGTGGCGCTGGCTGCACGTTTAAGTAGGACTTTTAACAGTGAAATACGAGTAATGTGTTTTGGGGGATGAAGAGGGCTTAAACTCTGCAGATCTCTCAGGTTTTATCTGTAGTGACGAGCCGATCACCTTGGGAGGGACAGCTGTCGGGATGTATAACCTGCAAGTTTACGGGGGTTTTATGCGAGTCTGCCACTATGTTACGACTGTGTAGTGGATTGTGGTGTGTTTTTAGTCCAGTGCTACCTTAGGAGTAAATTGTAGTTTGCTTTCTTATTCGTGAGTTGGTTCAGCTCGCTGAAACTTTCAGCTTTGTCTCCAGGGTCTGAATGGATGTGTTTCCTAAGGTGAAAATGCAAGCAAAACTTCAGACACCATGAACCAAAGTGGTTCTTTTATGTCTGACAGTTTTACAGTGGCATGGCCAAAGAAATCCTGGAATAGGGACTGTTTTAATGATATGGAAGGGATACACTGAGTTTAAATAGCAGGAGGATAGTTTTTCCTCTGTGCTTTCTCCTCTCCCCTCCCATTTGGAAAATAATAAATAAATCGAGAACAAAAAAGTCTGCTTGCTTGCCTTTTTCAACACACTTTGTCTGGCTTTTGAAGATAGCTCAAGGTTGGAAAGCTGCTTAAAACAATGCCTGTTTCCAGCCCTTTTTCCCCATGGCATCGCTTGAGCCTGTGAGCTTTCATTTAGAGGAGAGAAGGGAAAAATCCCCAACATTTGTGCGAGCCTTTGGCGGGTGCTGAATCACTGCGTGTTGGCCGGCTGCCGTCCCGCCGCGGGCGCTGGGGAACTTGTATCCTGTGACAGTGATTCAACAGCAGAATGAGTTTACTGGTGGTAGCAAAAGCTGACAAAAACCTCCTGGAAAGGAGCTGACTCCCTCTGCAGGTGTAAACCGCCCGGACCAAAAGGGGTTTTGCTGTTGTAGCTTCACCACGGGGAAGGTGCCGCCGTGGATCAAGCTCCTCTGGCACAGCTCTGTGGTGTACGCTCGTGTTGGTACTGATGTGCTGACTCTGGGCCAATTTAGGAAGCTGATCTGGCTGAAATTCAGCTTTTTGGGTGGATTTTCAGCTGCCTGAACAAGCGTTCCGTGCGGTCATCTGCCTGGGAGGAGGATCCGTCCTGGATGCTGCCAAAATTTGTTGGCTCTCACCTCCCAAAACCTGTGTGTGGCTCAGCATTTCCATGCAGGTGATAAGCCAGACTTTGGAGGAAGGTTTGTCATATGTGAGGGCAAGATGGTGGTGGTTTGGTGGAAAGATCAAAATGGGAATAAGCCAGAGGCTGCTCTTTGATGAGCAGGTTGTCTAGAAGAGAGCAGGGGTAGGGACTGCTTGCTCAACAAGGTGCAGACCTGGTGGCACGAAGTGCCTGGTATTCGGTAACAGGAATCACAAGATCCCCAGATCATGCCTAGCGAAGTTTTCACAATCACTGCAATATTTTAAGCAATGTTGCCAGCAGTGTTACAAGTACACAATAATCCCATTCCTCTTCTCCCACCCGGCAGTAGGAGAGCAATCCATGCTATTTATACCAGCTGTTTCTTTTCTCCAGAAGTAATAGCTGACAACTTACAGATCTTTTCATAAGGAGGGCTGAGAAGTGAATCACACAGCCCGTAAAACGCTTTGGACATTGTGTTCCTGCTACTGTCTGTTTGCTTCATAATAAATGCAACAATTTCTTTATCCAGCGTGATGCTCTGCTGGGGTTTTTCTGCGACAGCTGTTGCTTTACAAACTACCGAAAAAGCAGAAATTGTCTGTGGTGTGACAGTCACTTCCACGCTGCTTGTGGTGGCAGCTGCTGCTGTTTGGCTGGTGTTAGGAACAAATGTGGCAAGCTGCTTCATGTGCCCGTGAACTTTGTTCCTTATCTCTGTACTTAATGTTTAGTCATTGTCACGCAGCCGCACTTCTTCTTTGCGTTTTGGGGGTTTGCAGCTATGTCAGCTGGGAAAAAACAAAGGAAAGCCCAGACTGGCAGGTGTCATAAGGCTTGCAGATGTGACTGGGTCCTTTTTATGTTTGTTTTTTTTATGGAGCGGGGAAGAGGTTGAAAGGGGAAGTTGCAGTTGGTTCAGCAGAGCTTAGGATCAAAATTAGTCCTCCGTAAGCACTAAATGTAGCTTCAGGTTTCTGTCTTTCACCCGCTCTTGTGTAGACCTGTCCCAAGTACCCCCATCCTCACCCAGCACCGCAGTAATTCAGCCCTGCAGGCTGCTTGAAAAATCAACCTCACATTTTACCGGGTTAAAGTTTTCCTTTGAAAGGTTTGTGCCCACATGCTTTTGTGTCCCCTGCCTGTCAGAACTCAAAGAGGCCGACAAGAGGCAGTCCTCCCACTTGAGGAATTTCTTCTTGTAAAGAGTTTCATTTGTTTATTTGCAACAGCTCTTGAGTTCTGGTGTGCGCTAGTAAATTTGATCAGACAGCTCGTGCATGTGCCTTCCTCTCTTCCACCCCCCTGTTCTCCTTGTGGTCAGGGTAAAGAGGGCTGGAACAGGATGGGTGGGGGGTTGTGCAGATACTAAGGGACCTGCTGGGGAGAATAATGCAGAAATTCTTCCTGATGTAAAATGTCTTGGGTCCTTGAGGACTCGAAAGCTCTGGCCTGGTGTTGACCAGGCCTAGACTGGCGTCCGCAGAGAGGAGGTGGGAGAGAGCTCTGCGGCGTTCCAGGTTTTGGGAAGGTTTTGTAGCTCAGGAGCGGTGCCAAGGCAGAGCTGGCTCTGTGCCTCAGTGTGGGCACTGCTCCAGACCTAATAAACCCTGCTGGGCTCCCATTGACTTAATACAAAATCAACTTTGTTGTGCCCATATATGTGATGTAATTAATCTGCAATCCAGATAAACAATCACTGAGTACTCAAGAGCTAAGTATGTATTAGTAGCATCATGTTTGGCAGGTGGGGTCTGTGCAATATGGTCCCCTCTTATCAGACTTTCAAGCTGGATATTTTTTTGGTTGTTTTCCCTTTCCCCTTCCCCCTTTAAATAGTAGAGCCAACCTTTATTTAAACGTGCACTTTCAAGCGGAATGGCAGAAAGCTACCTTGAGCTGCTCACTGTCTTCTGCTGCCCTTGAAACCTGAGTTGTCCTGTACATCTCCTGCCTCTGAAGCCTCTCTGGGCAGAGATGCTGTGGCAGCATCCTTTTTTTGTTTGTTTGTTTTTCCCTTTTCTGCAACATCCATGTAAGTGGTTGTTTTTCTTGTTTCTTCTTTTCTTCACTGCAGATGACATCTGGGGGGACAGAGAGCATTCTGATGGCCTGCAAGGCGTACCGAGACCTGGCTTACGAGAGAGGCATCAAACAGCCAGAAATGTGAGCAATACCTCCGGCTTGGTTTTCCTTTTGGGAGCTTGTGGGATTGATTGTTCCTCTGAGTGGAAGTGGCTGCTAGACCCCAAAATTCCTTCATTTCCTAGCTCGTTACCACCTCCTTGTCCATTTGTGTCTGAAAGAGAAAAACCTGGGTTGAAAAAAGCGGTGTAAAAGCAGAAGAACCTCACATCAGTCTGAGGGGCATAAATGTTGCTGGGGGGCTGCAGTAGCGATGCTGTGCAGGTGTATTTTGGCAATACCTGCATGCTGCTCTAGACAGAGCCTCCTTACATCTGCTTTGGGCCCCTCTTGAGCAGAGATTGTCAGGCCCTTTGAAGTGTTTAAGGGTTTTGATTTAATCAGATCAAAGAGGATTTAGCCTGAAGAATCTGTGACTAAAGCTGGGGCTGGTTGGAGCTGAAATGAGGAATCGTGCTAATTGTTACACTGCTAATAGAAGATTTGTTCTCTCTAACATGCTGCTTTTGTCTAGACAGTGCATCAAAAATATCTCTGTGGTTAATTGCTTACGAGGGGAAAATGTAAAGAGAGATGAAACACTGTGGTGTTCATCTTCTGCTGAATTCCTGCTGTTCTTTTCTTCCCTCTGTAACATTTTTGCGTGCTATGAAAGCCCTGATAAAGTTACGATACCTTAGAAGACAAGGTTAATTAAGGCTCTTCAGCTACTGCCATTCGAGATGGGAGACAGCAAATGTTATGTTCATTTGGTGTTATTTGTGCTGCTCTTTCCCTTCTGTATGGTCTCATATGCCCCTCTGAGGGTGGTTGGTTGGTTGGAGATAGTACAATATCATTTGATATGAAAGCAAGCAGCTTTCTTGGGAATTCTGGTTCCTAGTTCACGGAAGACTGTGCAGTGGAATAGAATTACTATAATAGGTTTTCTCTGGGTTGCTCAAGGTCTGGTGTTCCATCATTTCAGTTCAGAACAGCACATGGCCCCTATTCCATCCCAGAGAGTATTTTCCCCAACTGCTTTGTTTTTTTTTCAATCTGTATGATTTTTGGCTAGTTGAAATGTGCAGTTGGCCTGTTTGGGACCTGTCACACAGAAATATCTACAAGTTGAATTTTTTTTATTTTTTGTTTTTCCTCTTTCCCCTCCTGTTCGTGGTAGATCTGAGGTGCTGCCTGGGTTGACATGTGCAATCTGTTACTTTTCTAGATTGGTGCCGGTGAGCGCTCACGCAGCGTTTGACAAGGCAGCGCATTACTTTGGGTTGAAGCTGATTCACATCCCGTTGACCAGGGCTATGGAAGTGGATGTTCAGGTATCGCTTTTGGCAGCGCAGCACTCTTCCGGTGGGAAATTAGTACTGTACAGCAAATAGCAAGAAATCCACCTATCCAGGTGGCAAGTCAGTGGATAGAGAGGGAAGAATGCTTCCTGGAAATAAGGAAAAATGGCAAGAATTAAGTGCCTGTTGTTGCAGATAAAGTTTTGTTTGAAATAATTGTATGTAAACCATCATTTTCCCTCTGTGTGATTCATTTAGAATAAAATAATTTATGTATTTCAGAAATAGCCCCAGATTTCAGATGAGGGCAAGCAGAAGTTTTCTAGTATTTCCAAGTGAACGAGTTAAATTACTCAGCTGATATCTGCTGATGCCTTGTAGCTCATTGGTTTGCTTTCTGTAGGCTTTTGTGTGTCGGTTTTTAAGACCAGGTGTTCCACGTTTTCACTCTTTATCTTTTTTGGCAGGGTGGCACTTGGTAAATGGAATGTGAGCATCTTCTCTCTTTAAATCTTCAGGCAATGAAGAGAGCCATCTCGAAGAACACAGCCATGCTGGTCTGTTCCGCTCCCCAGTTCCCCCATGGAATTGTGGACCCGATTGACGAGGTGGCAGAGGTAGGATGGCCCTGGGACTTCGGGGTGCTGTAGCAGTAAAACCAACATGTACAAGAAGAGCAGAGGGGGTCCCAGGAAGCCAACCAGTTAATCTGGTGGGAGGAGCAGCCTGATCGGGAGGGTTATTACTGTCCTCAAATCTGGTGTTAACCAACAGCAGGGTGTGTAGGACACAGTTTGGAAGTAAGGAGGAATATGGGACTATTTTTCTGCGCTCTTAACTGCTGTGGGAGGGTGTACTTTAAATACCGGAAGTACCTCTGGGCATTGTCCTGAGGTGTTTGCTTGAGGCTGGGTTTCGGACTTGAGCCAGTGCACGCCGTGTGTCTTGGCGAGCCTTTTGCATGTGCTTTGCCTCTGAAATCTCAGGTCTGTGCCACAAACTTCTGCTGTAACCGAAGGTATGTGTTGTGTACATGACTTAGGGCTCTGCTGCACACACTGCTTAGACCAGCCAGAAGGGCTCATTCTTTGATATCGGAGAGGAAATACCAGCAAAATAGTCTATCTGGTAAAAAGCTTTTGATTTAGGGTCTCTACTGGTTGTAGCAAGCTTGGTGCAGAAGTCTGAGGAATGCGTGGAGGGAGTAGGAGTCAAAGGGCCAGGATCTTATTTTTCAAACACGCCTCTTGATGTTTCTCTCTCTGCTCCAGTTATTTATTTTGTATGTAGCCATCCAAGGCCTCTGACCTTCTTTTCATTTTGATCACGGCCTTACACTTTATTGCGGATACTCCTTTCAGACCACGTTATTGCATCTCTTTGGCAAATACAGCTAACTGCCAAAACGCGATGTTGTTTTTCATCTTGCTGGCTACTTTCAAATATGTGGAAGGCAGGAGAAAGCATTCCACAAGTAGCCAGCCCTTCCAGATCTCCTATCCTCACCAGCTTGAAAGTGGCATGATGTTCCAAACGGGTCCAGGAAACATTTAATTGTGAAATGCAAAGTACCTTTTGGCGACTGGAGTTTGGGCGCCCTAACAACAATGTTTTCTTGCCTGATTGCATGTTAGTAACATGAATCTCTTGTTCACATGCAGCTTGCAGTGAAGTACAAAATCCCCTTCCATGTTGATGCCTGCCTGGGTGGTTTTCTTATTGCTTTCATGGAAAAGGCAGGGTTCCCTCTAAAGCGACCGTTTGACTTCCGCGTAAAAGGTGTGACCAGCATTTCTGCCGATACCCACAAGGTAAGAAGTGGTGAGGAGAGTCTTCCAATTCTTTAATTTTTTGGGAGAAATTCCTGATGCCATCCATGCCTTCAGATGTTTCCACTCTGTGGTGTGGAGTAGCACTGATGTGCAGGGTAAGGGCTGTCTTAGCTGTTTTGTGCGATGCACCGAAGTACGGGCAAATGGGATCTTTGCGACGGTGTGTCGCAAGTGCTTGAATCTGTTCCTCTGCCCTCCTCCTGCTTTTTAATGCTCTCTGTGCCCCTTGCAGTACGGCTACGCTCCCAAGGGTTCCTCGGTGGTGCTGTACAGCGACAAGAAGTACAGGAGCTACCAGTTCTTCGTAGCACCCGACTGGCAAGGGGGTATATACGCCTCCCCCTCTGTGGCGGGCTCCAGGCCTGGTGGAATCATAGCTGCGTGCTGGGCGACTCTGATGCACATTGGTGAATCGGGCTACGTTGAGGCTACCAAGAGGATCATTAAAACGTCTCGTTTCCTCGAATCAGAGTACGTGTGTGACTTAGTGTTTTGGTCGCACTCTTTAGCCCTGTTCTGGACTCCCTTCTCCTAAACTGATTTTGTTTCTCTTGCAACTGTTGGTTGGTTGGTTGTTTTTTTCCCCTGGAGAAGCTATAGCATGTTAGCTGCTGGGTGGGGATCCACCGGGCAGTTACGGGTGAAGATGCTTTGCTTATGGCCAAGCTGCTGCCCTGTGCCAGCCAGCGGAGAGGCACAGAGAAGAGAGCTGCAAACATCTTTATTTAGCTGACTTTGCTTTGAGAGTTTCTTCTGCCACAGCCGTGGCTGAAGGGGAATCTGTGAGGGCTGACTCAAGACGATGGAAGAAGGGTTATACTCTTGTTGGGGTGCTTGTGTTGCTGTGTGAGCTGATAAGCTGATCTTCTCAGCTACTCTGTCTTCCCTCTTCTCCATTTCTTCCTGAATTTACGTCACCTCAGGGACTGGAGTCCTCTTGCAAGTCCCCATGGCCTGGTCTGGTTGCATGATTTTTTTGGTAGGAATGTGCTGTCTTCTGTTCCCTTCTGTAGCTTTTCCTTTAAGGCTCCGGACAGATGGACAGTGTCTTGCCCCCATAACCCTGCCGATCAATCACTTCTTTTCTTCTTTTTCTTTTCAAGATTGAGAAAAATTGACAGCATCTTCATTCTTGGGAAACCTGAGGTGTCCGTCCTCTCCATCGGTTCGGAAACTTTTGACATTTATCGATTATCTAATTCCTTAGCTGCAAAAGGATGGAACTTAAATGTCCTACAGTTCCCACCAAGGTGAGTTTGTGGTCACAGCAGGAACCATTGTTGTAGACTCATGGAGCAATGTGTGTAGCCAGGGTACACAAGATGATCGTCTGCAGGCCACGTAGCTCTCTTGATTTACTGAGTTGCATTGTCCATATCTTGATAAATTGTATGTAGACTTTTCCTCTGCAGAGAAGGAATTACTTTTGTGGTAATTGAAAGAACAGGGAAGGGCTTACCATTTTCAGTGATACTTCCAGCCTGATGTAAAATTAATGTTTGTCAGAAAGTTTCCTTGAGTGGATATTTCTTTTTTCTGTGGGTAAAAATGACAGATACTGTCATTTTTCAGCTACGCTGAAAAAAATTTTGGACTTGCAGTTAGTGTGAAATCTAGGGAGACTGAAGTGGTAGCTCAGGTTCGAGGAGCCCCATTCCTTCTGGTGGATGCCAAATTCCACACAATGGGTGACTGATGGCTTGTCTGTGCTGGAGAGGAAGAAAATGATGACAAGGATCACCCTGCTTGCAGGCAGCTGCGTTTTTCTTACCTGGAATGAGGTGATATAATTATAGCCCTTTAACTGTGTACAGTGACATCCGGAAGGAAGAGGGAGTTGCCATTTTGCGGAAGAGCTGAACTCTCTGCAGCTTGGTTCTAGCAAGTATTTTTCAGGGATTACCTTTAATTGGAAGGGAGTGGCTTGTCTCCTCCCATTATACTGCTGAAATGCTCAGAAAACATGGGGCTGTCCATACTTGAGGTGGTTAATCTTTCCCCTCTCCCCTGCCCACCCAGCATTCACCTCTGCATTACGCAGTTGCACACGAGGCCCGGGGTTGCCGAGCAGTTCCTGCAAGATGTCAAAGACGGCGTCGAGGAGATCATGAAGGACCTCAACGCCGAGACCACAGGCATGGTAAGGAGACCAGCACGTAGCGAAGGGGTGTGCGTGGGGTGAGGGTGTTTCTCTGATGGCATTAACGATCCTTCATAACGACCTCCTCTTCTCTGCTCAGGGCGCAATCTATGGGATGGCCCAGTCCGTCCCAGACAGGAGCTTGGTAGCGGAGATTTCTCAGGCGTACTTGGACGGCCTCTACAGCACGGATGTTCCTTGCAGTGAAAAGCACATGAACGGCTCTCCCGGCCACCACTGACTGTCGAGCAACAATCGGTGCCTTGCCAGCTAGCACTGGGGTGGTTCTAAAGGTTTTGGAGAGCAGGAGATTGCAGTAAGCCTCTGTTCTGTCTGATGACGGCTTCATCTTAAAACTTCCTTCCACGTCTTAGTCTGAAGTCCACATTATTTTCATGCCCAACTTTAGTTTTAGGGCTTTTCTTCCCTTCCTCTTACCTGTTTTCGTCATGACTGTTGATGGTGAATCAAATGTCCATTCCACAACTCAAAATTCCTCAGGTATTCTGCGTGTCACTTCATTCCTTGCTGTTTCTTCTCCTCAGACCTGATACTCAGCCGGCATCCAGCCAAGCATTAGATTTGAGTTCTCACGTTGTGTTCCAAAGCTTCAATCTTCCCAGAAGTTAAAGGTAGAAAATAAATCGGATATTTTGTTTTGAGTATTTCTGCAAGCTGCTGCATTTAACAGACTGCGCTAGGAGCCTTCTATCTATGTAATTCAGAGCTGACAAACTGGCACAGGAAACATGGTCATGTACTCTTTTGGAAATCCCCTCTGGAGATCTCAGTGAGACTGCAATCAATAACTGTTGAAGAGGGTAAAAAAAACCCCAAACAAAATCCTTTTCCTGGTATCTCTTGGTTTGCATAACAGCAGAAAGAGAAACCAAGTGGGTGGTATAGGGAGAGGAAGTGGATGGTACTGAAAATCCTGGGTACGTAGTAACTGTTTTGCTTCCCTGCCTCCTCTAGAAGCGTTTACCACCTAGAGTGCTCATTGTACCTTGCACAGTTCTGGAGGGATGTGCAAAACGGCGATTTCACTGTTGATAACTTGAAGGTTTTGCACTATCTCATGATGCTGTAGTAGAGTCAGCCCAGCCCTGGCGTGTGCCACAGCCAGGGACTTCACCTGCGAGTGGATGGCGCCAAAGCTGACCTTTTTTTACTGTGATCTTTTCGTATAAAAGGGCGACTTCTGCAACAGTAGCGATCTCTGCTCTTTGCACTGATTGTTTTAAGGCACGTTCTCAAAAAGGGCATTCACCATTGTGCCTTGATGCTTCTCTGGCTTTTTTTTTTTCTTTTTGTGGGATGCCAGGGAGGGTTTGAGGGTTCAGCTGTCAACTGCAGCATCTGCTGCGGTTGTTTCCTTATGGTACTACACTGTAAAACAAACCTCAAAGGCAGACTGGCCTCAGAGAAAGCACACTTACTTGCCTGTAAGGTAGAAGAGGAGTCGTACTGAGCCAAGTTCCTTCACAGTATTACAAAGATGCTGGTCCAGTTCTGATAGGATGCAGCAAATTGGGAGATAGACAAGCCTTGGGTGTATGGCTCACCCTTCCGATTTTTCTCCGCTGTTTTTATGGTGAGAGTTTTCCCAGTGCAACTTGCGAGGCAGTTGTGGCCTTAAGGACAAGCTAGAATCTCTTGAGTTATTGAACAGTGGTGGAGTTCCTCCTGCAGGACTTTCCTCTGTGTTTCCTCTCAGCTTTTTGCAAGCTACCAAGGAGAGTTTCCCAGGCAAAATTCAACACTTGGGAGAAGACTTCGTGCCACGTCTACAGAGCCTTGTGCAGGGTTGAAGGCATCTGTCTCTCTGCTGTAGTGGGCTTGTTAGCCCTAAAGCTGACCCTCACTGGCTTAACACTTGCACAATAATCGTATGAGAAGGTAATTTACCAGCCACTGCACAAACCAGAGGAGCCTTGGCCCAGCCATAGAATACTTGCTTTTTAACAGGCTCATTCTCGGTGCTAAGACACAAAAGTGTTTTGGCCATCTGCCCTTAAATGGATGACTTTATGCATGTCTCCCTTTTGAAAACAGTTGAATTGCCTGATAGTATCTTGATGGTGTTACCAGCTCTGGCAGTCAGCGTTTGTGTTGGACCTGTTTATTCTGGTAATGACTTGCCAGTGTGACCATTATTGCATCTCTGAGTTTGCTTTACTTTGGAGGCAGTCTTTTAAGTGTCTGGCTACTGTGATGGTTCTCTTTAGAACCAAGATTTAGAGGAAACAAGACAAAAAAAGGGAGGTACTCTTTGTGTTTCTGCTTTAAAAGAGAAAGAGGGGAGGGATGGATTGGAGTGGGGTGAAGGAGAAACTCCTTTCTCCTCACTGTCTGCATTCTCTTCCCACGAAGTAGTGGATCTAACAGATCAGTGCTCCATTTCACATTTTGGGATGTATTTAAAGATGTTATTTGTAAGTCAACGTATTCCATTCTGGGCTTCACTTACTAGTAATATTTGTGCGTTTAATTGTTTTATGTGTATTTGTTCTATACTGTAAATGTAATCTTTTGGTCAGGAATAGGATGCTGTAATTTATCGTGTAATCTTTATTTATCCTTGTCATCTAACATGTAATCTGCATCTCTTTTATCATGCCAAATGGTCTTAGAAAAACGGTGCGATTAACAGGCTGTATAATTATTTAAAAGACAAAAAAGGAAGAATTTTATGGACTGGATTATGATCTGAAACTGGATGGTACTTCAGACCTCAAGGGATCTTTGCAACTATTAATTACTGCAAGATTTCTGAGAGATTTTCCAAGCGGGACACTGAATTTGTTGCTTGTACAAAGCACTCCCAAGGGACTTGAGTGCTCTTAGGTACTAGACCGAAGAATGTCCAGTGGGATGGACCAAGAAGAGTCGGGTGTCTTCATGCCATGGATTTCATCTACACTTTTCTGAAATGGAAGGGTTGCGTATGACACAATAATGTCTTGCCCAGTAATTACATGTGGACTTCTTAATGAAGAAATGGGATGAGTTCATCTGATGGCAGTGTTCTGTATTGCTCTAATTTGCCACTGTACAACTGTAGGCTGAAATAGCTGAAGAGATGGTGAAAATGGGCCTAGTTTGTATTAAAATGGTGCATTTAGCTATGTAGGCTCGTTGAACTCTATGTTTCTGGTGTCAATACTCATTTGAATGACTGGGGACCTATTGCTCCTGATCTTTGCTCATGCATAGCCTAGTCTGTGGCTGGGAGAATGGTTTATGAATTCTTACTAACTCTGCCCCAGGGCTGCTCTTTCCCTCTGTCAAGATAAAGGTGGTACCCGTGGCCACGTCTTGCATGTGATGCTCAAGGATGCTGAAAATTGCCATTTAAGAGCTATGGATTTTCTCTGAATACTTTATAGAGCTTAAAAGAGTTAAGAAAGAAGAGACCTGAACTGGGTGTTTGTAGTGTTTCTCCCAGACTGTTTTGTTCCTGTTGTATGGAAAATGCACCGATTTGGCTGCAGACTCCCCGAAGCTCTCACACCGTCAAATCTGCCTGCAGCCTCTTTTGGGAGCTGTCCCACCGTAAGCAGCCCCTGGGCTGCTTTTGTGCCTTTTGGTTGTGCCTTCCCTGTGTTCGTACCTTGGCTACGGTACACTTTTTGATTTTAGCACAGGCAGTTTTTATCTGATCTGCTCTGGCTTTGATCATCTCGTTCTCTTTCAGACCCCGCTCACTTTGAGGTTGCAGGCCTGCGAAGGCACGTTGCTGTTTCTCCGCGTTGCTTCATCAAGAAGCTTTTTCTGTGGCAGAAGCACCTTTCCGAGAGAGCAGTCAGCCAGTTACCTGCTTAGGGAGAACCTGTTGGCGTAATTTTGACAGTGAGGCCTCCTTCCAAACTCACATCAGGTTAACCAAGACCTTTATTTATAAACATTTTCAGTTGGTATCCTGCTAAATGCTGGTTACAAGAGGGGTGAGAGCACATGCCTGCTTATAATACTGCTAGAGAGAGGTTACAGTCATAACCAAATTGCACATCACAGTTGCTGGTATGTTACAGAGAAACCGAAGGGTTCACGTACCGTGTTTTGGGTAGAAGGCATATTCCAGTAGGTAAAAAAGCAATAACAGTGGCTGGATGCAGTCAGGCTCTGGCAAGATTTACTGGTGCAATTGTGTAACATGACTCCTGGTAACAGGGCACCTCTGCTGAAAACTCAGCAGTTTGCAAGCTGGTTTTGCGCAGCGAGCGAAGGGTTTGAGAATGGGAGCGGCAAGATTCTGGGTGGGTATATGCGAGGTGCTTCCATCCACCTGAGCTGCGCTGGGGCGTTTGGCGTAGTGTAGAACTAGCCTAGGAGAGGGAGGAAGCTCTAGGTGCAGGCGTCCGGGTAAGACATGGGTTGTAGCAGTGGCAGAATTGATTTTTGACTTTGTGTGTCTCTCTCCAGTCAGGAGAGAGAAGCTGCAACTTGCTCGATGAAGCTGGCCAAGTTGATGTCTCGCTCCGATAAGCCTCCACACTCGTGGGTGCTCAAGGTGATGTGAACCTAAGGCAAGACAGACAGACAGACCGACCAAGTGTTGCTGACAGAAAGAGCAGGAATGGTTTCCCCCAGTGCTGCAGACAGTTTGCATCTGATGAGCCAGGTAGTGCTATTACTTTTTCCAGACTTGTTTAGCAAAATTTCGTGGGATGGGAGAGGTAACCTGGTGTTTTGCCTGGCTTTGTCTTTCCTACAGCTTGTTCTGGCCACAAGCTGTCACTGCCGCCGCTGCCTTGGTCACAGCAGCTGGCTCTGCCCACCTTTTGACTCACTCTGCATTTCTCCAGCAGCTTTTCCCCTTGCTGCTACTTCTGATACTGATTTTAAAAAAATGACAGCGATTTTAAAATGGACCTCTGTAGGCTCTGCCAGCTCAGCTGGGCAGGAGGGAAAAAACCCAACAAAACCAAACGAACCAAAAAAGGGAGGGGAGGAAAGGATCTGTAGGTGGTAGCTGTAGCCTGTCCCTGGTACGCCAAGGGAATAGCATCTGAGAAAGGGAGGTCCCCCTGATCTGAACAGGCTTTGCTGCTGCTGGTTCATGCCTCACAAAAGGGATCTGCTCCCTGAAGAGCTCCGGTTGCTCCCGCCATCCCTCTTTCTTACCTTATTGTACACGTTGAACCATTCGGGGTGGTGATCCAGTTTTTCTGCCTGTAAAGCCACTCTGGTCATGAAGCCGAAGGCCTGCCCAGTGAAGTAAGAAGAAAAGTTACTTCTGAACCACTTACTGTGTAATACAGTTTTTCACCTCGTTGCTATTAATTTTACATCACATCTTTCTATGTAACCCAACCAAATGCAAGGCATGGAATGTTCTGTATCTTTTTTGGGGATTTTTCTTTGGCTTTTCCTTCTTCTGGTGAACTTTTCCCAGGCAAACCTTGTGCTGGGTCGAGCACTTTGGTGTCTTGGGCAGGTTATCTCGCTCAGCTGTTACATTTCAGGAGAAACGCGGAGGGATTTATTTGGCTGAGCCTTGCAGATGGGACTCCCCGCTCTGCAAACCAGGTTCCTCCCCACATTGTAAAACTCTTTACCGCCGACGCTCGTACCCGGTTGAAGTCCTTGAAGTGGAACTCTTTGAAGATGGCGTCTCTGCCTTCCACCTCGTTCCACCCCACGGCTCTCAGGTTGGGCAGCAGCTGCTCCCTCTCCTCCGCGCTCAGCCTGTGGGCTTTTCCTGCCTGATGCCACAGGCATGGGGAGGAAGAGGAGCAGGTCAGTGTGGCAGAGGTGGGATGGAGCAGATGTTACAAGCAGCAAGGCATCCCGTGGGTGGTGGAGTTGTGGGGCCAAGGAGGCAGCTGCAGACTGGGTGCTGGGGTTAGAGTGTGTGTGCAGGCCTGAGCTGGAGGGTGCTGATGACAGGGACATGGATGCTGTCCTGTCCCCAGCCCTGGGTACATCCAGTGTGTACACAGGCCAAGCGACACCCAGCTTGTCACTTGTGTCCTCTGACCTGTGGCACCTACCGCTTTCCCAGTGTGTGTGTGTATATATATATATATTCATATAACCCAAGGTACTAAGAAATGATGACTGTGCAAGGTTAAGCTCCAAAATACGTTATATATAATTTTCTGGAAAAAAACCCAACAAAACCAACAACCCTGAAACTCTGTGATAGCTTCTAGAGCTAAGAATTGCTTGCTTTTGAGGTTTTGCAAAGTACCCTCCTGAAGTGGGAGAGCTTTTGTTTGCAGGTCACCTGCTCTGGAACCCTGCTTTGGAGAAGAAAGCAAGCAGTGTGAATCAGACAGATGAATCACACTGAATTGGAGTTCAGCTCCTTTTCCTTTTCAATCTCCCTTATGTTACGATGGAGTTTAAGAGGCTGTTTCTGTCTGTGAGTAACAAAGGGCAGAAGGAGGGATTGGGCAGAGCTGCTGTTATTTGTTTTTTAAGAGGAGAAAAAAACCCAGCAGTTCCTTGGCTTTGGGGAGTGAATATAGGCAAAGATGAAATTAAAACGGAGTTCTTGGAGATGGGGGTACCTGAGCCAGCATATCTTCTGGCTCAGTGCAGAGGGGTATTGCTCTATCTGAAAGGTTGGTGTTCTGGCAATTAAAATTCTTGCCTAGTAGGTGATCTGATCTTCAGAGTTAGTGAAGATTGTTTCTCAATGACAAAGGCCCCGCATCTCTTTGCAGTTAGCATCTCTTTGCAATTAGATGCGAGTCCCAACAAATACAGCTTCTTGTGGGTGTTTGCTCAGCTCTCTAAAATGCTGCTTCTGAGCAGCCATGCCCAAGCCAAGTGTCTCAAGGGGCTGCTGACCAGAGAAGGGCAAATCATCCTTTCCTACACTTCACCTGCCCACAGGCTGTACCAAACCAAAGGGGCAGCCACGGAGCTGATGTTTTTTATGGGTTCTTCTCTGGCTTTGCATGTTGCAAGGAAGGTGAAAACGCTTATGCCCCGTTCCTATGTTTCTGGGTCTGCTAAGCCACTGGGCTGTGTGGGTGCCTCCCTGTTTGTGTAGCAGTGATAGTGCCGAGGTGTGGGGTGGGATGGGGTCCCCCCAGCATCCTGGCTGCTTGTTCTCCCTCTTGCAGGATGTTTGGGGAAGGCAGCGAGTAAACACGGCTCAGCGCAATAAACCCTCAGCCCTTGCCCTTCTGCGCTGATGGCGCGATAAGCCGGGTGCGGGTAGCTTAGCAACTGGATAACGTGGGGACGGAGGCTGGTTCTGCATGGGGGGGCCTGGAGGGGACTCTCAGAGTGGGGTAGGGGCTGTGCCAGGTTTTGGGAGCAGGGGCTGAAAGCTCCTGCTCGTGTAGGGATGCTGAAGGAAGGCTGCATAAAGGCAGAGCTGTTGCTTGCCTAGTTGTGGCTTAATTGTTCTCTGAAGCCTTTTCTGTGTTGCAAAGACATGGGAGGCTGGGCCTGGGGGATTTTTCCGGGCCCAGCATGGCCAGTCAGAGGTTTGGCCAAAGGACCACATGAAATCCACCTCCTCCGGCTGTGTCTCGTGAACCCTCTGCCCGGATCCCCCTTTGTGCCCTCCACCCTGCTCCCTTCCCTCCTGCTCCACCCCAGCACTTTGCCCAGCCTGCTGTTTTTGTCAGTGTGGCACGTAAATGCTTTCATGTATGCTTACTCCTTTAAAGCATGTTTTTCTCATTAGGGAAATTTAATTATTTTGTTTGCTCTTGCTGGCTCTCAACTGCCAGCAGGAAACCAAGTAGATGCATTGTGCAACCAAAGCAAAGGAACCAGCATGAGAGACTGGGAGAGTTTTGGGCTTTCTGGAGATGAAACAATCCTCTTTGCTCAGACTAACATATTCCCTTTTCAGGGTGACTTGTCACCTGGGAGAAGGTCAAGGCGAGAGCCCTGGCGTGAGCAGGACCCGCAGGCAGGGCTGGAGTGAGGTACACCGCTAGGCCCACGGGCTTTTTGCTCCCATCACTTCCGCTGCTGTGGAAAAGCTGATTTCCAGAGGGCCAGGGTGGGTTGCACAGGTGGGGATCCCACTTGCCACGCAGTATTTGAGCGCAGGTTGCGCTGGGCCCTTTCCCTCCCCCTCACAGCAGAACTGAGCCTGGAGAGCGCTGGCTTTGCTAATTCCGCGGCGGCCAGCTGAGCTCCCTGCGTTACTGATTAACCACAGCGCAGGGCTCTGCTCCTTTCCTCCCTCGCCTCCCGCCTCATCTCAGCGGCCGGAGCTGCTGCCGAAACCGTCCTGCCCTCTCCTTTGCAAAACCACAGCCGGATTTCCCAGCAGCGACTCACCATCGCCCGCAGGTCTCTGTGGCCTCCGTCCCTGGTCCAGGCGCGCTGGTGCACGCTGTGCTGTACCGTACCGTACCAGCGTGCCGTGCTGTACCAGCGTGCCGTAGCCCGGTGGAGCCCTGGCTCGTCGGTGGCAGCCGGAGGCGTGGCGAGGGGACCGGGTCCACCCCCAGCGAGCCGCTGCCCATGCTGCCTTTGCCTTTCCCAAGGCAGCGGTCACAGGGGCCATGGGGCTCGGGGGATGCTAAAACAAGGTCTCTGGGAACCCCTGCACACCACAGTGGTGATTTGTGCACCGCTCGACCACCCGCCGCTCTGCTGTGGGGTCACTTGTAACCTTTTGCACAAGGGGATGGAGAGGGGCAGCTAAAGCGGGTACCGCTGGCAGCAAGTGTGATGAGTGTGTCAGTCATCCTGGCTGAGCGTACATGTCCCTCCCAGCCCCGGGAGCTCTGTGCAGCGATAATGGTGAGCTGAAGGCTGTGTTGTCTGGGGGCAGCTGGGATTATATCGCAGCACGTTGGCCAAGAGCCGGGGTGATGAGGGGAGTGTATGTGGCTCCGCACTTTTGAGCATTTTTTAAAGTGTTTTCTCCCGTTGCTGAGGGAACTGTGTCTGCACGGATGCTGCGTGCTGCTCCCTGACTTGTTTTTGTTCTCCGGGCCTGCCGGATTTGTGCCCGTGTCCTGCAGCTTATCATCTGCTAAATCCACAATAGGCAATTTTCTAGCGCTGACAACAATTTTGTACCATGCTGATATACGTGGCAGACAGAAATTCAGCACCCTGCTATACCCTTGTGGCTTTCTTTACCCTTGAAGCAACTGATTCTGGAAATTTTTTAATATAGCATGACATACATCCCTTGTATATATGGTTGTGCACATTTGTTTTCTACTGTTAGGGTTTGTGAATGCCACAGAGATTATTTGTTTCTCCAGCAGGCAAGTTAGAGGGAAGCAAATTCTTCCTTTACTCTTTTGCACTCTATAAATTCTCTTTCCAAGGTAATGAAAAGGAAAAATGAGCATCTTTTGTGTCCTGGGAGACCCTGAGTGTCTGTCCGGGGAGAAAAGACTTGCAGAGCAACATAGCACCTGAGAAGAAAATAATCGTGTGCAGGTGGGAAGCTGGAAGCTCCGATATGGATGAGAAGGGGTGCTGTACGGTTTCCAGCAATGCTTGTAAGGTTGGGGAAAAGCCAGCAGAATATTTTCTTGGCGACAGTTTGAATTGCGGGACTGGCAGCGCCATCAGCACAGCCCAGCATAAGCAGGAGGCAAAGGAAGCAATATTGTGAATTTGCAGGTGGATATACGGGTGCTGCGGGTACCAACTGTGCTCAGGGGATCCCAGCTGTGGTTTTCTCAAGAAAATGCAGTGCCTGTGCTGATGGTGGCTCGTCAGGGCCTTGAGTGCACCTTGGTTAGGGGATGGTGCTGCTCTTGGCCTCCCTATTGATTTGAAAATGGGGAGGAAGCAAATCCCCTATTTCTTCATGGTACCCCACTTGCCCTCGGCTGGATTTTGTTCTTGAGAGCTGTTCACCTTGCCAATACATGTGCTGCCGGTACAGAGCAACTGATGGACACCTCCGCTCATTAGAGGTGAGAATTTCTGTGCTTGGAGAACATCGGGAGAAGAACGATTAATTATACCGTGTCTGCTGATTACCCAGCTCCTTTGTAACTGCGTTTTCTCTCCTAGGTTATAAATCAAGCTTTAACTGCCAGCCTTACGGGAGGCCTCTCGTAGAGGGACGTACTGTTGCTGAAAACTGTCAACAGGGCTGTTGTGATTTTCCTCGATCTACACTGTAAAATTGTGGCTGGGGGGGATCCTTTGGCCAACTCCAACACCTGAACCCCGAATATGTGAAACGTCCACTCTACATGGCTTTAATTTTTATGTTTTTAGATGGGCCTTTTTAGATTTGCTTTTAATGATTAATTGAGTGATGTTGGGCAAGGTGTTTGCTCAGAGCAGCTTGCAGCCCGGTGCAAGGGGCGTGCTTGTTTGCTGGCCACATGCTTTTTTTTCTTTTTTCTCTTTTTTCGTCCATTGTTGCCTAGTTTAGAGCTGTGCTGCTTTGTGCTGGGTCAATGGCAGCTAAACCCACACGCTTGTGTTGCTTCTGTGTGTTCGGAGGGAGCTCTTGTATCACTCACCTCCTATGATTATTTTTATTTTATCAATACCTTTTCAACAAAATGTACCTGACCCTGAAAGCTCCTTTGGTTGAGACCCATGTACAATCTCCCATCTCAAGATTTGCTTTTTGAATTCCCTTGTTCTCTCCTTTCATGCTCCTTGAAACATTTCGATGGTCCCTTTGAGGGCGGAGGGGACACGAGTTTCCTTCTCTGAGAGCGCCGGCTGCAATATTTGACCACTTGCAATCACGTAAGATGTGGAGAGCGTGATCCTTGCTGCTTCCAGGAGAGAGAAGCTCCTTGCGGGAGCTTAGGACTCTCCAAGAGCAACAAGTGGCTTTTTAATTTTTTTTTTAATTGTTATTTCCCCATAATCTGTGCTGGCTCCTCACTTAG
This sequence comes from Pampusana beccarii, assembly GCA_013399365.1. NCBI lineage: Eukaryota > Metazoa > Chordata > Aves > Columbiformes > Columbidae > Pampusana > Pampusana beccarii. The sequence continues at coordinate 1,421,947 of VWYH01002398.1, read as the reverse complement.
CAGTATTAAAAACGTGTTTAATGCCATCTTCCTGCTGGTGTGCTTTTCCAGGCATCCCTCGGGAGCTGCTGACCTGTGGGGTGTGCACAAACATGGTTCAAATCACGGTAAATTCACTCTGATTCTGCATCTTGTCCCCTCTCACAAGGCAAATGGGATTA
>VWYH01002398.1:1121376-1421599 GCA_013399365.1 Pampusana beccarii | reverse complement strand
CAGCTCAGGTTGCTCAGAGCCCTGTCCAGCCTGGCCTGGGATGTCTCCAGGGATGGTTCATCCACCACCTCTCTGGGAACCTGGGCCAGGCTCTCACCACCCTCAGTGTAAATAATTTCTTCCTCATTTCTGGCCTGAATCTCCCATCTTTTAGTTTAAAACCATTACCCCTTGCCCTGTCACGACAGGCCCTGCTAAAAAGCCTGTCCCCATCTCCTGTGAAGGCAGAAACAGGGAGAAAGTTCGTTTGTGTTTGCTGTGTTCTTGCATTTCCCAGGTCCACTTCTGCCTGCAGCTGGAGACAGGAGCTGAATCTGATCCCGTGTCAGGATGGCCCTTCCTGCTCCTTAGAGAGGCCCTTCGAAAATTCTGGGTGTGCTTTTAGTTTGCTTCGCCTTTAACTGATGCACTTGGCTGCTCTTTAGATCTGGCACCATCTGTCATTCCCTCTTCCCACTGTTTGGGAGCGAGAGGGTGTTTTGTGCTTCACCTCTGTTCCCTGAACAGGGGGAGCCAAGGCAGGAGGACTGTTAGCAACCCGCAGGGTGGGGGAACAGATTTTTGCCTGGTGGGTACTGATTCGTCCATGTATTTTGTGCCTTTGAGGTTTCTCCTGTGCTGAGATTGAAACTTGTGTGTTACGGGCAGGGTGGGAACAACTGCTTAGTCAGCAGGGAAACAATTAACCAGCTGTGGAGCTTCAGGAATTCTCCGGGAATGCGTTTTCAGAGTTTGCATCCATGCTGATGGCATCTGAGCAAGTTGCTTGGGACAGGGTCACGGGTGAACCTCAGCCCCCAAAGGGTGTTCTAAGCTGGGCTGGGCCAACCTCTTTCATCACTGACTACTCCACTGGTATCTGAAGTATTGCTCTTACAGCACAATAGATTTAATTAAAGGGTTTGTTTAGCACTGGAGGGGATTTATGGCGGTTGTGACAAGTTTAAGTTGACAAAAGGGCCCAATAAATAGAGATGAATCGTTAATTATTCCTGCGTGAGATGTCCTCTTGTTAGAGTCATTTTATCAAAGTCAGCGAGGGCTGGGAATTGGCCTTAGTGCGATGAACAAAATAAATCAGAGACTGATACAAGCAGGGGCTTCTCTGATCTGCTCACATGATGCTTTAGGTAAAGGGTCTTGGTGCCAGGCAGTGTGCGGGAGAAGGTTAGATTGAAAAAGATGGCAATAAAAGTGGCATAACCGCTTCGATTGCACAGCAGACATGAATACCAGAGCGGGAGACAGCTGCGTGCGAGGCGGTGGAATAGCATAGCATTTGGGTGTGAAGGAATTTTGCATCAAAGGGATGTTTCCCAGAGGAGGAGGAGGATGCAAACGTGAGTCCAGGGTACCTGCATGCACGTTGCCGTGAGTACCTTCTCCTCTATCGGACTGGTGCTGGAAGAGACGACCCATTCCTAGCGCGTGCACCGAGAAACCTGGCATAAATTACATTTGAAAATTTAGGATTTAGACAACAACAATCCTTCTTTGACTCTGAGTTTGTCCTCGAAACCAGGTGGCACGACAAAAACAAGGGCTGTGGGCTCTGGCAGTTAACATACTCCCGTGTCACAGGTTTTGTCCGCAAGGTGCCCAGGAGTTTGCTCGGTGGTCCGTGGCGGCTGGCGGTGAGATCACGCAGTTTGCTGCCCTGCCAAGGTCGCTCCGTTCCCTGCAACAGGATGCTTTTGCCCTGAGGGAAGGTAATACATCAAAACTTGCTTTGTCCAGTCTGCTGATGGATTAATCACGGAACCCGGCTTGCCTGGGCACAGCTGGAGCCTGGTGCAAGCGAAACTTCTTGTATTCAGCTCGTTTCCTGACTTTCAGTCCAAATTTGAGTCTCTTTGCTAAACAGGTTGGATTTTCTGGCAAATTTGCAGGGGTTGCAGAGGGCAAGTAACTTGATGGATCTGGAAACCTTTCTCCCATCTTAAAGAGTGAGTTTTGCTCCTTGTTTATGCAAGACCGGTTGGGCGCTGCATGTGAAGCGGCTGCTGTACAGCCACGTCTTGTCACTAGGGGTCAGGAAAATGCTGAGAAATGGGAGAGCTCCCTTGAAACCTCAGCAGGACAGCCCAGGGTTGGGGCTTTCGGAAACCCACCTCATCCTGAAACCCAGGAGTGATGGCTGATGTGATCAGCCCTGCTAAAGAGTGGCTGCACTCAGCAAAGCGGCTCTTCAGCTGGACCTCTGCTGCCAAATTGTTTCTCATGAGAGACATCTCCAGATCCTTTGGTACACCAAAGCATCGCTACCACTCCTGGGGTGTGCTCGTCCATAGATACATAAGCATTGGGGATATCTCTCCAGCCAGATTGTGAGATGGCTTTGGTTACCCTTGCTGTTTTCAAGGCCTAGAAGTCCTTAGGTTTTATTTCCAGCTTCATAATTGCTGGTCTCGCAGTAACCTGCCATGAGGCAGGGACAGGACAGGGCTCTGGGTGTGGATGTGACAGCCGAGTCTGTCTGCACAGACCTTTTATTGGGCAGGATTAGAGAAGGTAGAGAATCTTTTGGGCATACGAGAGCTCTTCCTCAATTGGAACTAGAAATGGCAGGCTTCTAAGGTGAAGGAGTTGAAAACTGCTGTTCAGTGAGATACTTAACATGTGTGGTTGCTTTAGAAGTAAAGAATGGCTGTAATGTACCGGAGATGATGATGGGTGAGTGGAGAAAAAGAATGTGCGAAGGCAGTGATTTCCTTGGAGACAGAGGCGTGGGGAGCTCATGGCCCAGGGCTGGCAGGGGGGACTGGCCAGCTCCAGGAGCTTTGCTCTGTAGTAGAGTTGTGAATTTTATTTCCCAGAGCTGCCTTCAGGAGGTGTTTCATAGATCATAGTACTTTATTTTTTTTTCTTTTCTCAAATCACAGATGAAAGAGTGGAGAGAGTGATTATTTTTTTTTTTTTTCCTTAATTTTTTTGATAAATGGTCCCAGTGTGCTGGGTGTGCTTGTCCCTCGCAGGCTGTCTGGAGGAGTCTGTCTGTTCGGGTGCTCAGCTGCAGCTCCAGCCTCCCCAGGAGGGTGTGAGGTGAGCAGGGTGAAGCGTATCCCATTGCTGGGAGCACAGGGGTGATGTCCAGGCATGGAGGAGCTGCTGGAGATACATTGGCAAGTTTTGCATTTTTTTTATACAGAATCTGATAGCAGAAACTCTTGTGTGAAATTAATGTCCGGTGCAGTGCTGATTTTATTTTTTTCCTTGTTAGCATTAAACCTTTTGCTGAGGTTACTCTTCTATTTATATTACCACCTCTCTTTTTCCCCAGCCTAATGAGTTTGTATTGCTTCTTACAAACTGAATTCATCTGCTTTGCTTGTTCTTGCTCCTAGTGGGAACGACCACTGGACCATGCTGTCTGCACTGTTTGTTCGAAGCAGGGTAGAAATTAATGGGAAAATTGCGTACGCAGCAGTCCCTAAGAAACCGAAACGCCACTGTGAATCACCCGTCGGGGATAGCAAATTAAATAACGTAGCAGCTCGCTTCAAAGTCTGAGGTAAAGAGTTCCTGTGGCAGGCATGGCAAGGAGGGAGAGATGAAATGCCACAAACTGCCACCAATTCGCAGCCTGGGCTGGAAGTTTGCTGATGTGCTACAGCAAAATGGAGCTGCGTTTAATTCCAGCCGCCTCTACTTCCTCCTGCGACAGCTGTATTTTAGGGAGGCGTTGGGACCTGTTACTCATACTGTGTGGCTCAGCTCCTGGACCCCTGCTTACATCCCTCTGAGGTGCTGTTGAAGGCTGTGGTAGCCTGAGCTGGTCTTGGAAATTGCTGCTTGGTGTAGGCTTGATCTGAACCACAAGCCTTGCAGAGAGTCCTTGTGAGAGCTTGGTCCTCGTGCTGGTCACACAAAGGGAAGGTGAGGAGCAGGAGTGTGCCACAGGATGGGGAGACAATGCTTGTTCATGGGATGGGAGGGTTTCCAAAGCGAGGGTATCGTGGGAAATCCACCTCTGACATTCATCAGGTTCAGCAGAGCTCGTCTGCTGGCGATTCCCCTGCCTCAGCCAGTGTGGTGCCTACGGCTTTGGGCAAACTGCCTGCAAATTAAATGAAGAAGGAACAGCTGGTTGAAGTAGATCTGGGACAGGGACAGACCCAGTAGCCCAGGGCAGAAGAAGAGGGAGGACAAAACCAGGAATTTTCCTCCCAAAACTCCTATTCTTGGATCAAGCAAGTTGCGTGAGGAAAAAGGACCATCAGTTCCAGTGCAGCTGGGAGATGTGGTTTGCCTGCTGTGGCAGCAACGACTGAAGTCAGCAGGATCAAAAAGCAACCTCTGTGCCCCAGCAGCAGCATCGCTCGGCACAGGGAGGGTTTCCCTCCAGGAACCAGCTATTGATGAGCAGTTTACAGTGAGTTCCCAGCATGTAAATAAATACAGACACTGTGATGCTTCAGCCCACCCTCCAGGCCCGCCTGGCCACGTGCTCTGTGATAACTCGGCTGTTTCCTCTGATGCACAGTTAGAGCAGGTGAAGCTGATGCACTCAAGCCTGGTGACCGCAGCTGATCCGCCTTCTTCAGTAGGTAACCAGTGGCTTATGGGGCTGAGAGATGTCTTAAATCAGCAGGGATGCTCCATGGGGTATTTGAATGTACCTCAGCCCACTAGATGCTTGGGAATCCAGTCTTGCTTTTGCTATCAAATTCAGCACAGGGAGGGAGGGCTGTGATTTTTTTTAAAAGCCCTTGCATTTTCGGGTGCATCCCTGGTGCCATCGCGGTTCTTCACGTGGCTGTTGTGGGGGGAAGGAGTGAGAGCCCATCTGCTGAGAAATTGGGCACATCTTACCCACCCCCTCTGCACGGTAAAATTTGGGACCTGAATTGCTCTTTCTGGAGCTTCGGCGTGAACCGCAGCTTAACGCTTCCCTTTTGCTTAGTGGTGCAAAGCTTTCATTAAGTGATGCTGTAAAATACTTACAGGCTATGAACCAGAAAAATCAGGCTGTGGTTGCTGTGGTTCTGGGTCATGTTTTGCATGCGGTTCATTGACAAAAGTAACCAACCAGCAGAGATGAGTTGGGTAGAAGGTTTTTACTGTCCTAGTGGTACTGTCTTGCGATGACATTTGAGAGACAACATGAGGTCTGCTCCATGTTTAGTTTAAGAGGAAGAAAATAGTGTACTGGTTCTTAACTTCACTCGCTTTCATTTACTCTGCTGGAAGGCTTAGCTTTACTTTAGAGGATGGAGTTTGTTTTTCTTTTTTCCTTTACAGAACCCCACAGTGGGCATTTTAAAGCTTGGAGGAAATTTAAACAAACTGGAGAACAGGCCAGGATCTCACCCTCTTTGCCCTGTGTCTGTATCTTCATTGGCAGTAAGCATGCTGCAAAAAGCACCTGTCTTATTTTCCAAATCACTATAGCCAGTGATGAAGTCTGCCTTGTCAACAAAAAGCATTAAGACCTCTGCTTTCTGCTGATGCAGAACGATAATTTGTGGCTCAGGCATTACTGAGATGTTAGATGCCGAAATTATGACCACTCTGTCAGATTCGCTGGATAATTTTTACTCCTAAACCTTCCACCAAGATGATTTTCAGTGCTTAGAAATTAGTCTTACTCTGCAGAGCTGTCAGTGTCTCCCAGCTGTGTCAGTATGTGCCTCTAACAAATGTGTGAATGTATGATATAGTTATTTCATCATCATTCCCTGTGCTCCTCCAGACACCTGGGAAGCTTATCTTAAGTGCAGCTCCCCTCTCCCAGGAATCACTTTTGTTAATTCTTTTTTGGCTTGTTTTCCAGTAATGTAGAAAAGCCTCGGAACAAGCTTCTTGTTATGTTGTTTGGGGTTTTTTTTCAGGCCCTGTAGACACGCAGGGAGAGAGATTTTGTGCTCTGAGTAGGTTATGCTTGAAATGGATGGGGGGGAGGTTTTATTTATAGAGGGAACTGAGGCAAAGAGAAACCAAGACCTCAGAGGTGTTAGAGACCCAGTTCTCAGCAAGTTTCTATCCCCAAGAGGTAGAAAGCAGAAAATTGTTGCACAGCAACGCTGTGCCGAGGTCTCTTGGGCAGGTCTGCAAGGGTTGCAGGTTCCCTTGCAGAAAGGGGAAAAGCAGGGCTTAAAACAGCAGATCTTGGAGAAAACGGAGCACCCATCCGCTGACCTTCCTTTGTTGCCTGCGCTGAAGGTGAGTTACAAGCCAACGGTTGCCTCATCTTCTTTTTGGGTATGCTCCGCGACCGATCTGGGCTCTATTATTAGTAGCTGACGTGCCAGTAGAGTCACTCTCCTGCTAACTCCGCTAATTAATCAACGCTCTGCATGGCAGCTCTTGACCACTAAATAAGTTTTAGTGGTATCCAGACCCCAACAGCACGGATGAACCCATCTGTCTTCAGTAGCTTTTGGATTTCAACGTCGGGAACGGGAGCCAAAAGTGACAGTAGAAGGGCAGTTTCCTGTCTAGTCCCTTCCTCATCCCACAGAAAACTGACCTTGCTGATATTTTTATTTTCTTTTCTCCCCACCCCATATTGTGTGTCAGTTTAAGGAGAAGATGGGCAGTAACGTCAGCTCCTCTCCTTATCTAAAGTTATTATCCTTAGGAAAAAAGTGGACAGAGGTAGACAAATAACATATGGTTACCCTCATGCTGTAAGTAAAATGAGAATGTCTTTCTGAAAGAAAGCAAGCGAAGATCAATAATTATTGATGTCTGAATTACCCTCCTCGATGCCAAAAATTAACTTTGCCAGTGGTGAGCTGCATCTGTACTTGGTAATGCTAAACTGGCCGAAATTGTATGCTCGACCTCAAAACCAGGAGGGAGGAAGTGTGGAAGTGTGGAAAGGAAACACGCTTTGTGGAAGTGTTTCCTGACCTCACCCAACATCTGGTGTTTTCCTGGAAGCCTTGTTCTCCAGAATGAGAGGGCATGGGTGTCCTGGCTCACCTGCGGGGTTATTTCCTGGGCACCGGGTGTATTATAACACGGCAAATATTCCCTCATGCTGGGAAGTCGCGTCACTTCCTTCCTACCGGTTTGAATGTGCCCTGAAGTGATTCCTCCTTTTGAGAGATTAATGTGGTTTAGATTAGAGAGCTAAAAGGACTCAGAGAGGCCTCCTGAGATGCTGAAGTTTGTCCCCTGCTCTTAGATTATACGACGTGGTCTTCCAGTCCGTGAACGTTGTGACGGTGGTGGGTTTGGCCCCTGTTAACTCCTGTTTCTCATAAAGCACATCGTTTTCTGTTGGATGGGAAGGGAAAAAAAAAGAATAGAGAATAAAGGGCAAGCTGGCTGAGCAGCTTTGCTGCTCCCATCAGGGGTTATACAGCATGTCCTCTGTGCTGCCCGCAGACCCATCCCAAGCGGTGGTGGCCTGTGGGGCAGGCAGCGTCTGTCCATCCCTTTTCAGTAAGAAATTGCACTGCATCTTGCGGACCCGCTCATTTTCCCAATAGTGTTTCTGGAATTATTTTTTCCCCTTCTGTATATCTTCCTGGGAGCCGCCTCTGGTGATACGTGTCTGTATCTGCTGAGAACCCTTCTATCCATCATTTGCCCAAAGCCACTGCTGTAAGTTATTTATACAGTGATTAGTTAAAGCTTCAGATGTTTAATGCAACCTTTAAATCACGTATCCACCAACAGCTATTGGTCACATAAAATTTCATTGAGCGGTATCTATCACTTACTGTTTTTCTATATGTGCATATATTTAATTTTCTACAGAGCTCTCTTGCTAATGTTTTCTGCTGAGTAAATAGTAAATCGAGGGACTTCAAAAAGTGTTTTGTTGCATTGCAGTGAGTGACTTGTAAAGTGAACACGGGCTATAAAAATTCATCTTGCAAAACAGTTGCACTGTTGTCTAAATCCTGTCTCTCTCTGTGTTAAAAAAACGCTCAAACCTTAAAATGAAATGTATTTTCACAGCATATGTAGCTAGTAAGGACACTTCTAACCAGCCAGCTTTGAATATCCACCCTTGTTGGGTTTGCTTCTGCTTTTTGCCTCTTCTACCTCAGCTTATAGTATGCTTATGGGACAGCATCTGCTTCGTACTGATGATTTAAAACTGTATGTGCAGATTCAAATATACAGTCAAAATTTAATGTTTTCAGGTTGGCTCAGAAAGCCAAGTGCTTCAGCTCATCAAAGGAAAGTTGGAAGAAATGTAGGTAGAAAATGTAAAGCTGAAGTCTAATGAAACAAACTTCATTTTTGGAACAGGTATTGTTATTATTATAGTAATTAAGAGAAGTGAAACAAGATTATGCCTGCATCTGCAAGTGGAGCGTCACCAAGAGCTGGGCTGGGCCCAAACCAGCACAGGCCCTGAAGTGAAGCATCTGGCTACAGAATCTTACTCCGTGGTCAAGAGAGACGGCTTGAATGAATCTTGGCAGATGATTCAGACCCTGGGTGCATTGAACTGCTCCATGATGGTCCTGTCCATGACCCCAGCTGGACCCGACAGTGCTTGGGACTGGGAGCAAAGAGCCTGGAGTTGGGTAGATTGAGTTCCATCCTAAAGATTCAAGTGCTTCTGTGCATGTGCAATGCAAATCCTCTTTTTCAGGTGTGTGGGTCAGTTTGGAGAGCTGCACTTAATTTGTGTGTCCTCAGTTTGCTATTTAGGGGCACTATTTTGCTGCCATTTGAAAATATTGCAGTTTGGTTGGTCTGGAGTTGCAATATGTTCCGTAATTAGGTGATTAATTGAAGAACTCTCTGAATATTTCCTCTCCCCCTTTTTTTTGAAGTAACGATGGAGTCAGATTTCCATTTGGCCAAACTGTACCTGGTGGGACTCAATAATAAAGACGCAGTGGCAGGTGAATGGAGGTGATGGAGAGTCCTACCTGTGTGTCTTCCCATGCAGCTGTGAGTACTTTACTCCAAGCCCTGTAATAAATAGGGGCTTGACCTCTTTTTGAATACAATTAAAAGCAGCGTAGCCCCTTCCCAGCATTATGTGGTGTAGCACAAGAAAGGGCAAGAACCTCCATGGACTTCAATGGACCCTTTCCAAGAGCAAGGGAGCTCCTGTTGTATTTAAAGTTCAGAGTCAAAGACTATCTTTCAATACACTGTATTTAGCTTTGTCCAATTCCGTTCCCTTTTTCTGCAGTGATAAAACCGCTATTTGCTCTTTCATCTCTTCCCCTTTCTTCTCGAGTAGATTGTGTGAAAACAGTGTTTGGGGGCACTAAATCACCAAATGGAACCATGCATTCATAAAATGCTTTATGCCTCCCTCCATCAATATTTCAACGCGCAACACAGACGCCAACATTTCATTTTAATTACGCTGCAAATTTCCCTGTCGAGGAGGAAAGCTGAACTCTGCAAGGTAGCCCAGCCTCGTCCCCTCCGTGCCACGGGAGCGCTGTGACATCCAATTTAGCCACCACGTCTTTTGTTCCTCCACGTCACGGGGCTGTCTGCGTGCACACCATGCATCTTTTCCACAGGAGGAAAACTTCCAGCTGGGCTGAACCTGGCCCGGCTCGTCCTTTTTCTTGCCATGGGGTGAAGAGAGGTCTTGAAGTTCGTGCCCTTATGCAGCCCTCACTAGGAGATTTAAGAGACAGCCACTTGGAGCTGAGCAGCCATACAGGAGTCAATATGTTGCACACCCAATTAATGTGCTAACCCTGCCAGAAGATACCGTAGTAGACTTGCTCAAAATATTAAATTCGCAGGTATGTGAGCTAGGATAAAAATATACATGACAAAATGCTTAAGGAAAGGAGGGGGCCCCCTAATGCAACGGAATACGTCCCTCGTGGTGGTGCTGTTCCATTATTGTCAATTATAAGGAGTGTTAAACGTTCCTTTGTAGCAGCTGGTGTGGGGTATTATTTTAGAGAGGGCATTAAATTAGATGGCTTATCAGTGTAATTCAATATGACAATTTCTGTGGTCATATCCTGAAGACGGGGGGAAAAGGTGGGGAGAGGGAGCAGCACCCGTGACACGCATAAATGCTAACGGGAAGGGAAAGAGGCATTCGTTTCTTGTTAGTGCATACAAATGTAAATGTACCGATTTATGTAACCTCCCAAAGCTGAGCTGCTCGCCGCCTGAAGAAGCATTTTTAAAACACACGTCCAAATTAAGATGCCATGTGTCAGATAAATTGCTCGGTGTGGAAACTTTGTTTGCAAAGTCGGCATTTTTCCAACAGCCTTTTAAAAGTCCTTAAAAACCATAAATTGTCTGGAGAAACAGATGTCTGTCTGTTGCTGGTATCAAGGTCCAATAGGTGATTTTGAAGCCAGAGAAAGCTGGGGTCACGACAGCCCAATCTTGGATGGACAAGTGTTGGCATCTTTCGATATGTGCTCATTAAAATTAATTCAAGTCCAGACAGCACCAAAGAAGTAATTTGACAAATGAATTTGCTTATTTTGACCTGGCTGAGCACAATGATTTGGGATTCTGGAATGGAAGGCTCGGTGTTTCAAACTGAGATGGGGAGTGTGGGATGTGTTAGGCTTCACCCAACGTCTTAATGCAGCATTTCCTCTGCGAGGGAAGATGTGAAAAGTAACGTTAAAGCTGTGATCTCTCTTTTCTTTTTTTTTCTTTTTTTTTTTTTTTCCCCTAGGACCTGTGTCTCCCTTTTACTCAGAGCTACACCAGGCTCATTTAGTGCATCTATCAGGTAGCGTTAACCATGGGGTAATGGGTATTTTCCTACTCTGTATGTGTGCTTAACAACATATATACAATGCCCAACTGATGTTAGGGCAAGAATAGTTATTATTTTGGAGAACCTTTCCTAGGACCTCCTTAAAGTTCCTCTGAAGAGAGTTCTGGGTGAGCCCCACTCTTGCAAAAATTCATCTGGTGTCTCTAAAGACAGAAAACGGGGAAGTATGTACAAGGCAGAGGGCCCTGGAATAAAGCTGTTGTGTAGAAAGACAGTAACAGGTCAATAGGCTTCATCTGCGAGCTGGGAGAGGTTCACCGGAGCTGTTAGGAGGATGTGGGATGGGGGGAAAGCCGGGGACACCCCCAAAAAGCATTTCTGAAGAGATGGGAGCTGCAATCCTGCTCGGGGCATAGCAGGTGCTGGATGGGTGACCCTGTGCATTAGCAAGGAAGATTTCCTTGCGTGATCTTGAGATGACACAGACCATCCTAACAGCCAGCATTCTTGAACAGGAGGGTTCGAAAAGAGCTGGGATTTATCTGTCTTTGCAGGAGAGGAGCGCTGGTGGGTTTGGGCTGGTCTGCAGGAGAAAAGAGGAGTGTGGATGGGAAGAGTTCTTTGCCAGGTTAATTTGCCTCCCTGCACGGTGCAGCGGTTGCTGTAAGTCTGTCTTAAAGAACCTGTGGATAATTTGCTTGGCCTGTGGATGTAGTCAGAGAAGTTTGTTTTGGGGTGAGACCTTTTTATCTGGACCCTGAGCAACAGGACTGTTAGAGAGCAGGAAAAAAGCAAAAAGGTAGCGTTTTCTGAGCATGCCCTCCCCAAATACCCATTGGCATGTCCCCCCTGCAGCCCAGAAATAAGCAGAAGGGTCTATTGACGTGCTTCTTGGTTTGCTACCCTTGGCTCCTGTTGGAATACAACTCCATCCCAGAGTTGTTTTGCATTTCACCAGGGAGTCTTTTGTCTAAAGGGCATCGCTGCTACAGCAAAGCGGAGCGTGTCCCTGCCCCTGCTCTCTCCAGTGGATATCACATTTCATTACCCTGATGAGCCCGAGTGAATCCTCCCGCTTGTGTTAATTTGCCCACAAGCCAGCCCGTGTCACGTCCGCAAGAAGCCTGTGACATTTTCTGGCCTCCCTCATCCCTTCCGATTTTGAAACCTCAAATAACAATCACAGCTTTGTTCTAATGCTTAATTTTTTTTTATTTTTTTATTTTTTTTCCCCTGAAGCCTGGGTGCATCGCTAGGGAGAGGACCACATAGCTTTGGACAACGAATGCTTTAAACCCAGGATCTGAATGCTGCATTTCAGAGTGGCCTGCAGGCAAAGCGCAGAGGAAGGATTTAAAATTAGATGCATGGGGGCAGGTGAGAAGTAAACTATTTGTGTTCTCAGTGTGGTGCTGCTCCTTCCCCAGGTCTTCTGTTTAATCCGTATTTTGTATTGCACTGATGGTACTGGAGAGTTAAGGCTGTTTTCCAAAATGTTGCTATCCAAAAGTGTGAAATTAGGTGTCCTTCTGCATGTATTCACGCTTTTTTTTTTTTTTTAAACTTTAAATAATGAAACTTCTGCTTTAGCTAATGATACATTTAAATGATGATAATTTTGCCGTTCCGGTGGCCTTGAAGTTGAGCTGTTGAAAAATCAGTAGTGCTTGTATCAGCCCGACCTTAGGGACAGGTTATTAATTTCTGAAGAAGTCAAACAAGCTCTAGCAGGACAGAGAAAATTAGCTACTGATTATTGGTACTTTTAGGAGCGATGAAGACTCACTCTTTCAAGATACTTCTCCTGTGATTATGTCCCTCATCAAACCATCCCAGGAAGGCAATTCAGCGTTCTGCGAGGCTTAGCTGTGCCGCATGCTCTTGGCTGGTTATTGGGCCTTTTGGATAACCATCGTTCTTCGTATTCCAGGTTTCTGAGAGAAAAGGTTAATTCAAACCGGCTCATAAAAAAACCACTCTGAATGCGCTGAGATGCTTCATACTGAGTGCACGAGAGCCTTGGTCGTGCACGGACGAGAGTTACTTGTGCGTGGAGAACTGGCGACTGGTTGAAGAAGAGTTTGAAGCGGTAGGTGTGTGAAAGGGCCTTTGGGTGCGTTTGGCTGTCGCACAAAGCTGCTGCTGGAGAGCTCTTCAGAAAGAAGGAGGCTCCGACTAAATATTCGTTGTGTGTTATATCAAAGATGAAGGGTCGAGGATTGGAGTGAGTGGATCTTACAGTAAATGATCGAAGGGATAAGGATACAGAAACTAAAGCAGAGGAAAATGACAGGTGAGAGTAACCACTAATGAAACTTGAAGCCCTGAGCACTTGAAACATGGTGAAGGAGCTCCAGGAGCTTCACTTGGCCCTCGATAGCCAGGGTGGGTAAGCACTGACCGGTGATGTGCTCCTAGGTGGGACAGGTGATGGTCTGGGTAGCCGCGGTCTGCAAGGATATTGGGAAGGATTCAGTTGCGGAGAGCGTGGGTGCAGCATGCGTGCCCACCCCTCCTCAGACCCGCTTGGTAAGCAAAATCCTTGCTTTTTTGCCAGGAAAAAGGAAGGCTGGGAGCCTCAGGCAGGCTGGGTGGCGGTTTGGAGGCTCACCGTGCACTAAGGCTGTTGTCGAGACCCCTTGCTTGGCTTGCTTCACACCTGGGGACAGATGCGTAGCGCCATGGGTCCTGAGCATGTTGTTTCTGATTCGTATCAACCATTTCCCTTAAGAGCAAGGTGGTAGGAAGGTTTCGGGTGCTGTTGAGGAGAATGTTTGGGGTGTCCTGCCTGAGCGCACCAGCTGTTGAGATGTCAGCTTCTCCCTCCAGGAGCCTGCAGTCCTAACCTTATGCTTTAACATCTGGGGACATCAACGTACCTCCGTGGGACACAGAAAGATGTAGCCCAGCCTGAGAAGAAGCAAATGATCCAAACCATCTCTGAACGCTCCTAGCCTGGCCAGAAGCTGCTATGGTGAGTGATTTCTAGTCCAAAGAGAAATTCCTTCTCCCGACATCCCTCTGAGATGTTTTTCTTTGCCCTGAAAGGATTCTTCCCTGCGTGTTGAGTCGTGCTTGAAGAAGCGCTTGTTAAAGAAGTACCACTCAGCTTTGCTTAAAACAAATGAAGTCGATTTAATAGGGCTGTAGAGTGGCCAGGTATCTGTGTTATTTAAGAGTATTGGCGCTTTGAAGGCCGAGAGCTTAAAGCAATTCGTTTTTATTTCGACTGTTAATTGAAAAATCAGCTGGTTTGTCTTGTTCTTTCTGCTACTGCTCCTTCTCCTCGGCTCCCTCATCCTCCTGCGATGGGATAACAGCTGTTAATGCAACACCCCTGCACAACGCGCTGCTCAAAATGTGGCACGAGGCCAGGCTTTCACTTGTGGTTTATTGGTTTAATTAACCAGGGTCTCGCTAATACTTCTTCGTGAGGCAGAAATGAAAGAATCTAATGTTTCTTGGGCTGGATCCTTAGATCATTTTTAGGTACCCGGTGAAGGCACCAAGGTAAGAACTTGGCTTCTCTGATTAACCTTGACTGAATCCAATAATACCTTGGAATCACATTATTGCTGACCTTCGTGTTTTGCTACCTTCTCATCTTTCTAATTTGTCTTTTCTTCCTGCCTCTGCAATAACAGGGCAGTCAGAAGTGTTTAAGAAAAGTCTCTTGCTGTCTCATGGGAGAGCTTCTCTGCTTGCAGTATTTTATTTTTTTAAAACTTTTCAGTATATTTCTTGTTTGTGTTTTTCTTGTGTTTACACACACAAACATTTGTATGAGAATAGCTACTTAGAGTTGCTTGGAGGTGACCTTGTAATTTTTTTTTTAAATGATGTGTGATGATGTGCTGAATACTGCCAGCCATTGATATAATTTGGCATTTGTTAATGCAAAAAGAAATTATTCCTGTGTGCCATTTTAGGAGATGATCTTGACAACGTTCCTGAGAAAAGCAGTGCTGGAGCTGGTGTGTCCACAAAGAGAAGTCCAGGCGCTGCCTGGGTTTATTTTGAGTGATTTGCTATTCTTTTCTTTTTCTTCTGTCCAGGTTCCTTCTGACGTGCTCTCCTCTCATAATTTTGGTCTGTGCTACTGAAGGTGTGTGTATTATTTTGGGTGAGGCATGAAACTGAGGATCTGAGCACTCGTTATGACCTGTGAAGTCTCTGGCATCTGTTTAGAATAAACTCCAGGGTCTCGTTTAGGGGTATGTGCGTGGGTGCAGCAGAAACCTTGTAGATCAAAGGACAATAAGGCCAGATCTTAAATTTCTTTAAGAATTTTGAACACTGTAGCCCTGTTGCAGTTCCAGTTTTGGGGTAAATGCCATTTATCCTTCCTTCTTAAAGTTTCTTTCTCTTTTTTTCTTCCTTTTCCTTTACTGATACCCAACATCATACACAGTTCACGTGGTCCACCCTAGAAGGTGGTGGCAGTGATTCTTTGTTAGGACTTTATGATGATCTTAAAGGGAATGGTTGCCTTACAGATAACATTGATTATTGTCTTAATTGACGGATCTCCCTTGCTGGGATCTCTGCAAATCAGGCCTGTGACAGGTCGCGTTCTCATGGGGTGTCTGAAGCGTGCTGCCGATTTCTGGAAGCATCTTATCAAGTGGATAAATAGTTTATTAAGACTTGTCTTCGTGCAGTGATTTTTCCACTGGAGTTCAAGATTTCTGTGTGAGCAATATCTCCTTTACTAGAAACTTTGAAGCAAAAATGTGGAGCTTGATTCAGGCTTTCAGCAAGCATTCTGGTGGAAACCCAGTTTTGTGGTTCTGTGAGTCCCGGGCAATTGAAATATCATTATCATCTGCTGATGGAAGGAAGACAGGCTGCAGGTGGGTAAACTACATCATGTTCTGTCCCCTGCTAAAACCGCTCTAACGTCACCCCAGGAGCTGCAGTCACTTCACCTACCTGCTGATGGTGACAGAGCCAAATGTAAGGAAAAGACTGTAGTTGTCTTTGCTGGAGTTTGTAGCTAAGGCACATAGTTGGTATTTCTTTAATTCTCTTGACGCAGCTGCTTGGTTGATCAGTATGATCACCTGTGTGACAAGGGTTTGGCCAGAGAGTCCTTGCTTTTAGGTGTAGGCAGGTGGGTCTGGTGGGACTGTGTTGTTGGCTCCAGTTCCCTGTGTTCATGGGCAACCTGAGAAGATGCTGAGTCCAGAAGGGTCCAAGGAGCTTCTGTTGTCCATATTTATTGCACGGACTGGCTGCCAGCTGTGACCTGTCCTTGCTTATCCCAATGTCCAGCATTGGGAGCCATCTCTTTGTGAGACCGGCCTTGCAATGTGCTCTGCAACAGCAGCAAGTAGAGAAGTCTGGTAAATATACTGCCTTTTTTCCTCTCTGGAGCACGGGGAAATGCTAACTGCCTGTTTACTGCCTCGTGCAACTTAACGTGCTGATTGCAAGAGCAACAGCTTTAAGCGACGTGATTGCTGGCTACCTAAAAGGTGATCTCCTTGCTTGGATAGCGCTTCTCCTCTTGCAAATCACAGTCTTGGTAGAGTTCATGGTCTGGTGGATTTGCGTAGGACCATCTCATCTGGAAACAGATTTCGTCTCTCGGCTAATACTCTGCTGACCCATCGGATGCATCATAGGTTCCAGCCGTTTCTCCAGGACTTTGGGAAAGGGCTGCTTACAAGATACAGGATGTTTTGTTTTTCTTTGGGGGAGTGGGCTTAGTCCAAGAATAAATCAATATAGATTTTTCTCACCTGCAGGTCAAGAGGAAGTCTACATGTATTTTTAGAAACACAGACAGTCAAACCATTAAATTAATTTGTCTTTGCTTTAATAAAAGCGCTCCTTGCCTTTAGAGAATGATAATGGCACTAGATTAATGTATCCAGGAGTACCATTGTGAGTGGCAGCTGGAGAATGAGAACTTGATGGGATCTAAAATGAAAGAAAAATGTTTGCAATCAGTTTTGTGCTTCATTCTCCTCTTACCCCAGCTACCTGAGATGTTCGACACATAATTCTACAATTATGTGGTGTTTTTTTTCAAGAAAGGCATTGTAAGTCTTCCATAAGAACTCTCAAGATGCTATTTTCATGCAAATAGCTTTGTGTGCTAAATTGAGGGACTTAAGAACCACAGAAAATATAGGAAATGTGGGCAGAATGCATTTGAAATGTAAAAGTTTCCTGGGAGTTGACAACAGCACTTTATGAAGTCTGTTGCCTGTACCTTTGAGCAGCTTCTCTCTGTGATTGCTGGGGGGAAAAACCCAACAACTACCGAAGTGAAAGGATTTTATTTAGTTGTTGCACCAAGGAACAAGTCTCGAGAAGTGGTAATGGAGAAGAGCGAAGTTTCCAGTTCCTGACGAAAATCGAGACGATGACAGCAGCCTGATTCTTTTTCTAGTTCCCAAGCTTAGAGTAAGAGGATCCCAATTTTCTAGATGTTTTTCCCTTAAGGGTTCTCTGATGCCTTCTGACACATGTCCTCATGCTCCTTCAATGGCAACCCCAGCAAACAAACCTGAATTTCCCGGTGGAAGGATCTTTATCACTCGCACAGGCTCGTGCCGAAGATGAGTGTGTGTGCCTTGATTCTTGAGGACAAAACCAGGCTGGAAAACATCCTCTCGAAATTGAGTGTGGTATGAATAAAGCAAGTGACTTTTCCACACCACAAAGATGAGTACTTTCTACTTCACTGCTGCGGATGATTAAGGAAAACAATTGCATTCTGACAACATGCATTGACATTTTAAAATGAAAAAGAAATGAAGAATAGATTCTGGGAGGCATGCCATTAATGATAATGGATCTCCCTGAATGGGAGCCTTTTTGAAAGTCTGATTCTACTTGGGGTTTTTTTGTCTTTAATAATGTTGCCTACAACAGGCAACCCTGTCACAGGGGACAAGGAGTGGGTCAGGGAAGTTCAGGGGGGTGATCTGGGGAACTGTTCTCCAAGCAAAAGGAGCAGAATAGCTTTACACATACAGCCATGAGCTCACTTAAAACCCAACGAGAAAAATGCTTGTGAGAGCAAAAGAGGGGAGGGGAAGCTAGCTTAATGTTGATAAATGAATACTGGACATTGAAGTTCAACTTGCAAATGAAAACTGTTGTGTCAACACTGCAAGAGAAGGTCCGTGCATGTTTTGGGGCTTCCCCTCCTAAGGTTAATTCTTCTTTGAATTAAAAAAAAAAAAAGTGAGAAACGTTGACTTTAAATGATAGGCAACCCTTGCAGAACCCTTGCTTGAGCATGTGGCAGGGGGCTGTAGCGTATGTGGTAATGCAGCATTGAAGGAAAAGCTTTCCAGACAGGTATGAAATCTATTGCACTTAGCCATTTTGCTGTAGAGTTGTAATTTTTGTGATAACTTTCAGTTGTGGAATTGAAACTGGGACGTTTACAGCTGCATATTTTTATAGGCACCATGTGATAGGTAATTTTATGCGAAAAAAATCTATTTAGTCCCCTGATGGAAGAAGTAAACTTAGGTGAGACTCATTCTCCCGTGAATTCTTGGCGTGCCATAAAAAAAAACCCAAACTGTTGCAGTTCTCCAAAAGATTAGCTGTAAAACTTGTGCCTTGTTAAAGTTACAATCGGAAGATGCACTAAACGGATTATTTAAGCATACGTTACCATGCAGTGTTCATCTCGGGGCGCTTGGATTTTTGACTGGGTAGTGTACTGTGCTCTGCCTGGCAATCTCATGGTGGCTGCTGGGGTGGAAAACACAAGCCCTTCTTTAAATAATGCATCCCTTCCCCGCTGTGCCTCTCCTCTGCTTCAAAGAGCAGTCCCCCTTTAAAGTTTAATCAGTTGTTTTAGCATTGCTCACGGGCAAAAAGTACTGATCCCCAAAAAAAAAAAAAGCCTTGGGATGGAGAAGTTGAACAGTGGGTGGAATTGCACCTTCTCTTCCATTCCTGCAGTTTTTAATTGATTCTTCGTAATGATGCTCCTGGTGCTCCATGGTGGCTTTTCAAGGGTGTTCAGAGGTGTTTGTGTGACAGGAATGGTTCGGCACAGGTTCCCAGGGGATGTTAAAGTCACCTCAACCCGGGCCTTAGTTTCCGTGAGTCTTGTTTGGTCTAGAGCCTGCTTGGCCTTTTGGGCTGAGACTGCATTAATCCTGGCTTCTCACAGGGCGCTTTGTTACTTAAGAAGGATAGTGTCAATCTGTTGGTATAGTGGTGCGCACACGGGCATTAATGTTATAGACGCGCTTTCTCTGAGACCCCTGCAAAGCCAGCATTGGACAAAAGGCTAATTTCTAGCTCTGATTGAACAGTGTTGTCTGGAGGCTCCTACAAGCCTAAATTTGGTTTACCAAGCTGGTAAAGCCAACTCAGTTTAGGGCAATTCACACAGAGGGTGCTGTTGGTTTTGCTCAGTGTGTTCTACCCTGGCCCTCCGTCTTTTTTTGCTTTTCCACCAAACCTTTTTCTTGGTCAGTCCGGCTGCCGCTTTAGATCTCGAGTTCTTCCTGTGTTGCTTTTCTGTTTGAATAGAGATGCAAGAAAATCACCGTGTAACAACCGGGGCTGTGAGACATTTCCAGCCTTTGAATAAGCTCTATGGGATTTTTCCTCCTTATTTTATTTTTTTTTGTCTTCCATGATTGCTGTCCCCATAGGTAAAACCAGGCAAATGCTGATAATTCAGATAAAATGCACGGCATTTAGGCCTTGTATTGTTAGCTGTGGAAGGAAAAGAGGCATTTACTACAGCTTTGCAGTGGATTCATATGGAGACGGGAGCAGAGAAATCTCTGGTGTGGGGTTTTCTCAGGAGCTTGATGCAGAATTTTTATGCGTGGCTTCCTGGGCAGCCGCACAGGTATTTATCCATGATATAAATAGGAGATTGGCATCTTTATAGATCTATTACAGATATGTTCCCTGCTCAAGGTCGCAATTGCCTTCGTTTCTTGCGTGTAGCTTGTTTGCTGCCTCCCCCCACTCTGGGGCCGGTGATCCATGCTGTGAACTCTCCCGTCTCTCACGCTTCAGGTCCCGTTTTGCTGGTTTTTACTTGCAGGGATTTCTCCTGTGAGCCATAATGTGCTGATACATTTCCTTGTTGCTATTGGTGTTGTATGGATAACATTTAAATATGTTTTGTTGTTTGTTTATTAAATCATGCAGATTCTAAGGTTTTTTTTGTTTGGAACCTGGTAAGTTTGAGGGAGGGAAAAGCACTTGAAGGTCTTTGTTTTTGCCTTTTAACAAGTGTTCCCCATTTAATAGGATGGGTTACTTCTGAAACCGGCTGGCCTGCTACTTCTTTCGGCTGGACCTTGATGCTCAGATCATGTCAAATTGCTTGAAGCATCACTTAATTCACCCTCACCATGGGTTGCACAGTTGCCCCTTTGGGCTTTGTCTCCAATTCAAAGCCAAAGGCTCACCGGCTGCCTTGGAGGCGCTCTGCAGATGGGGATTTGCAGCTCTGCCATGGAAATGTGCTTCTCCAGGAGCTGCACTCTTCTTGTCCGATGGGAAGAAGCCTCCTGCAGAAACCATTCCTATCAGGCAATGAATTCCAGTTTGATTTCTCCTCCATTGGGTGAGTCCTTTCTGCAGGACGTTTGTTCCTCTAGACCGTTGTTGATGTGTTTGGGCGTATACCTTGTCTCAATTTATTATCATGATTTATTTTTACTTTCTCTAGGTGAAATGTTTTGGAGATGACCACAGTTTTCTCGTGTTCCCATTTGTGATTATTTGCCAGGTGACTTTTTTTTTTTGTCTGTAGATTCCAAGACACAGTAATTTCCTGGTATTTAAAACCTGTAATTAGAGAGGTGGATAATTTTTCAAGGACGTACTAATTGTCTGTTTCCTGTTTAAGAGGAGTAACATTTTAGGAATGGCATTTGCATCATGACTTTCCCCTCCTGTCAATTCAGATTTCATTTTGCAAATGTTCTCTAATATTCCTGTAAAATTCAGTTTCAGCAAATGTTTCCTTCTGCAGACTTCAGCTGCCAAACTGTGCAGAGATACTGAACGCAGAGCAGAGAATTCATGGAGATTGCTAGAAGATACTCTTGGCAAACTGCATTCAGCATTTTCTGTGGGATTATACCAAGGAACCCAAACCCCTTGACTCTCCAAGCTATTTAATAGTATTTTTGTGCAGCCACAAGACTTGCTGCCTTCTTCTCCCCACCTACCTCAGCCTACTTGCTTCCCTGAGCAACACCTTTCCCATCTAACCTTCAAGGCTCTCTCTCTGGCAGAAATTCCTGCAGGTGGAGCTGGAATGACGTCCTGCTGCCGGAATAACTTATGAGGCACCGGTTGTCGCGGAGCAATTGCTTCCCGGTGTGCCCGTGTGTGCAGCCACCTGGCCCGAGCATCCTGCCTGCCCGACGGCACAGAACCGCAGAATGGTTGGGGTTGGAAGGGACCTCTGGACATCATCTAGTCCAACGTCCATGGGTTCTGCTAAATTGAGATGGTTCGACCACCTCTGGATCACGAAAACTGGAATATCGAAGGATGTTGTGCAGCAGTTGAGTTAGTTTTCTTATAATAGGCGTCCTGATTTAATTCTGACAGGAGGGAATCTTATTGTGTGGTTTGTCCCCTGAGGACTGTGATGCAAGGCGTGGTTTGTAGCAGAACACAATTTGTTACTGGATTCAGCTATATCGGTATTAACCGTGATAAGGTGTCTTTGCGGTGATCTATCTAGAGAGGCCTCTTAGCTTTCCCAGGTGCTGGGCAACTCCAGGATACCTGAGGACAGCAAGAAAATCAGGGGCTGGCTGCACTGCTGGTGGTTAATTCTGCTGTTGAATTGTTTTCTGCAGGTGGCTGTTGGCTCTAAACCTCAAGCTGGAGATGCGAGCCACTGCTTTGGCTCCCCCTGCACCTTCGCTGTGCTGTCAGATCCCACCAGCAGAGTGTCTCCCAGGCTGAGAAATAACAGCCGAAGCACAGGAGAGCTCCAAAAGGTTTGAAATGTGCTCAAAACACCAAAAAAAAAAAAAAAAGGATCTGTGCAGGATTCCAGCTGTGGGCAGCAGTATAAAAGGATGAAAGCTTGTAGGAGAGGAAGGAGACAGATTAGGTTGTGTGAGAAGACTTGAAAGAATTGTAGAGGGGGCTGGGATATTTTCATTGCAAGTTGTTCTTCATCCTGGAAGAATATAGTGTGTCCACCCTGGAAAGGCTGTCTTGAAGGTCCTGCTCCAGCAAAGCAATCCTTCTTTCTGTGCACAGTTGTCATCATAGAATGGTTTGGGTTGAAGGGACCTTCCCAGCTCCCCCAGTGCCCCCCCTGCCACGAGCAGGGACATCTTCACCAGCTCAGGTTGCTCAGAGCCCCATCCAGCCTGGCCTGGGATGTCTCCAGGGATGGTTCATCCACCTCCTCTCTGGCCAACCTGGGCCAGGCTCTCACCACCCTCATTGTGAAAACTTCTTCCTTGTGTCCAGCCTGAGTGATGCTGTCCCCTGGGTGTGCTGAAGAATGGGATGCTCAGTGTGGGTCAGGTTGGGTCTGCTCTGTGCGTGCCCTCAGTTACCTGCTGCAGGTGGTGAAGGGGTTGTAGATATGGGTACAGCTGACCATGGGTCCCCCCGCAAGGGGACGTGCTTCTTGGGACCGCACTAGGAGCCTCACAGCCCCTGTCCCAGTGAAATGTGGCCATCAGCAGATTATTTTTTTGCCCCCTTCCAGCCTGGGGTATTTTGCAGCTTAAGAGCTTCCTGAGCTAGAAGTGAATCTGTAATTTGGTGTTTAATAGTCCTTGATGGACTCCTGCCAGTTTGCTTAAACATTTTTGATGCCCTATTGCAAGGAGCTGTGTATCAGAACTGGAGATGTGTTTCAGTAACGCTCCTGTTTGTTTTTCCTGTTACGTTGAGTTTTTTGCAGTTCCCTCGAGAGCCTCCTGCATCCCCTGACCTTTCTGTGGCAGAGAGAACACCTTGTAGTCCTGCTTCTCTTGTCTGCTTTTTCTTCTCTGAAGATTGTTTTGGAGAGGGGTGGTCCCGCTACCGCAGAGGGCGGCAGGCCAGGGCTGGGGGAGCTGCTCTGCAAACTGTTGAGCAAGTGCTGGGGTTTGGCACGAGTCCCACAAAGCTCTGCATTTAAAAAAAAAAAAACCAAACCAAAAAACCAAGTATGTTCTCAGCTCTGTCCAAAACAGCAGAGCGCAGCTCAAATAGCTGAGCTAAGTCAACCAAAGCGTTCCCCCTTTCCCCGCTGCTCGGCTTTCGCTACGTTTCCCTGTAAATATCTGTTAGAAGACCTCACGTATTTTCCATCTCACTGTCTACCTGGGCATGTCCACGTCCCTCCTGCAGAGCTGTTGTTCTCACAGTTCCCTCTCCCCTGGGTGCTTTCTCTTTCTCTTTTTTTTTTTTTAAATTTTTTTTTCCCCCTGCAGTTCCAGAGCCCAAGTTATTTTAGCACACTAAACATTTTTTTGACAGTTAGTGACATGAATAAATCCTTTTCCTCTCCTCCCCCTAGTTTATTATTTAAAGGGAGAAGATGATTAGACCCAGCAGAACTGATTGGAGTTCTCGGTTAGCAGGAAGAGGGCGGCTGGCGGGGGGGGTCTGCCAATCCGCAGCGTTTGCGTTGATCAGCAACTTGGGAGAAACAGCGATGCCAGCTGCTTAGAAACATCTGGTTTTGGTTGTTGTCCCCCCACCCCCACCTTTGCTTTTTTTTTCTCCCCTCTGTTTTCAGAGAGTCGGTGTTAGTGCCTCTAAATGTTGGATCTGGTGGGGAGCACAGCTCGGTTTGTACTCGAGTACCCGCGCCCTGCCAAGCTGCTGGGTTGGAGTCCACGCGAGGGTCAGCCGGAGCAGTAAAACCTCCTGGCTGGTGGCAGGTTTCTGAAGTTTTTGCATTTTTGTTTTCCCTCTTTCTGTTCTGGGGCCGGGCTCTGTGTGCCCGAGGGTTTGGTCTCTGGTTAATGTAACGCCAGCACGAAGCAGGGAAGGAAAGCCAGGGCCCCTCTGTGCAAAGGGAGAATGTGTTTTCCTAACCTCGGTGGCATGGAAACACCAGCAGTTAGAGTGAAAGAAGCCCCAGTAGAGTTAATTAAATGTTGCATTTAGAAGGCGGCATCAAATGGAATTGCTTTGCATTTATTGAAGTTAGCTTTTGCCCGCTGACGAGGGTTGAGTACCTGTGCTGTTCAGGATGGGAAGGTGATCTCAAATCATAAAATCACAGAATAGTTGGGGTTGAAGGGACCTTCAAATCTCATGCAGTGCCCCCCCTGCCATGAGCAGCGACATCTTCACCAGCCCAGGTTGCTCAGAGCCCCGTCCAGCCTGGCCTGGGATGTCTCCAGGGATGGTTCATCCACCACCTCTCTGGCCAACCTGGGCCAGGCTCTCACCACCCTCATGGGCAAAAATTTCTTCCTCATGCTGAGCTTGGGGTGGTGCAGTAGTGTGAATGCAGCTGTGGGGTTGGAGAGAGCAGCTGTGAGCTCCTCTGAGCAGCGGTTTTGCTCACCAGCGAGCCCTCAGCTCCTGTACAGTCAGGAAAGATGCGAAGGTGGAGGGTCCCCTCCTCTCTGTCCCCTTTCCTCTCATCTTGACTAACAGACCCATCTGTAAACTGGTACCTGCTGGAGACTGGATGAACCAAGCTGGTGCCATCCCATCCACAGGTCCTGCTCTGTTGTCTCCCGGTAGCGCTCACGCTGGCTAATTAATGAGAAGCTGGATAACCCGGGCAGTGCTAATGTGGTTGACCAGCTCGACGTTGGCTTGGGTTCTCCATCAGCTGGAGGAATGGGTGGCCCTGCAGTTCAAGTATCCCCTAAAGGCTGCAGCTTGGCCATCGCCGGGGTTAGGAACCTGCGACTTGAAACCATCAGCGCTGTTTCCTGCGGTCTGGATGCTGTTGAGGCTGGAAAATGCGAAGTAATCTTGTTTGGTGTCTGCCTGCGCCTTGCTGGAGGGGAGTTCTGTTCTGCTAGAAAAGATGCAGCGCGCACACGTGCCAAAATCAGCAGTTTTAACACAGAAAGCCGAGCAGGGTCCTTCTCTTGGCGTTGAAACGGAGCTCCTGGCCTCACTTGGTCACATCCCCTGCTGCCAGTATTTCAGTGGGATGGATTATGTCTCGTGGTGTTTTGGCGATAGAGGATGACTTGCAATGTTTCAGGTTTTCTTGAGGTTGTCCTTTCACCTGCCTGTCTTCAGTCTTGTGTGCTTCTGGTGACTGACTTTATTATCTTTGCTATTTCTAACCCTCTTTTTGGTCCCTGTTGGAGCTTGATTTCTGCTGGGGGGAAGATGGAAAAGGTCAGGCTCTTGCTAGTGAAGCTTATTTAATTTATTTGCCACATCTGTGGGCAAACGTGTGTCTGTTACAGGTATGAACTACCAGGGCCCTCCTGGACACCCGAGCCCCATGGTTGCTTATTTATTTACCTCTTTGTTTCTGCAGCTTTTTAATTTTTTTTTTCCTCCCATCTGTCCCAGTATTCCCAGTTTTAGCTCTCCTACAAGAGAAAAGTTTAGTGGACTCCAAACAGTAAATACAACTGGCATTTGCAGCAGTTGGTGTGATACAACAGGACTGGGGTGCAGCAGCACTTCTTTGTCTGGGCTTGTTTCCACTCTTTATTTAAAGCCTCTTTTAATCAGGAGCTAATGACAACTTTTGGTTGTGAGAGCTGATGCACAGGAAGAAAAAAAACCCCACAACAGTTTGCATTCAAAATAATGCAAAACGTTATAAATAAGAAGATCTGCAAGGATATAATCAAGCTAAATTGCCCATTGTTACTCTCACCACAGATGATGCTATTTGAGTTGGATTGTCATCTAAGTCTAGGGAAAACGTGTTCTCTCCTTTATTCCAGTTACAAACCTGTGCAGCAACAGCTCGTGGTTGCAAGGGTGGTTTTTTTGTTTTTGGTGTTTTGTTTTGTTTTCTTTTATGCGGATCAAGCAAATATTTTGGTGGCTCGGATATTGCTGTTTGAATTGTCTCAGGAAAATTGTCTAACGGACTTCTACCGGTCTCTTTCTGCAGCTCAGGTGACCCCCTAAGGCGGATGCATCTCCCTGGGGAGTGTGTTGCAGACAGACATGAAGAATTCTTGCAACAGGTCGGAGCAGCAGCCTGCCGGGAAAACAGCTACGACTTGGGAATAGAGAAAAACTCTCTCTGCCTGCAGATGGTACGCGATAAAGCTCTGGATTTTAATGACTCCTTGCAATTTATCCTATTGAAAGTAGCTGAGCCTGTAAAGAATTGGTAGCTGATGCTGAAGACTCCAAACAGATCGTAACACATTTAATACTTGGATATTTTTTGTTCTAATTTTCCTCAACTGTGTTGTACGTGAACGCAACATAAATGCAGCACACTTTTCCACGCTTTTCTTGAAATGGGTGTTGAAGAGATGGCTTATAAATTGGGCAACAGTATTCTGGCCTTCTGATTTTTCTGCTAAATGATCTTTTTACATTTTGTAATAATTTGGTTGTTTTTTCGCTGGGCAGTTCTCTGAAAAGTGCAGCTGTCTTCAATTCTGGCAGGACACTGAAGCTTGCCGTGAAAGTATCACAACACAACAAAAGCCTTCATGGTTATGGAAGGCAAATGCTGCTTGATGATGTCACTTTTGTCCCAAAACACAGTATTTTGCTCATTTATTCTGCATGTGTCCTTCTCTGAAAGCATTTCTCCTTTGCTTCATTGCGTGCAGAGTAACCTTTGCTGAGGAACTGTAGCGTCCTGAGGGTTAAGTGACCTAATTTAATCTGTGCTGCTTTCTTCTTTCTAACCTCAGAAGACAGAGACCCTGAACTGAAAAGTATATAAAAAGATTCTAATTAGTACAGGACAAATAGTAAAATAAGGCCTAACTTGAAAAGGGGATTGATTTTAATTTTCTAAATTAATAGAAGGGTGGAGTTTAGACCAAACTGCAAGTGTGGCACCTACTTGAATGCTCTACAACATCTTTTTTTTTTTTTTTCTTTTTCAGCCTACTTCTTGGTAGGAAGGCAAGTTCCTGGGTAGAGTCAGAGCTCTCATCTTGTTTGGACACACTGACAAGTCACCAGTGTCCTTGTCAGCTGTAAACGTCAACCTGCCTGTCAGGAGGCAGCCATGGCTGAGAGAGGTGAGAGCTTCTGGTCTCACCTCCTGACTTCTCGTGTGGCCCGTCGGTGACAGGCAGCAAAATCTGGCCTTGATGGGCAGCTGGGAAAGGCCGCTGGCTCGTGGTTGAGCGTGACGTTGAGTCTTCTGGGGTGCGAAGAGGCTGTCTCAACCCCCTTCTCAGCACGGGGTCCCGTGAGGAGGAGCTGCGTTCCACCTGCCTTCACCTCCTCTTCCATAAAAGACAAAGGCGGCCCTGGAAAGATGATTTTTGGGGTGGCAAACAATGGAGAACTCTTGGAAAAAGGCCCTGTGCGTCTGGGTTTAGCCAGTAGTAAAACATCACGGCCTGTAGCGTCTTTGGCCAAATACCTGGTGAGCTCTGGGTGCATATTTTTGCCAGGTTAAGAGGAAAAGTTTTGGGCACCTGGGGAACCTTTTCCTCCACCTGCAACTGTTTGGCTGAACCTTTGTTCATCTTTATTGCTGTTTTTCTAATTCCTCTCTGGGCTCCTAGTGACAGCGATTATACCAAATGTGGCACATTTCATGTACTGTGGGAAGGAGGATTGGAGGATTGTTAAAAATACTGCTTTTTAGAAGTAAGGCTTTCTATCCTCGCCACTCTATTTCCAGTCCTGTGTTAACCTGCAAAGTAGTAAAATTGCTGACTTTATTATGTTGCATTAATTAATTATCTCTATAGCAACATGCACGGATGTCATAAATATGGGAATTCAGTAGCGCAGCTGTATGGAAGAAGAGCTAATAGATAAATGGGGAGAAAAGCCTTTCTTTGTTTTGTTTTAAATGCTTAAATACCTGCAGTAGTTAAGGAAACACAAGATTATTTTGCGTGGTCTCTCTTTGACTGCCCCATTCCCCTTCTGACCAAACCTTCTCCATTTGGTCCTGCAAAAGAGGCTTTTCCAAGCTGCTGATCTGCCCCTCCACCTGCTCAGAGAACTGGGTTCTCTCTTGCTTGTATAGAATACTGATACTGGAAAATGCAGGCAGAAGGACGAACCCCTTCGGCTTCGGCAAAGGTACGGATCTTGAAAAGGCAATACGCTTAATTTTGGTGCTGGCAGGAGGTGCCAAGAGGCAGAGGAGCTGCAAGAAGTGAATTTTGGCTCTGAGGGAGCCAAGACTCTCTGCTTAACGTGTGTGCCAGTAGTGATGACTTGTCTGGCTTTTAGGAGCCCTGGGTTGTCTCCAAAGCTCCTGGTCAGGCTGTGCCCCTGATTTTTTTCCTTGCCACAGTGCTACTGTTTTGGAGAAAAGGCAGCTGGGAGGTGTGTGCAGGAACGGTGCCTGTGCATCGTGCTGGCAGTACACAGGCACACATAACGCAACTCTGCAGCAGGGCTCACAGAGGGACTCTCTCTCCCCTGAGTAGTTGTTTCAAGGGGAGAAATACGGTAAGAAGAAACCATAATTGCACTGCAGGTCTAAAGCTCCGCGGAGTTTGAGACCTTGTGCTTTTCTAGCTTTTTTCTTTCTTTTTTTTTTTTTNTTTTTTTTTTTTTTTTGTCAGGGGGTCTATTCACCAAACAATTTTGTTTTGCTGTTTGTTTGCCACCATCAGCTGTGAAGCTGATCGGTTCTTCCCAGTCCAGCGCGGCACTTGAGGAGTAATGTCGCTCTCCGTTGAATAATTTATGTCGTTAATCTGTTTTGATTTTTGGCATTTGACAGGTCCCAGGCAGGGTACGGTACGGCTGTGCGGAGGAGGCTCGGTGTGCAGCGCTGCTATTTATGCAGCATCTCGGCTACGCTGATGCGCTTGGCGGGGTGAAGAGCTTCTGATCTCAGAGAGAGAGCGGTTTAGGGTGCCAGACACTCTGCATCCTGCTTCATGCAGAAGGAAAAGCCGCTGGGATATTTGCTTAGTTTTCCACTGAGGTGGAGCAGAGAAAAAGCACAGCACGGACGTGATGGACGCTGATAGGTGAGCTCCTGGGCAGTTCCTTGGGGTGAAGACATTGAGGGTTAAAACCCTTCTTTGCACCAGCCCCGATCATTCGCCACCTGGGAAAAGAAGGCCTAAATATTGCTTTTCTGCTCCGTATTTAATTAACTGCTGTACCCAAGCTGGGAGGATTTAAGTCTGAGTGCAGGACACTCTGCGCAAACTTCACTTTAAAAATCAGCGCTCTGTGCTGTGTAATGCACAGAAAAGGTTAAGCTGTCAAACAACCTGCCCTGTTCTATATAAATTAAAAAAACAAACCCCAAAACAACAACAACAACAAAAAACCAACGACACAAACCAGAACTGTTGAAGTGGAAATATTTTTATTTCTGGAGAAAAGTGTTTATTTTGATAGCATGTACAAAGTTTCAGCTGTTCTAAAACACTGCGATTTCACAGCCAAGCTTTCATGTTCCCAGCCGAGAAAGAGGTGAGATACTCAAAGAATCTCTGTTCTTATTTCAGCACTGCACTCACCAGCCAAATTTTCAAAAGTGCCCAGTTTGCTGACATAAATGGGGTTACTGATGTGCTGAAAGAGAAGGAAGTGCCAGAGAACATATTCCTCACTGGCTCCAAGTCTCTCCCATTTTATCTTTTTCTTCCATATGTTTCCTCTGTAATGAGAGGAATTATTTATCATTAAAGTGATACATAATTAAAAAATTAAAGCTAAAGTTAATGGACGCTAAAATTAGTTTACTGACAAAAATAAATGTCTGTCCTTCAGATCCTATATTTTTAATTGGAGTGGGCTACAGCTTAATTAACATGTATTGATTGTAGTCCCATGCGCATCTATAGGTGGGTGGAATGTGGAGCACTGTTGGGAGAAAACCTCCTCCCAGATGAAGGTGCGCTGAGATGTGCTGATAACTTTCTGAGTAATTGTCTTGCAAAGAGACAGAAAAGTCTTTGCTCTCAAGCTGTTTACTCTCCAGAAAGCTTAAACAAAATATGTTGTTTAAAATTAGGGCTAAGAATTGGCACGGCCACTTTATAGATGGGAAAAGAATTTCTGCTCCAAAACCATTAATGATCTGAATCGTTAATTAGATGCATGATGAACACAGAAAATTGGAAGGAAGTTAGAGTGGATAAAGAAGCTGACCCAACTGAAGATTTTATTTTGGGGAAAAAAAGGTAGGCTTCGGTTTGGTCTTGGCTCCCTCTACTCTTTCCACCTGGGCAGATGTCCCCTGTTTCCCAGTGCGAGGAGGAGGAAGAGGGCAAATCCTTCCTCCCTGCGACAGAACTCCCCGCCTGATGCTGAAGACTTTTTGCCTGACCAGTTCTGCACGGCAAAGGACCCGCTCCCAACCTCTGCCAATCAGTCTCTTTAAGGAGAATCCTGTACTCTCTGGTGTTAATATTTTATGTTTTGTCAATACTGTGAATTAATGGAACAGAAGATGTGCCACGTCTCACCTTCCAGCCTCTAAATGATTCAGGACACCCTTCCTCTCTGCTATAAGTAATGTGAAAGGTGCCCACAGGAGCCTCTTGGCCCTTTGGGGTGGGTTTTCTATGGATGCGAGGATGTCCTGGAGAAGGGGCTTGCTTTTTGGATCCGGGGAACACAGAGGGACGATAAACCTGCTGCGGTGGGCGAGGTGATGTGCCAGGCTTTGGATGGGGAGCGGAGGATTCCCGTGCTGAGCTGGCAGCCCTGTTTTTGCTGCTGTACCCATCCCAGCTGAAGGCAGAGGACATGGAGAGGCTATGGGAGGGGTGCAGGGCGCCCTGTGCTCAGCACCTAACTTTTCTTGGCCTTTTAGGGTTTGCTGAACCACGGCGATGCCACAGGACAAGCTTGGAGCTCCCTCCCTTCCCTCCTGCATTGGTCTTCGTGGCCACCAAGGGCTCCTGGGCCCGTGGTGGCACAATCTGGAGGTTCATCTCTTGGTGGGACCATGTGCAGGATGGAGAGCCATCAGCTCAGGGCCAGCTGCCAGCCATCGGCTTGTGGGCTTGTGTCTTTGACACTGCAAGGGAGAAAAGGTGGTAAGTGTATGTGGTCTCTTCTCTCGGCCTTGGCTTTGAGCAGTTCTTTCCATAGCACAAGATCCTCAAGCTCCACTTTCTCCAGACAGGTGGGGTTCTTTGTGTTGTTTTTTTAATTGAATCATAAAAATGCGGAGGGAAAAAAACACCCAATCCTCTAGTCTTGGCTCACGACAAAATGTTATAAACTCAGATTCAGGTTGCGGAAGCAAAATGTAAAATAAAGGAAGAGAGACACTTTTCTTAGTGCTTGTCAAATCCCAGCTCCCCTGGCAGCCTTCTCCTGACGCTGCTTTGTACATAGGGACGGGGAAGGAGTGAATGGCGATGCTTTGGGGAGCCCTCCACTCCCTTTTCTGCACCTAAATCCAACTCAAGGTGCCACTTCTCGCCCTATAGTGGGGCAAAGATTTTATAATAACAGCCAGAACAATCTGATTAGGTTGTGGCATTTGATGGAATGTAGGAGTCATGTATGAGCCCCTTCAGGCAGGGTATTTTGATTTATCCAGCGGGCTTGGGTAAATGGAGACCTCTCGTCCAACTTGTCAAGCCCATCCCTTGTGTTATCCCTTTTTATTAATGTGGTGCACAGGCAATGCCTTCCCGGAGACTTATTTTTTCTCCAATATATTGAATAAATTCTACATCAGGAAGGAAAGTAACTTGCAATAATGAACCATCAGTGGGTATTTAAGATTGCTTTAATGGGTCACATTGATGTAATCTACACTTTTTCCTGGGAAGATCATACTGGGCCATAACCTTAATTCATATTTATGTCAGAAGAAAATATACAGTGGAGATGGCTTAGGAAGAGCATTTCGCTGCTAAGCAGCCAGATATAAATGTGCAGATCTTCTAGAAATACGTTAGGTGTTGGAGGGGTGGGGGCTATCAGGTCTTTAGAACATTTCTCTGTTGCATAGAGAAGTTCCTCAAACACTGGTTTCTCACCCCAAGAAGTTTGCTCATGGGCCCAGAAGTGCACAATGGTGAGGAACTTCAAATTTACCTTTAAGAGCATCTTGATGGTATTATTATATTTTTTTTAATCCTCTGCTTTATCTATGGCTTACAAAGGTATGTGGGCGTGAAGGATGGCTGTAGGTAGTTGGGGTGGTTTAAAAAAAAAATCAGAAGGAAAGGCCAGTCAAGAGTGATACAAATAAAAGCAATTGAGTTAAATATGATCAATAGAGTTTGACCTTCCAGTCACATCCCTCTGCGTGTTATTCCTTGTTGGTCAGACCCCTCTGAGGGCCAAGAGCCAGACTGGAGGGGGGTGTTAGCAGCATTTAGGTTTTTTGCAGGAGAAAAGGATGAAAATTGTATTTAAACCCATTCCTCTTGGCCAGGACAAGCAGTTCTGTCTTGATCCGCTGCAGGAAGATGAGATAAACTTGTGAGTTCACTCGGTCAAGATAGATGAGGATACCGGGGAAAGCAATGAAAACAAGCCAAATTATTGGAGCTGGGAGGAAGGGACGAACATGACTAATGCCACGTGAATGGTTTGCGGAAAATGATTTCTTCGACAAACTTTACCTTTATAGAGGCAAACTGTCAAAGGCCACAATGTGAGTTTTCTGATGGGTTCGTGAGTCAGGATTACTTAATGAGGAAATGAAGCGCCCGTCCCCCAGGCCTTGGAGCTGGGTCACCCAGAGGACTAACGCTCCTTTTGGCGAGGAAGAAACTCAAACAGCGGCTCCAAGCGAAGAGCCTTGTTCTTGAGGTCCCTCCAGAGAAAATGAGGCTGCTTAATTGGGGCTTTTTGGCTGACAGGGAGCACGTCTGCGGTGCCACGAGCTGGGAAAGCTACATGCGAAAAGGGGCTTGGTAGCGCAAGCGTTCAAGTGTTGACACTGGTGCTCCATTTCTATAAATATTTCTAGTGGTTTGTATCTATACACACTTTGTATTTTTCCTTTTCTGATACACTGCCTTGTTTTTTTTGTTCTTTCCATCAGTCCTTGTGATACACCTGTGAGAAGAATGATTCATTCAGCTGTTTGTTCAGTGTCATTATCTCTAGCAGAAAGCCAACAACTAAAAATTAGTGGTTTTGCACAAATACAGGCTGAAGAACTAGACTTTTTTTAAACATACATAAATGCATGTGTTGAAAAATAGGGTTTCAGGTCAGCTGAAATGATTTGTGTTGAACTCAACAAAAAATTACAACAGAAAGTAGCAATTTTTAAAATATCAAACCACCTCTTTGTGTGTTTTTGAAATGAGATGCTTCGACTTCCATTTTTTGAAGTGATGTTTGGAGCTTCAATGAAGCCAGTACTGACTTTTAAAAAACGTTTTATGCTCCGCCAGTGAATCTTGTTTATTTTGCTCCATTTTCTCCTTGCTTTTAGTTTTGTTTAGGAAGAAATAAGCAAAACTTTCTTGAGTTGCCCCCACCTCCCTGACCAAATAATAACAATACTAATAAAAAAAATCCATGAGTTACATGGTTATTAACTGGTTGAAGCTCCCATGAACAGAAACACAAGGCACAAGGAAAGCCGCCAAGCGTTTGACATTTTCATTCCAGCAAATATTTGCTTTTTTCATTTGGTTGCCCGAGCTCCGATTCAGGAAAACATTACTTGCATGCCTAATGATGAATATTCACTTAATTCCCTTCGGCTTCTCTGCTTTCAGGTGAGCCTGGCCACCTCTCCTCCTGAGCTGGGAATGCTCCAAGGCTGCTTTGTGGAGGCCACTGCAACCTGTGGGCTCCTGGAGGACCTGCAGGCCCATGGGTGAGGTCAGGCTGGACAAGTCCTCTTGTCCCAGGTGTCCATCTCCGCTGCTTCTTGGGTACCTGCACAGATGCGTTCTGCTGTGACCACCCTCTGGGATGCTGGACGCGACGGTGAAGCGCGATTTGAATTTTTGCTGCTGCGAAAATGGAGAAATAAACCACCAAGAAATTAGATGGGGCAGGTGGTGACATCTGAGCAGTCCCCAGGCTTGTCCCAGCACTGAAGAGCAACGCCTTAAAATAACTCCTGCCGGCTTGGCAGAGCCTGGAGGTGTCTCAGATCCCTTTTCGCATGGCAAGGAACACCAAAAAGCTGGGTGCTGCAGAGGCTGCTGGAGGAAAGACATTGGGAGGGGAGGTGACACGTGGCCTGAGCTGCAGGATGGGCACTGGGGACCTGGGCTTTGCTGCACCCCCGCTGCCAGAGAGCTTTGAAGCCTCCCCCTTGCTCGCCGCACAGGTATCGCTCCCATCAGCCTCTCCTGAGATCAGGGAAACAGCTCATGCCAGTGTGGAAATTGCTGATTTGAAGAGTTGAGTGAAAGAAGACGGCATTTTTCCTCGCTTTCCCAAGCAGGAGATTCGTGAGGTGGCCTGGGTGAGTTTTAAGGGAACTTGCGGTCTTTTCATCATATTGATGGGTGGATGGATTTTGTTTCTTGGAGTATGTTTAAGACTTTAATTAAATCAGGAGTACACTCTCCGTGATGGTCCCCTGCTGCTTATCAGCCTCTTAAGGCCTTGATTCATTACTCAGTATTATTTTTACAGCCTAAAATAAGCTTTAAAGTCCTGTTATTGGAGAGATTAAAGTTATAACATAAACAAACTCATATGCATGTTGTTTTCCCACTGAAGATGCTTTTAGTATCATATTTAATGTTGCAAACAAAACCATTGCTTATAGCGAGCTTTGCAGCCTGGATGCTTTGAAGGGGTAGATACGGACCCTGTTTGATCTTGTGCTATTTGGGGCTTTTTATTTGCATTTTGTGGCTCTTATCTTGTAAACAAAGACTCCTTTATACGTCTGTAGATCGGGACGTCGCCCACAGAGCTCTGCAGAAATGGGAGACGACTCCAGAGGGTGCAAGATGTGGGTTCAGGCGCAAATGGAAATCGGGGATGTAAAAGCACTTCTGTTTCAAGGTTTGGCTCATCGCAGCAGAGACTGGAGGTAACACTGCTGGTTTTGCCATGTGCCGTTTGATTTTTTGAAGAGGTTCCAGGCTGCACCCGGCACGGTTGTTGCTGGTGAATTCACTGGAAATTTGCAGCGCTTCGCCCAGAAATGCAGAGAGGTGCAATATCTGCCCCTGGGCATGGTCCCAGTGCCAGGGAAATAAATACCACAATGAACTTCAGCTGAGCATGGGGCAGGGCAGGGAGAAGGAGAAGAGGGCAGTGCAGAAGAGAATTTGTTCATTTGTTTGCTAGAGGGATGCGTCGCGCTCGGAGCTGCAGGTCGGATGGGGTGGTTGTTAGGGGAGGGCTCCCAGTTTTTTGCAGGCTCACTCTTGGCGTGCAATGACCTCGAACCATTGGAAAGGCAGTGGCTGAGAACTGCTGAGGAGGCTTTCGGCTGGTGACCGATGTCTGCTGGAGAGGAAAACCCCATGGGAGCAATGAGGAGGCTCCAAGGGTCCCGCTGCACCAGCTGCTTGGGCTTGTGCCACCATGCACAACCCTGGGTGGCTTCTGGTCCTGAGCCCTTGAATGCCGCTGCCCCGTGGGATGGGACACAGGTACCCCCAGGTCTTCTGAAAGGCAAACCTCCTAAAAAGCCACCCTCCAAAGCCACCCCTGAATGGTCACAGTGCTATTTTTTGAGGCTCACGTGGTGGCAACCGGAGCATTGGCCCTTTTGGCACACATGTACAAATGGGAGGACGCAGGAATGAATCAGGCAGTCGCTGCTGTTGTGTGAGCGAGTTTTTTCTAATGTAGTTATCTCTTATTTCTGTAAAGGTTATAAAAGTAAATAATCCTGCAATAACAGAGTGTCCTCGCAGTCCCTGCATAGCTCCACGGATAACTCTTGCCGAGGCTGACTCGTGGTGATTAATACGCTACAGAAAGAAATTATTTTTTTTTTCAAGGGAGCAAAGAACTAAAGCCGAGAACGTGCCTTGAAGAAGCTTGTTCCCTTCATGTCCCCTGTGCTCAAGGCTGATTAGCTCTTGTTTTCTTCCTCCAGCCTTAAACGGGGGAACATTGATCCCCAGCAGCGCAAGGATTTGCAAGTGGCCAAATGCAGCGGGAGGTGACCTTGCTCTGCCGTAAGATCCCTTCTCACAGGCCTGGGCCCTTGGGATGCCGCGAGGAGGCAGGCAGTATCCCTATGGACCAGGTGAGCACTGTCAAGCCTCTTTCTGCACCCCATGTAATGTCTGGGGAGTCTGGAGAGGGAGCAAGGAGGGGATGTGAGCGGCGATGAAGCACAGGGCTGGGCAGCAGAGATGCTGGCCCTGTGCAAGAAGAGCAGAAACGTATCACCCCCTCTCTTCCTGTGCTGTGCTGAATTAGTATTTACACCGGTCCTGTCTCCTGTAGTGGGTTTTTTAGCATTTTTTCAGAGAGCTGTGTGGGGCAATGCTTTGGGCTGGAGCCAGGAAATGGGAAACCACTGGGGTTGGTGCTGCCCAGTGTTTCTCTGAGAGCGTGGCAGGGCACCAAGTATGAGTAATCCAGCTGCCAGGTATCTTACGTCCCAGGTGCACAGGGAAACGCGCTGCTGCGATGGTCAAACGCGGTTAGCTGGTTCCCACCACCACGATCTTCTACGTGAGGCGTGCGCCTGTTTTCCAAAAATAAGGAGAGTAATGGAAACTCTCCCTTTTTCTCGAAAAGTTCTTAATGTTGCACCCCTTTCTCTTCATCCCAACTTCATAAATTATCTTGCGCAGTATTTAAGTTCTCCAGTTTTGTGTTCCCCAATTTACCAGGAATGCTTCGTCTTAGTGGACCACAAAAGTTGCCCTGGGCCATCCAGCTCTATTTGCTCCCCATAGATGTGGCTTCTCCAAAACTTTCCAGTTGGTGGTCAGATCTCCTTTGACCTTTGGAAGCTCTGGTTTGGGAGGGAGAAATCTTCCACCCCAGGGTCAATGCTACTCCCTGCGCAGGGATGCTGCAAAATAAATTCCATCGTGAGGAAGGGAGAAGCATCTAATCTTCCTGCTCCCTAGATTTAGCTGTGCCATTAGCTGGACCCTGCACATAAAGCTAATTTTATAATTTGTAAATGTAGCTGAGTGGATTTTATAGAGGAATGTCGGGAAGTGATGAAATACCTTCAATGGATTTATAAAAACTTTAATGCATAAAGCTCTCTCCCCCCTTCTGCCCCCCTTCCTCTGTCTTGGAGTTGCATACAACAGAAAACATGTCCACGGTAAGGGCTTTGTGGCCAGCACTCAAGCCTTTAATTTTGCTTTTACAAGACAGTTTTACAATGTCGAGAAGAATGGAAAAGCTGCAAGCCGTGCATGCTCAAGACGCTGTGCTCCTGGAAAGCTTTGGATGGGCTCCAGACAACGTTTGGTGGCGAAGAAAAGATGAAGGTCTTGGAAAGACGAAAAAAAAAAGCATAATGAGCCAAAGCCTCATCCCACAATCTTCCTGGTCCTGTGAGCTGGGAATGTCGTGGGAGCATGGGAAGGACAGAAAACATGTATTTCTGCAGCGTCGCATCTGAGGGTGAGTGTTGGTTGCATCAAGAATAGCTGCTTCTGTTCCACCCTGTTGAATTTCCCTTGTGTAATGAAAATCAGCCATCCCATGGTCTGCACGCCTAAAACCCCCTGCTCTTCGCTTGCGGTTGGGCTCATCATGGAGCTTCTGTGTGGTTTCTCTGCAGTTTAAGAAGGGAGAAATTCCCAATGGCTGTTTGTTTTCCTCTGAATCGGAAAAAATGTCCCCTCTGTCTGCTTTCACTAGGGGGGATGATATTTGTGGTGACCGGTGATTTTTTTTGGAGGGGATCTCTTCCATTCTTTTTGGATGGAGTTAAAATGGACTGACGGGTTTGGAAATGATTAGCGAAGGGACAGACGGACAGATGTCCTGACCACGTGTACCCTGTTCTCTTAGGAAACGGGATTTACATCACAAACCACCCATCACACCAGCACCTCAAACAGCCTTTGCCCCAAACGAGGGCTTGACGGGGTCAGGCACAGGGTTTTACGGACTTAGAGATGAGGATTAGCAAGCTGGGCCCGGGCTGATAATCAGCATCCGTAGAGCAGCCTTATCACAACCTTCTGCTCCCCCCGCTTTGTCACCCAAGGACCGAGCGAACACAGTGGCCAACTCTCCTCCTTAGTTCTCTCCTGGGGATGGTCAGAAGATCTCGCCTAATGTGGAGGAGGCTCCTTCTGGGTTGGTTTTGCCCATCTCCATCTTGGCAGCTCGCAGATTAATCTCCGCATTAAGACTTTACATACCTGAGAAGTGTCAGAGGGTGGCTCAGAGCTGGAAGGATTGCCTGAGTGTCTCTTTCTACTCCATCTCTCTGGTTATGTTCTTGGTTGTGTTTTCTTTTAATGATTCCCAGCTTGGACTCTTCCCTGATCTTTTTTCTTTTTACTGTCTTTCTATTGAACACTGATGGAAAAAGAGAGCGCTTTCCTCCTGCCTACTTAAATCTTTGGCTGACTCGCACGGAAAAAACAGTCACACTTACTGCAGCTCCTAAAGCCTTCAAATCATCGGGGAGAGAGGAGGAGGGAGCCGCGAAGGGAAGGAAATCATTTGTATAGGCACAGAGTGAAGAATCACCTTCCTTTAAACTCGTGATCTGTCTGTGTTCATACGGATTGCTGCCTCTGATCTTTTCTTCTCTCTGCCCAATATCTCTTTTCTATTATCTTGCCGCTGCCTTTGCTCTCGGATCTGTGGAGCGTCCCTTTTTTTGCTGGGACATCTCACTCCCGGGAGAGTTTTGAGTAAGGACATTGGGACTTGAAGATCCAGCTTATTGACAAGAAATCATTACTAAAACCTTTTAATGCATCTTCTGTAATTGATACAGCAATGGGGGGAGGGTGCTTTTTCCCGTAGATGCAGGTTTGGTGGGGTTTTTTTTTGTTTGTTTCCCCCCCCTTAATGTCTTTAAAAGCCCTGAGCATGGTGTCCTCCAGCCATTTCCTGACGGGTTAAAACGCGTTGGTGCTGTAAATATTGCCCTGTTCGCTACTTACAGATGAATCCAGTTACCAGGAAGCAGATGGAATCCAAAATACACTGGGCAGCGCGAAGACCCTGAGGGGCAGAGAGCTCGCTCCCAGCTAAGCACCACTCTGTGCAGGATTTTGGGGTCCCCCGTTTAGCTCCTGAGCCTGTGCATGGCTACGGCCTGAATCATGGCCCTATTGTCCCGAGTTAAGCTGGGTGATTCCTACAGGGGAGAGAGGAGCTCTGAGCAGGGCTAAAAACACCCCACAACCTCTTACCTGGGCCATTGGGGGCCAAACGCAGCCTGGCTTCGGGGTTGGGGTCTGTAAGGAGCCCAAGGAGGGGGAGAATGGGGGGCAAAGCCCTTGTTTCTTGCACCAGGACTCTCTACTGATCATCTCCCTTGGCTTTTTTCTGGCATCTGTTGCTAAGAGATAGAAAGCACCCGGTCCCTTTTGAAGCATCTCCAGCTGCCCTCTGCCTTCCTGGGGAGAGCTTCAGCTCCCTGCGGTCTCCCCTCTCCTCGGCTCAGACTCATCCCTTCCATCTTCTCTCGCCTCCATGCGCAGCAAGGCCTCACCTCCTGGTGCTTCATGGCACTGTCCTTGCTCCCAAACCCGCTTTAGGTTGTACGATAGAATCCTAGAATCATTTTGGTTGGTCGTTTTAATTAGCATGGGATTCAACAGCAGACACACCTGTCTGTGAATGTAACTCCTGTGCCAGATGTTCGCCTGCCTCCCCAAGGATGGAGGAGCCAGGACTAAGAAAAAGCAACTCCTCTGGCTCCTGCACGTAGATACAGGCCACGCAGGGACCGCCTGCACCACCTCCTCAATCAGGACTTTGCCTTTGCGGGGGGCAACAGCTTCTCAGGGCATTTCTCTGCTTGGTGGGCTTTGCCTGGGTATCAGCCCCACTTTGAATAAAAGCTGGACGGTGTTGCTGAAAGCCAGGCGGCAGACAGGGTTAAAGCAAAAAGGGAGGTGGAGGATACTGCACAGGCACAAGTATGTGGGAAGGGACATTTGCCCCCCTTTTGGGCTCTAAATCACTCAGTTTGCCTTTAAAAAAAAAAAAAATAATTGAGCAAAATGTATTAAAAAAAAAAAGGAGAAACCATGTGCTGCAGCCCGCTCCCACCGCCGCAGAGCTGCAGATGCCAGGCAGGTGGTCACTTCGGGCAGCAAAACGTGCAGCGATCGCCTAGCGAGTAAGTGACATTTTCCAGCTTGCCTAAGGATGCAAGAAAAATGCATACGTGTCTGCACCGGCCCCACGAGCCACTGCTGACCTATCTACGCACACATTATGGGCACAGGCAGATGCTCGTGTACGTACCTTGGAGCAAGGGGCTGAGCCCGGCGTGGCCGAACGCCAGGGCGAAAAATAGCTGGTGTGGAGGTTTGTTTGGTTTTTTTTTCCTGAGAAAGCCCCCAGATCCAGCAATGTCAGCGAAGGCCAAGGGCTCGGCAGGAGCTCAGGGGGGTTGGCGTGGTGTGTTTAGCCGAGCTGCTGTTTTATTTGCCTTTGGCCGTGGCCGGTTTGGAGGGAGCAATGAGCAATCAAGGCAGTCTCCCCTCTCCGCATCCACTGTCGCCCAGTGAGCGAGGGGATCCCCGCTACGGCCGGCTGCCTGGCTCAAAGGCAACAGGGCTGGTACGTCTCCCATGCTCTCTCCTCCTCCTGTCCACACTGATTTACCATTTCCCATCTTTCATATCTATTGTGGCCCGCGGCAACCCTGTCTAGCGATTGCTTCACACGTTCGTCATGCTGCGGGTGTGACAGCGTGATGGCTGGTGCCTTTGTTTGGCTTCCAAAAATCCCTTCCCCTAAACCACGGAGCCCCAAGCCAAACCAGTTTTAACCTACCTTTAAAGCTGAGATTGCAGGAGAATTTTTCCATGGGAAGGTGAGTAGTTTTTAGCGATTTCTTACTCTTCCCCTTTGCCACCTCAGCCTAAGATTTGGTTTCAACATTGTGGGCATTGAATTCTCAGGGAATGCTTTATTTTAGAGTGGAAATGAAAAAGGATTGATCTCAAGAGGTAAACTGAGCTCTGTAAGTCAGAAACTTTTCTGAGGACTTCTTCTCAGGCTGTGTGCTAACTCGGGATGGTTGGTGGCAACTTGGAGGCATGTCCTGCTTCAGCACCAAGAGGTGCTTTTCCTCTATGACACCTGTCCAGTATCACCAGTTTGAGCCTTAATTCCACCTGTGCTTCGTGTATGGAAAGGGGAAAAGCTCACTGTAGAAGGAACAACAATAAAAAACAATTTATTCTGTAAGGAAGGGCTCATCCTACACTTGGGAACGTATTGCTCATGTTGAACTTGAGTGAAGCAAGCTGTTCTTCCCGTACCCTGTCCCTGGGCCACCACTGGCTGTGCAGCCACTCTTCTGTCCCACTTAATTACGGGGGCTAACGAGGGAAATCAATCACGCTGCCCCGGGGCTGGCCATCCGCCTCTGCCAGCCTGAGCTTGGATTCCCCATGAGCATCTCGTGGGAGAAGGGCGCAGGTTGTAGGGAATTGCAACGCTGCAATTAAAAGCTAATATTTCAACAGCGCTGGATGCTTTGTAGTCGCTCTCTCGGTGTTAATAATCTTATTTTTAGCTAGAAGGCGTTCGTGCTAGATCTTCTTGTGTCTAGCTGAAAAACAAAAACCAAACCAAAACGTTACAAGACCGTCTTGAGTCGTGCGTATGGAGCACTTCTCTCTTTTAGCAGAAGTTGTTGGCTCAGAGAAGCCTCAGCCGCTCCAAAGCGTCAAATCACAAATGCAGTGAGTTGTGTTGGAGGACGCTGGCCGTTTGCTTTATTTTTAACACCTGATCTTTGCAAATCCCCCATGGAGGTGCTTGAAAAGAACAGGTTTCCCCTTCTCTTTTCCTGCTAGTTTTGTTGTTCTGACAAATTGTTGGTGTGTCGGTTGTGTTTCTAATGCTGCTGGAAATGGGTAGTGGCTTTTGTGTCTTTGAGCCGACACCAAACGCGATCTCTGCAAAGAAATGAGAGTGGCTGGAGAGAACTCTTCCTCTGGCCCTGTCGCACCCCACTGCAATTTGCTCTCCTACGAACAACACCTGCCTATTTTACATCTCAAGTACAGCTTTCCCTGTTTATTGAAAGGCTAGGGATTCTGCGGGGATATTTCCATTTCCCTCTGCTATTTCTGGCATTCGCACTGCAGCAAATTGGTCTCCAGCTGCACCTTTTCTCCTCCATTTTGGCTGAAGGGTGCCTGTCTTGCTTGCTGGGTGATCAAAAATCATCCCACGAAATGGTACCTGGTCCTGCAATGAGCCTTTGGGGGATGCAGTATTAAAATAACGCCTCGCTTGGCAGCAACGCAATGGTGTGTGGGGGTGATATTTTGTTCCTCTAGACTGCCTGGCATCTCCCCAGGGGTCAATGGCCACCAAACCGGAGGGATGTACCTCTCTGGTTCTGGTGACATGAGGGACAGCTTGTAGCATGGAGACAAACAGGGCTGGCTCTGGTCCCCCCATGCCTCGCACCGGTTGCTGTCAAGAGGAGGTTGAGGTGGAGCACGAGAAGTTTATTATCCTCTGTGGATGGCGACGAAGCTGCTGTTGAGCTGGTCTTGGTCATCAACGAGAAGGGGAGAAAAACGTGTTTGCACGAGGCAGAAAGCGGTTTTTGCTGGGTTAACAAACATTTTTTGGGTAGGTGGAAAAGCAGGGTTGCTCTTCAACAGAGTCTTTTTGTAATTGTCGGTGTAACCAGAGCTGCAAAGACACTGAGTTTCTGTGCCTGTTTTTCTCAAGATGTCGAATCCAGGAACAAAGCACATCCCAGAAATAGTGGGGGCGGCCATTGCCTTAAGCCGGGCTCCAGCCATAGCCTGGGCGAGTCCTCAGGCACTCGGCTGCGTTTATTAATCTATCCATTTTCCTTTCTTATTGAAAGAAAGCCGTGCTAAGTACCAGCATCTAGTTAGAAAATGTGAAATACTACTGGCATGAAAGATCTAATGTTATGAACATTGTTAAGCAAATATTTAAACAGAATAGCGTAAAGTCTCTAGTTTCCTTAAAGCTCTGTGGATTTGCTTGCCGTACCTTATATGTGTTTGTTGATGTGATGTTAGCTTTTTCCATCTTTTTGAAAGCTTTTCTGGTATCCTGGCTCTTACTAAAATGAGCATTGAATGGTCCAAATGGCTCCTTGGCTGGTTCTCTTATATTTAGGTGGTCAAAGAATTTTATCTCCCTCTTGTTGCCACGTTTGGTGACTTTTGGGTAATTTTAGTTTTTACGAAGTCCAGGGATTTGGCTTCTTAGCCAAATGCCAAGTGAGACAGCAATATTTACATCCCGCGCAGTCCGCTGTCAAATTCTCTCTTGTCAGCAGAAAAGCAGGAATGAAACCTCCGATTGTCCTCCGCTCGGCTGGACCTGGCTTTCTCCTTTTGCAAATATGAGCTGCTGTCTATCCCCAAATAGGATCATATTTAATCTGACGGACATCGTATGGTTTTACAAAGTGGCGTATTGTAATTGGAGGAAAAGAAGAACG
Source organism: Pampusana beccarii (assembly GCA_013399365.1). Classification (NCBI taxonomy): domain Eukaryota; kingdom Metazoa; phylum Chordata; class Aves; order Columbiformes; family Columbidae; genus Pampusana; species Pampusana beccarii. The sequence goes on along the minus strand of VWYH01002398.1, from coordinate 1,378,385 downwards.
ATTGAGGATTACAGCAAGACAACCCAGCCAAAATGTAAACGGAATACATTACAAAGCACTACGGGACCTGCTCGTGTTCCAGAGCACTGTTTATGATCTTTAACTGATGCAAAAGAGCTGACAGGATAAAAGACGAGCCTGTCTCTGTTTGTTTGCAATTAGGCGCTCTGCTCACAAGAATCTGTTTTCTAGGAGAGATCACCACTGGCGATTGTATGGCTGAGGTTTTTTTATCCTCAAAGGGACACCGGAGCTGGACCGAAGAATTGGGGCTGGGAAAGGGCTGCGCATACAGTAAGAGAAATGAAGCTCAAGTGTTTGGAGGGAAGATGAGGAAAGCCTGACTTAATTAAATTAGCAAAACGAAGGCTGGGGAAGATAGCTGCCTATAAATACATCGGTGAAAGACGGGGAGGGGAGAGCTTCAGCAAAGGAGAACTATTTATGCTCGAGGACAGTGTTGGCACAGGAACAAATGTAGGTAGAACTGGCCCAGAATAAATTCAGCCTGGAAATTGGAAGATTGTTTCTGACAATTAGAGAGCAATCAGGCTCCGCACGAGCCATCCCCTGGGAGCACGAGGGATGAAACCTTTCCTGCTTTTAGCAGGAGCTTGCTGGAGGGCTGGATCCGCTGAACCTGGGATGCAGGGTAGCCCGATGCTCCTTCTCCTTTCCCTATTTTCTTATGATTTCTGCCTCGGCTTCATGTTTGTGCCAATTCTCATCACGTCCCACTCGCCTCCCTGTCCCCTGATAGGGATCTCAGCTGTTGGCATCGCTCCCTTCTGATGCAGGTGGCTTTTTTTTCTTCTAACTGTAATAACTTTCCCATGTGGTCAGGAGCCTGCAGTATTCTTGGTGCTTTTCAATTTTTTATCTCTGTGCCCAATCCCTCTTCGTCCATCTGTCCTTCTTATGTGTCTAAGTAGCCTTTTTGCTAAAAATACGGGCAGTGGATGGATGCGAGTGAGTGCGAGGAAGAAAAGGGATTTCTTTGCTTGCAGGTTGTACCCGTGACACTGGGCTTGGAGCCTTTCTTCATTTATTACCATAATAACTAAGAAATGCACTCTGAAACTTCCGAAAAGGCTGGAGGCCTGGTGAGGAGAAGCATAAGACCAAATTCCTCCTGCAAACCGAATCATAATGCTGAATCCCAAGTGTCCCTGAGCAAAAAAAGAAGAATAATAAAAAAACCAATCTCTGTAAGGTATTATGTGAGCTTTCTGGATTATCTGAAGAAATCTCTTCAGCAAGGTAGTTGAAAATACCGGGTTTTCAGGGGAATTAAATGCCTTGCGGTGTATGTTTTGGGCACCTGTAAGGCCTTTAGAAACGCCTGCCTTCATTCGTATTCTCCAAGTGTCGGTGCTTAACTGGCCTCAGCCGCACGCGCGCCCCATCAGATACTCAAACAATTCCTCCTGATGAAGGAGCAAAGCTTTGTGCTGCCGCTTCTGTTCTGCATGCACGCGGCTCCTTGCGCGGGGACTGGCAAGTGCGTCTGTTTGAACTTTGCGCTCCCATCATTTAATTTCAATTATATATTAAAAACCCGTTATCAATCTTATCAGGTGGGGAAGCTGGGGATGGGGGGGATGTGGAAGTTTGCAGGCAGCCAGCATAAAACCCCTTCACTGTAATGCTTCACCTCATTTCCTAACCTACTGCCTCGTGTCTCAAAAGCATTCATTTCTAACCCCATTAATGCCCATCCTTTACAAAACTCTATTCCCCTTCCCTGTCATTATTGCAGGTTTTAGATTAATTCTTATCAATTCTTTTCTTCGTGGAGCGAAATAGAAAAGATATCTGATCAGAATGCATTAACAAAAATAATCCTAAACAATACAACCAACCAAACTAATTTAGTACAGCATCAGTTTGCACACATCAAAGTTTTTTGGTTTTTTTTTTTATTCCCTTAATGCTTCAACGTGTAATTGGGCTGCAGGTAAGGTTGAATAAATCATTTATGGAAGGACAAAAAAGCAGAATTTCTCAGCAGAGGGGGAAGCCTGACAATGGGGTGAGCGACGCTGTGGGGACAGCACTGGCGTGGTGGGACTGGTCCAGCTTCTCTTTGGTGGGGCACGACCTTAAAGGGTAAGAATCTAAACTGCATGAATCTAAACTGGTAAGAATCTAAACTGCAAAACTTCTGCCTGCTCCTTCAAACTCTTTGCCACCTTGTTTTTTTTTTGGTATGGATACACAGGATATGGCCCCAAGGCAGTTTTATAGTTGTCATTGTACATATTCTGATCCCAACCAGGTCAAACCTTTTATGCCAAGTATGAGGCAGTTGGGCTGGATCTTTTTTCTGCCCCCCAAATTAAGCTCTTTGCTTCGTGCATCAGTAGAATGACTTCAGAGTGCTGTGTATAACATTTTTTTTCCAATTCTTCCCTTTGTTGATTTGGGTCCTAAAGTAGGAAAGCGAATATTGAAATTCTCCCGCCTTCTCTTAATTTATTTAGTGTTACCTTGGCTCTGCTCAGCGAGGGTGTCTCGACATGAAGATTTTCCCAGCCGAGCCCTGCTGTGCGATGCATGGGAGCGCCTCTGCTCGCAGCCCCCTGAGTGCTGGTGGACAGAAAATCGATAATTCTTTGGTAACTCAAACCCAAAAGCAACTCCGTGCTCAGCTCCAGCTGCTCTTCCATGCGCGGCCGGTCTGATTCTCCTCTCCTCCTTGTACTGCCCCAGCGCATTGCTTCTGAGATGCTGTCGTAAAGACTCTTTTTTGGGGGAGAATGTGTTAGATGAGATGGAAAACCAGGCTGAATTCCTTGCTGAGCTGCCTTCCTTCGTGCCTCTCTGATGTGTTTATCTGGAAGCGTAAAGGAAAACGTCATTGATTTTCAGCCTGATCTCTACTGAAGGGTTGAGCTCCTGGTGGCCAGCAGCGGTCCAGGAGATGCCAAGATGACTTCTGTGCTGGTCAGGACTGTGGGAAGTGGGGACCTCGGCTGACGGGTGTGATCTGTTTGCAGGTGCTGCCACACAGCTGCCCTGGGACCAGACCTAGGAAGGGTTTTTGCTGTTGCTTTTGTTCTGTTTCAGGGGCAATGCCCTGTCCCCCACTTCAGAAATAATTGCAGACTCTCATCCATGATCTGGAGATGAGAGAGTTGCAGTGTTCGGCTTGGAGAAGAGAAGCTCCGGGGAAACCTTATTGCGGCCTTTCTGTACTTAAAAGGAGCCAATAAGAAAGATGGGGATGGACTTTTTAGCAGGGCCTGTTGTGATAGGACAGGGGGTGATGGTTTTAAACTAAAGCAGGGGAGATTCAGGCCAGACATGAGGAAGAAATTGTTGGCCCTGAGGGTGGTGAGAGCCTGGCCCAGGTTCCCAGAGAGGTGGTGGATGAACCATCCCTGGAGACATCCCAGGCCAGGCTGGACGGGGCTCTGAGCAACCTGAGCTGGTGAAGATGTCCCTGTCATGGCAGGGGGGGCACTGGATGAGCTTTGAAGCTCCCTTCAACCCAAACTATTTTATGATTCTATGAACCAGTCTCTCTGTGCCAGGGCTGGTGGTGGCTGCTGCTCCACAGGTGAATGGGGAAAGAGAGGATGAGGATGGCGGAAGAGTGACCTCTTCAAACCTGGGCTGGTATCTGTTGCTGCCAGTGCAAAGGGTCCACATTTGTCCCTTCTGCAGTCCTCCCTGTGACCTGCTGCTGTGGCACGCTTCCAGGAAAGTCATCAGGTACTAAAAATACCCGGGAATAGCTGATGGTGTGTCTTCTCTCTGGCAGAATGAGCCAGGAGGCTGACTGCAGCTGGGACGCTGCTGCCCACGGTCGGCTGCTCCCCTGTCCTGCCGGGTGAGGACAGGAGTCTGCTGGTCTCCTGAACGGGACTTGGAGGTCACGGCACCTTGGCTTTGCTCCACAGCTTCACTGCCACGCTTGCTAGGCTGTCAGAGGCACTTTTCCTCTTGTGCTGTGAAACCAGGCGTTGACAGGCGAGTCAGCTCTTCCAGCACTCTTGCTTTTATTGCCTTTTGCAGGCAGGGTGTCGAACCTTTGGCACAGCTTCGCTTGAGTCTCTGGGTGTAACTTCACATCGCAGGGACTGAAGTCTTCCAGCTTCATTGTTCTCCTCACCCTCGAGTGGGAATGAGGAGCTGGTGTCCAGAGTTTCCAAAGTCTTAAAGCACAGCCCCTCCCTCTCATTGTCTGGGAAGGGATGATGGGTGCAAACACCTTTACCTTTCTCTTACAGGACAAGCCAGAATTTCTGGAGTATTCCACAAGAAAGGAAAAACCAAGAGCTTGCAGCATGTGCTGCAATGTTCTTCTGTCCGTTGTGTGAGCAGAACTTTGCTGCTTTTCCTCCTCTCCACGCCTTGATTTGTTGCTTGTTATCATTCAGGGTGGTGTTCTCTTCTCCGGCCTTCCCTGCTAGATAGTGCAAAGCCAAGTGCTGCAGGGCCCCAAGGAGCTGACGTGGACCTCACTGATTCACTTGGGCCTCTTTGGTGGTCAGGTCTGGAGGTTACAGCCGTGGGCTTGCTCTGGTGCAGTTGTGGGTCATAACCACCTAATAAAAAATGCTTGGCCGCTCCAGGCACCCTGTGGCAGGTGGAGGAGGTGTTCTGGACACCCCGCTGTGTTAAATACCTGTTTTATTCTAGTCTGTGCCTGAAGGGACCCATGCTCTGTGGCCTTGTGTGCTGGGTTGCAAATAGGAAGATGCTCTGCTTTAGCAAAGTGTGTTCAGTTCTTTAATCAGCGATCGCGGTGTCCATAACCTTGCTTGTAACAGCCCTCGGAAATGACTACACTTTATCATCCATGCTAAACATATTCAGCCCTGGAAACTAATGATGGAGGGAGGCGTCTCCATCCCTGTTCGTGGAAAAAGGGGCAAGTCCTTTGGCTGGAAACGCCAGCCCCTGTGGCGATGCAAACCAGGTTCAAGGGCTGGTCAAACGCTGCGACTGGGGACGTAGATTTGACTGTGCTCAAGCTCGGTTTTTCTGCTCTAGACTCATCTCTCGCTTTTAATTCAGCTGTTGTATTTATGACTCTCGCTCTCTAATTATAGGTGATACATTTCTCGGCTTTCTTTTCTGGGAAACTCGTCTGTGTGCGTGCTGATGGCTGCGCCGCCTCCTGCGCGCCGCGGTGGGGAGGCGGGATGCGATTCCCCTCGCTGCAGCTCCGATCGAGTGTGGGGTTCACCGAGGGGACAGCGACCAGGATTCAAGAGGAGATGGGTGTCTCCTGTCCTCCCTAACAGCAATTGCCTCTTTCCTTATTTATAAGTGCAAGCAAACAGGTGCTAAAAGCTTTTTTCTCTTGTCTTTCTCCTTGCATTGCACAGACTGTCTCCCGAGATCTCTCCTTGCAACGTGCTCTCTCCCTCCAAAGCTGCTTCTGCATTTCTTGGCATTTCTGCAAGGGCTTGATTTATCTATTTATCTTCCCGTCTCCTTTGTTATAGCTGGGGTTTGGGAAGAGGACTGGCTGGAGTCATCCTCAAGCTCTCTATTGGGTACATGGGGTTTGGAGATTGCCTACTCACATTAAAAATTGCTTTTTTTTTTTGATTAGGTGCTGTCTGCCATCCTCATTCAGGGTCATGTTTTTGATTTGTTGAAGGATTATGCTTTAACGAAGTTAGTACCTGTGGATCTCTGCTTCGGTGCCCTTAGTTTTGCTCATTCAATCCAGATGCCTGGATGGATCCTACAGGTATCAATTCGCCCTCAGAAGGACACAGCTTTGGAAAATGGTTGCATATGTCTTCTATGTGGCGTGGTTCCGTAACCTTTCTGCTCCAGAATAACCCAGAAAGCCTCATAAATTCCTTCAGGTGCTAATTCCGGCTGTTCATGGCGCGTTTTTAACCAGGCGGCTTCTAGATGCGCTCTCTCCAACTGCCTGCTTTGTGGTAAAGCAAAACCCCATCACTGATGCTGTCACTCGAGAAAAATGTGTTCATTATTATTATTATTTTTAGGAAAGATGCAATCTCACCTCATGCATAAAATTAGTTTAATGAAACAGCAGGAATGGGAAGGAATATTGGCTTTCCTCTGCTTGTTTGTGGAGCAAGTGAACAATTTCTTTGCTCCCTCTCAGGCCGCGGATGCATCATGTGTCATTGAAACTGCATTTTTAGCTGAGGTGTATCTGTGAACACAGCAGGGAATTAAAAGTTAGGTTTCAAAAATTATTTAAAAAAAAAAAAGCAGGAATTTGTGAGGTTTTTGGGGGTCAGTGTGCTGGTAGCACTGCTAAAACTGCTTGTGCTTGCCTGCTCCGCTAAAAACCGCTTCTTTCACCTGACTGTCTGCGAGTTGGAAAGGAGAGACGAGGGTAAAAGCGATAATGTCATCCTGGGGCATCCGAGCGGCGGTGATGGCAGCGCGCTGCGGGAGCTCCTGTCCCCTCCAGCAGTCCCACGCCGCTTTGTCCTTCAGACTCTTTCTCCTTAGGACTCCAAGTTATCTCATTTCTTTGTCCCTGAAAAATGGACTTTCATATCTCCTGTGGAAGGCAGGAGTAGTGAGGAGAGGAGGACATAAATGAAAAACCTCGTTTTTCTCCGCGCCCCCACCTTTCTTGTACCACCTTCCTCTGGTCTGTCTGACCGTGTCCGGCGTCTTTAGATACCCTTTGCACGATCTCACAGCTTTGCTGCTGTCCTTGCCCAGGTCTGCACGTGTCTGGATGCGTTTGCTGTGTCGATGTAGGTTTTCATGAAGGCTGGTAGGAGCTGTGTATCCTGGGGAGCCTGTTGTCTTCTCAAACTTTGGTGGAATGGGTCAACTATTGATAGAATTAGGGGCTCTGTGAGTGAGAAAGGCCAAAGGATGGGTTGGATATAAGTGTGGGAAGGAGGCAATTAGAGGCAAACTGATTTTATTTGCATCAACAGATGTGAACTGAGCTTGGGGTTCTGCGTGTTTCCCCATTCCTTCCTTCCCTTGCAATTTGTATGGGATGTTGACACTTTTTCCTCTTCTTCTTGGCTGTAGGAGATAGATGCTTTTTAAAATGCAAGGTGAGGGTTTTTTTTCAGCTCATCAAATCCTCTCTGGTTGCACCAGGGCTGTGAGAAACCCTAAAAGACTTTGAGATTGGCTGCGTGCAGTGTCCTTTCTTTCGGATGCCAACCTCTGCTCTCCCTCCTCCAACAACCTTACCTCCTTGTGATGGCTTCCCAACATCTCCTCACCCTTGGGCTCCTGCAGCTCTCTGCTTACTCCAATCTCTTTCTTCCCTCCAAGTTTTCTTTGGTCCCCATCCATCTCCCAGCTTTCCTCTACAACTTTTCTTAAATTTGTCTCCCCACCTTGCTGCTCTTTGGAGATCTCCTTTCCGTTCCCCACGCTTTCCTCTTGTGATGGCCCAGGTACCTCCAAGCTGGCGTTTGCCCCAAGCAGGCAGCTCCCCACTGCCCAGCCCCTTTCCAGAGGAAGCAATCAGCATCTTCCTAGAACAGCAAATCACATGCACCACAGAAACGTGCTCGGATTTATGTCGTACTGTTGAATACCATTGGCTTCGCTGACCGACATCTACATTATGTTGCAGTGACAAAATCTCCCTGAAGCCTGGAAACAAGTGAAAACACCATGAGAGAGCACCTGCGTGTGAAAACAACTCCGCCGATGCACAAAAAGGTATATACAAATTTATTTTTAAGCCCGCTTTTCTTCCTTCTCCCCTTTGCCACGGCTTGGCCTTGCTGTAGAGCAGGAGCACGTTGGTGGCTGCTGGTGGGTTCTGCGGTGCCCAGATGATGGAAGCATCGATCCAGCTTGCCTGACCCTGTTCGACACGGCGATGTGCTGTGCTGCCAGCGCTAAGCTCGTCTCTAGAGCTCCTCTAAGCCAGGGTCACAGGCTGGATTGAATCAGAGGAAAACCTTACAGCTTTTCCCAGAGCTCCTGCTCTCCGAGAGGGGATTCCCAGAGCATACAGGGATTTGTTAGTGACGTGGGATCTTGGGTAGAGCAGCCTTTGCTGGGAGATTTTATCTGTTTTTATAGCTGGCACAGGTGGGTTTTTTCTGTGATAAAAGCTGTAAACACCAAAGAAGCCAGAATGCTTCTTCCTGGATTGTAATAATCCGCTTCTAGCTCTGAATCGCCCCAAAGGAATAGAACTCTCTGCAAGTATGGGCTGAGGTCAAGCTCTGTTTTTAGGAGATAAGAGGGTCAAACGTGGAAGCAGTTCCTTCAGAGGTGAGCTGGGCAAAGAGGAGGTGCTGCTGGTGTCCCCCTTGGGGGAGAAATTTGGGGAGACCCAGCCCCATAGTACACATCAGAGAATTCACCCAGCCCCATCTCTGATTTCTTGGAGAGAGTTTTCCTTGCTTTTGCAAAGAAAAGTGGGCATTCCCTTAAAATACCTTTCAATGTGAGCTACCTGATGCTGTTTTGCTTGGCAGGAGCAGAGGGTTTTTTTTCCATCTCTCCTTTAAACTGGCTTTGTTCAGAAGAACACTTCCCCTAAAGGTTCCCTAAAACGTTCTCATTAAAATAGTGCCGACCACGGCACTTGGGCTCGGTGCATCCATCCCGTAAGGCAAACAAACAGCCCAAGCTTAAATCCTGCACCAACTATAAACCTTATGCTTTTTAACCGGGAAATTGATTTTAAATCCAAACCTCTTTAAAAATCTAATTAATTTCCCTAAAAAAAAAATAAAAATAGGGAGAGTCTTTTTCTCTGTCATGCTCCAGCGGGCAAAAGAGAAGGAGAAGGAAATAATTCTTGGCTGTTTCTGCAGGGTGCCCTGTTGGTAACCTGGATAATACAACTCTGAATTTGGCCTTGGGTCTGTTCCTGTGGCCAATCGCATTTCTTCAAGGACCAAAGGCTGCACTGGTGGTTCAGACCTGGAGGAGAATGTCTTTGTTAGTGGTGAGCTTCATGGGTTTTTTTTGTTTGGTTGGTTGTTTTTTTTCCTTTCCTCAGCCATCAAAGGCCCTAGAAGAGGCTTTTATCGTGTTACCAGTGGCTGCTTTATAGAAGATAGCTGTAGGTATGCCAACCAAACCCCAGGTTTCCTTCCTTCATTCCTTCCCAATGAGGACCCTGCTTGTGGGGTTAAAAGAGAAAAGAGAGGTGGGGTGGAAAAAAAGGTGAAAGAAAAGTGTATCCCTTGTGAGGCGTTTTGGAGAGAGCGTTCACGTGTGTGTGCCATCTGCCCTGAAAAGAAAGGTGAATTTGGAGAGGGGGTTGTGTGTACGTATAAAATCTAAGGTGTTTTGGCTGAGCAATCCATTTTCCATGCTTATTTAGGTAGCGACTGTTTTGCGTTTAGCTGGGGGTGTGGGATCTGCTTTGCCCATCAGATGTCTAATAGGTCAAGCGCTCAAATCCCAACTCTTGAGTGCCGAAGTCCTTTTCTCTTAACCTTTATGATGTAGCTTTTACCGTGCTCGCTGCAGGAAGGAGTTCACCAACCTTCCCTTGGGAGGTGAAGCATCCTGACTTTTTCTCCACTCTTTGGCATAGCTGCAGCTGGATTTGCTCTGGGGAAGAAAAGGAGGTGGGTTGTTTCGCCTCTGCAGCTGCCCGAGGATGCAAACGTGTGTGTCCCGCATGTCTTTTCTTTGCAGAAGAGGTTTCTTCCTCTCTCTGGTCTTGCGGAGGCATTTCTCCTGCAAGCTGAGGGATGCTGGAGCAGGGGGATGCCAGTGGACTCCTTCTCTCCATCTCTTTGTGCCCATCACGTACCCGCAGCCGCCTCGGAGCTGGGCTTGTTTATAGAAACATTGTCAAGCAAAAAAGCCTTTCCACCAAGAGGGACATTTTCAGCTACTCAGTCACCCTCAAACTGCGAAGACACGACACATCATCTGCATAAAATTAATTTATTTAGTTAAGGGAGGTGTTAATTAAGAGATCTCATTTATTGTGTCTCTGCAGACAGCTCTCGAGGGCCTTTTGAATTGTCAGCTCTGGTGACAGCAAAAGCTAATGGTGTCACCAGTTAATAGCGGAATGATTCACGCTGAGGGGAGATGGTGGAGGAGGAGTGAAGGAGACATGGCAGGAGCTGGCAGCAGAGGCTCGGGAGCACCTTGGAAGTGGCCTCCAGTTGCATCAGGAGAGGTTTAGATTGGATATTAGGAAAAAATTCTTAGTGGAAATGGTTGTTGTACATTGGAACAGGTTGCCCAGGGAAGTGGTGGAGTCACCGTCCCTGGTGGGGGGTTAAAAGATGCATAGACGAGGTTCTTAGGGACATGGGTTAGTGGTGGACTTGGCAGTGTTGGGTTCACGGTTGGGCTTGGTGGTCTTAATGGTCTTTCCGACCCAAATGATTCGGTGGATTGCAGGGAGTCGCTGGCAGAGCGGTTTAGCAAGCCCACGGGTGCCAGGGCGTGTGCAGCCAAAAATGTAGATCCAATTAAAAATAACTGACTGTCCGTGTGATCTGAACTGGAAAAGAATCTTGGATTTATTTTATGTAATCAACTCTTTCTGCACACTGAGAGGTTAATTCTCTTTGGTTAATCAGGACGTGTCAGTCTGATAACGGAGTGTAGGCCTAACACCAAACTTACAGGTTTATATTTAAAATCTCTCAGAAAATAACGAATACCCTTTATCTGATAGAATTACATGCTCCAGCACAGCTGTTTATAGGCATCTCCTTCAGGAAAAGCTGTGCCTACACTTTTTCCCCTATTTTTTCTTTTTTTCCTTCTCATGATCTGTATCAAGTTGCTTTTGGAGGGAAATTGAAATTCACTTGATGCCAAAAGCAGGCCAAAAGGAAAAAAACCAACAACAAAAAGCCGAAACCCAAAACCCAAACCAGTCCAGGAGAAATGCTCGGCTCCCTGAGTAGGTGGTTCTGCCTTCTCGTCAAAGATGTTTTGTGTTCTCAGCTACACGATTTATTAAATAAGGGCGGTATTGCTTGTGCTTAGTAAATCAGCCCCATCTCTTCTGGGCTTTCCTCCTTGTGTGTCCTCCAAGCTCACAAACTCCGCTCTGTTTGCAAAGCCAAACTTCCAATTTCTGTCTCAAAGCAAGTGTGAGAGGCGGAGGGCGACGGGGATGCCACAGCCATTTTCCAGCTGCTTTCTCAGCCGCAAAGGAACCTCCTCCCGGGCTGCAGAGAGATGATTGCACAAGTTAGTATTCAGGGAGAATATGGGGCACCTATAGAAAAATATATGGCTGCTAGAAGATTATTTTAACCCTCTCCTGTTGCACGTACCGAACTGGTAATTTTCTCCAGGTTGCTGATTTGTTTTTCTTTAACCGTCTACTAGCGGACACGTATTACTTCTTCCTTTGTTAATTGACTTTCAGTGATTTAAACCAGTGCAAACACCAGCCTCACATAGGCTACCATTACTTTAATCTTTATATATATATATTTAAATTATTTTTAAGCACGTGTGGAATGGCAGCGGCCATGCAGCTCGGATGAGCCCCTGGTTGTGCCCCTGCCAAGGGGGATGGAGGTTTCGGGGTAGTTTTCTGCCGTGATGAGCCCAGCATTGGTTTGTGTTGTGCTCAGCTGCTCGGGAATGATTTGAAAGAGAGAAAAGACATTTTCCCAAGCAAGCCCTGTGGGGATTTCAGCCCGAAAGCACCACCAGGCTCCCATTGCGGCGACGGGACCTGTTCCCCTCTGAGTTAGCTCTTCCCTTGTGATGCTCTGGTGGAGGCAGGCAGAAAAGGAAAATGTGGTATGAGATGGGAGTTTTTTGTTTCTGATCTAACCCCAAAGCAATAGCCAGGCTTTCCTGTGACGGGAGCTGTAGGGCGAGGAGTTCTTTGCCCTTTGGGAAGAGATTTTTCTGCCTTGGGATCAGCCCCTCTGAAGCCACGTAGGGTCTGACCAGAGCTTGGTGTGGATTCTCCGCTGGCTGCTACTGCGGTTGCACCCCCAGGGCTGCCCTGCCCTGCCCTTCCTGGCTTAAAACCAAAGTGCTGTTGTACAGCACGGCCTCAGTTTGTGCAAGAGGAGCAGCAAAGCAGCGGCCTTGCTGGCCTAAATGATGGGAGATCGGCGGAAGGGAGCGCAGATACAGCTCCCGACCTGCCTGGGAAGGATTACTGCTCTGCGCGGAGCGGGAACGCCGGAGCCCTGAGGAAGGGGATGCTGGGGGAGCAGGAGACAGGATCATTGGGGATTCATTTAAACCGTGGTGTCGGATCCTATAAATCGGAGGGGCTTTTGCATATTTCCATATTTATATATGAAAATACCACCGAGTGGCTTAGAGGCAATTGAAATAAAAACAGGGCTGTCAGAGCTTGAAAAGTACCGGCAAATCTCTAACAGACCGTTTAATACAAAAGTATGGGCTTGGAAAAAAAAAAAAGCTCCAAGCGGGCGGAGGAGTTTTGCATGCAAACACCTGGCCAGCCCCACATCGGTGCCTCGGGTTAATCTGGGGAGGGTGTGGGGTGAAGGGACCTTTCAGCCTGTTTCACATCACGCGAGGAGGGCGCTGGAAAGGACTCTGGGCTGCTCTGGTTTTCCTCGGGTGCTTTCTCACTGCCTCGTGTGTGCTGTGATGGTTTGGGGGTGGGTGAGAAGCTGATCCCCATAGCTCCTTACCCCAGAGCTCCGGGCTGGGGAGGGCTGCGGGACTGAGCATCACTGTTAGGGATACAGGTGGGAGCACTGGTGTGACGAGGTGAAAGCATTTTGCATCCCACACAGGCTGCATTTGGGTGCAGGCTGTTTCCTTTCCCGGTGGAGACTGTCTCCTTCCCTCTCCCGTGAGTGTGCTCTTCTCCTTTCTGATCTTTGGTTATCGGTCAAAATGAGAATTCTCCAAGCCACTGGTCTGAATCACCCTCGCTGACCTTCTGCCGGTTAGTGAGTCTCTTCCCATGGATTAATTCGAGGAAGCATTGCAGAGATTTACGCTTCATACCCAGCTCAGGGCCTGAGTGGGTACAGTAGCCCTCCAGGTTTGAAAATGTGCTCCTTAAGTTACCGCAAACATCCTTGTGCTGGTTTTTGGATGCCTTTAGACTTTGTGCTCCTTGGCTGGGCTTGGGTTACCTGGTCAGTGCTCCTTGCTGCAGGAGGTCAACCCTTTCCGCTCTCCCCAAGTCACCCCCAAATGTCAGTGCAACATACTGTAGCTCTTAGGTCTGGCCTCTAGTTTTTATACGCACCGAACGCCTCTAAGGAGAAGCTCCGGCTTTCTTGATGCAAGGACAAGAGCGAGCCTCCCCCTTCTCTGAGTCCTCTATCATTCAGGGCTTTTTTTCTCCCCCTCTTCATCTGCAAGCTGGGGGCTACTGCCACGTCTTTACTTCTGAAGTCTCCAAATCAAAAGGAAATAATTAGCAGAGGACGAGAAAGCTTGGACAAAAACAAGCTGTCAAGAAGGAGAAGGTGCTAATGTGGCTGTCATCCCTCTTCCCTCCCGGCCGCTCCGCAGAGGTGGGAGCCCGGGTGCTCGGTCTCCGATGGAGGAGAGGACGGCCCTGCTCGGCGTCGCTCGCCCGTCAGCCGCCGCTGTCTCCAAACATCAGCTCTCGTCTCGTGAAGACGCGTCTTGCTCCCGGGCCGGTTCCTTCTGCTGTCCCCTGCCGTGTGGCTGGGAGGGATTTGCTGCACGGGCAGCTCGGACGTCGACGGCTGCGACTTCCCCGGCGCAAGTGCTTTCAGCTTTTATCCGCTAACGTGGATGCCTGAAATCGATTTGTATCCTAAAAGTGCCTATTTCTCTTCATTACAGAGAGACAGGCGTGCAGAATGAGGAGCTCAGATGTAGGTGTCCGCAGTTATTAAGTTAAGCAAGACGAATCCCGGTGTCAGCACTTCCCTTGGCTTTGCTCAGGGGTTTGCTCCTTCTCCTGCAGGACTCCTCGTGGTGACTTTGCCACAGGGTGACATTCTTGAGAGCCTTGAAACTTGCTGGATGTTTTCTGCCTGAGACACGACATCACTTCACGGGAGGAGACTCCGAGGCTGTATTTCCGCAGCGGTCCCACACCACGGCTTCCTCCTATATAGCTCTTTGCCATAGGACATATTTTTTAATATTATTCAAAGAGGAAAAAAGTGGGATATTGGCTTTTCAGGGTGTTGCCTGTCCTGATCCTCTGAAAAGGTGATGAACAAAACCTTGACTGCGTGACCATTTTCAGTGGCAAAATACATTTCAGTTATTCCTCGCGAATTTTTGGGCTGAGGCCCAAGCTCTCCCTGTTTGCAGGTGTTTCTTGCAAGTGTCCTTCCTTCGCCTTGATGAGCAAACAGCACGTGTAATTGCATCTCTAAGGGATCTTCAACTAGACGTTTCTCCCTGATTTATCTTTAATGTTGCTGTCGACTGAGGTGCTTTGGGACGATTCAGCTTTGTCAGGCTGGAAGATGAGACTCCATGGAGGTCTTCTCTCTTTCTCTCCCCCCGTCCCTCATCCCTGTTATGGTGGTGCTGCTGTAATGGGACACACGAGGCCACTTAACCCCACAGGAGGAGGACACTCCGGTTCCCTTGTCACCCCTACCCTCTGTGTTTCCAGCCTCTGGCCACCAGCGTGCAGAGGTTATTTCCACCTGTGTGGAAGAGGCCACGGTTTGAGGGAAGGACCCAGGTTCTGGGGTGCAAGGAGCAGTGGTCCCACAGGGCGTGGCCAGCTCAGGTCATTGCTGCCACCTATTGCTGGGTGGGGGGAAGAAGCAGGGCTTAGCTGCACCAATCCAGAGGTGCAAACATCTGGGGAGCTTCGCTCAAAGTTGACACAAGGGTTGGGTATAAATCTCCCCAAAGCTGTGACCTCCGTGGTGGGCCTGTCACTCTCCATTGCCCTGCTCCATCAGGGACTTTCTCCTGGCTGGTGCCACCAGCCATGGGGGTCACAGGAGGCAGGTTATAAGGCTGGCAGTGAATTGCTAGGGGGAATTTGGAGACCAGGGCTTGCTAAACTCTTAGACTCTTCAGGCTTGGTCTTCTTGCTGCTGGCAAGCCTTGGCCACACAGAGGAGACTTTGCCTGGCCAAGGCGAGCCCAAGCCTGCGTGAAGCTTCCAGCAGCCGGGGCAGAGGGAGCACCAGCTCAGCCTTCAGCAAGACTTTTGTCTGTTGATTTTTGAAGAAAAGAGGGGGATTTCTGCCAGTAACCGTGGGCTAAAGTACCCTGTAAGGATGTACAGTGCAGTGGCAGTGGTTTCTCCAGAGAGATAATTCATTCCTTGGTCTGTTCCTGGGCTGCGTCCGTCACATTTACGGCGCATCTCTCACCTCCTCGCAGGGGTTGCTCCCATCTCCCTGCAGGCCCTTCCCCGCTCCTCAGGACCCACCACTTCTTCCTCTACCTGGCATTAGAGGGCAGTCAAAGGAAACCTTCCCTGCCATCCTGCTCGCCGGGCTCTGCAGGCTGCCGGCCACCCCTGGAGCAGAGAACTGACCCCAAAACGGGACCCAGCCACAGACGTACCCTTTGCCTTCACCCTCACCGCCTTGTTTTGGGTTTCTGGCCGTGCCTTTGCCAGTCAAAGCCGCTCAGAGTTTTGTCTCTGACATTTGGGAGGCAGCATCTGCGGCGCTGATAAACCCCGCGCGGTTTCTCCCCCGCCTCGCCCTCCGTCTCCTCCTAATTGACATCTCTGAATCTTGTCTCCGTTTGACAAATCAGGCTACTTATTATAAGTGATGACATGTATAAATATTGCAGGCATTCGTTTTACATCTGGATACCCTGATAATAAAAGCTAGCAGAATCTCTTCCTGCCCGCCTTGCATAGCAATTACTACCAAAGGGTTTTCTCCTCCATCACCGGAGCGGGATGTGGAGAGTGAATTGTGTCTGTGACAGCAAGATTTCCCTCTTGCATTGGGAGAATGTGGTTTTGGGCAGTAAAATGACGTTTTGTTTTTTGTTTTTTTTCTAGACTAATGCAGCAACAGCCCAGTGAAACCATGTGAGCCGTGGGGGTCTTGCAGGAGCCCCTGTGCTTGTGAAATTCTAGGGTTGGGTGGACCCAAAATTCTGGGTTTGGTGGACCTTGGTGCCTGGGGTGGCCACGGTGGGTGGAAGCAGGCGCCATCGCTGGTCGTGGGTGCGATTTCCACTCGTGGGTGCTGTCCCTGTGCCTAACTGGAGCCCACTGGGTGCTGTGGGAGCCCAGAGCCGGGCTCCGCTCCTGCATCCTGGGCTGAGGCTGTCAAATCGCAGGGTATTATTTTTAGCCTGATTTCCCGAGGAAAAGCAGCTTATGTGATTGTACTGTCTGTCAGTGCTTTTCCTCCCACCAGCCTCCTCTCCACAAGTTTTGAACCCCTTGTCAAATTTACCAGGATGGATCCGAGAGCTCCCCAGACGTGAAGTTCCTGCACGTTTCCCTGCAAATTAGCGGCTGGAGGCACCTTCCCGAAGGACGAGGTTGGGTCACAGCATCCAGGGGCAGGAGGAGGTGCTGGGGAAGGTGCGAGACGGGAGGCTGGGAACGGCCTCTCCACTGAAGCCTTAATATCCCGAATACAGATATTAAGCTCTCGTGCCTTAATTAAAGTTAATTTCTGGGAGAGGCATTTTTATGACAAAAGATTTCTCCAGCTCAGGCGTGTCCACACCATCTGCTTGGAGCTGGAGGGGGCAAAGCCCTCGACCCTGCTGGCAGCGGGGACGGCCGCGAGGAGCAGCCGCTCTCAGAAGGACAAGCTCAACAGGAAAACCTCTCTTCTTTCCCCCAGCCTCTTATCATTGACAGTAATTTATCAATCTTTTTTAAGAGCCAAGTGCTGCTGCTGGCAGGGGAAGGCGCAGAGCGTGATCTCTTTGCTTGACGTGGGTTCTCTGATGGCTCGTAGTGAAGGTTGAGCAGATTGTTCTTCGTGGGGCTATCGCTGTCTCCTTTGTCCAGCTATTTATTTTCGTTAAGCTTTCAGGAAGGTAACGGTTTGCGATTCCTGCCCTGCGACAAAACTGGATGGAAGATATTAAACGGTGGTTTAACTGAGACAGACGTGTGCGTACACGCAGGAGCTCCCGTTTCTTAGGAAACTAGTCTTAATAAGAGACAGTTCTTATTAATGCTTGCTTACTCTTTCGGTTGGGGTGTTTGCCACGAATGGAATTTTTATGGGGAATCTTAAATGAAACAATGGTGCTAATAAGCTGTAATCAAAACCAGGGAGCGAAGGGACCTACTTCTTTCCCACCCCACAACCCTTCCTGAGATTACGAAAGAAGCTCTTTTTCCTACATCAAGATAAAACCAAGATACTTTTAAAAATTATTATTACTTAAAAAAAACACCAAACCAAACGAAAGAAACCAAAACAAAAAACCAACCGGAAGACGAGAGCAAAACTCCCAGGATCGATTTGTGGCTGGGGGCTCGCTGGGGATGTTGGAGACAGAAAGGTACAAATCTCTACTTTGAAGAGCTTGACTCTGAGCCATCTGCACCCCTGGACAGTGCCTAACATACCAGGTTATTTGTGCTTTCTGAAGCGCTTTTTCTTATTTTCTTCTTTTTTAGTTTTATTTTTTTTTTTAATTTTTTTTAACCAGTGACAACTCCACAATGATGCTGAAAAATCTCTGGCCTGGGTAAATAAATTTGTCATTTGGAATGGCCTTTCTTCTCTCTCCCTGTGAGATCTTGGGTTTGCAAGTTGACATTCTCTGATTAAACCCATTTTGCCTCAATTTCTGACCGTCCTTACTCACAGTGAGTGGGTTTTGCCCATAAACACAGAAGCTGCTCAGTAAACCTGAGTAATTCTCTTTTAGAGGCCTTTGCTGCTGTCTTCTCCCTCAAATAGCCACCTGAATTTTGAGGCTTACTGTCGCGTATTTTCGTGTAAAACCTGACCCTGGCTTCTGATTTACTCAAAAGAGATCCAAATGTACTCAGAATGTGCCCAGGATTCCTCGTGAAATGTTCACCTGCTTAAAGAAAGCTTTTTAAAAAAGCCCCTTTTATTAAGAATTAAAAGAAAAAGAAGAAAAAGCCCTTTTACCACTTAATGCAGTGATGGATTTTTTGCGTGTGTGTGCAAACTTTAGATAAAAGGGGCAGAACTTCTAATTATATTACCTAGGGAAGCTTAATAATGTTTGCCCAAAGTATCTTGTCGTGAAAATTCACCAGAGTAAATTCAGTTTAATTTCTACCCAAATCCCTTCGCTTCATCCCTTACTGCTTTGCGAAGACCTTGTACGTTGGGCTGCCTGGGGAAGGAGAAACTGTGGGGTTTTTTTTGGGTTCCTCCAAAGACGATTTTTGCATTTGGAGAGGGCTGGTGAAGACGTGGGTTTGGAGACGCTGTGTTGCACAACCTCCTATGCTGGAAGGACTTAAGACCAGCTTATATTCCATCTGTTCCTTGGCAGTTTGGTTTTTGAGATACTTATTGATATCTGTATTCTTGTAAAATCTTCTTAGAATGAGTGAGAGGTACTTAATTCTGGACTAAATTTGGCCGGCTCAGCTGCAGTAAGGACCAGCACTCCCCAAACGAGTAAGCCTTAAATTAGTCTGGTTTGGACCTGGGTAAAAAAAACCCAGGAGGGTTATTTCCGAGCATCTGTAAAAAGCAAGGCCCAGAAGCCCTTAAATGAGGCTGTCTCAGGCCCTGGCTCATATGATAGCAAACAGTAATTAGCCAACCTAAGTGTGCTGATGAGTGTTTTATATCTGCTTTCTCCAACCTCATCACAGTACTCGGGATGTAATCTCTCGGAGATGTTCTTCATTAGCAGTTAATAGGTTTTTCTCTCTTGGAAATACTTGGAGTTGTAGATGCCTTTTTATAATGGTGTTGTGTCAATGGCCCCCGAGCTGTTGTAGGGCAGCTCAGCCACATAGCCGGGTCTTCTCCTGTGTCGTCTCCACCAAATTTCCACCCTTGCCCCTGCTCTTTTAAACCTGGCCTTGGATTTTGTGCCATTGAACGTCATTCCACATCCATTTATCTGGTTCTCAGAGTCATTATTTCTTTCCAAATGATGCCAAAACTCATTGTTTTCGGTTGTTTTGCCTCCTAAGTAGTGAGTTCGATGAGTGTTGGTCCCTGGTTGTTAAGGAAACGTTGAATGTGAGTGGTGATTGAACAGTCTGCTCAGCAAAATCCTTCCAGACTGCCTCCTTTTTTGGTATTATCTATTGCAATCTTATTTTTTTTTAGGCAAAGCTTTTCTTTGATTCATAATTCTTATTGCAGTGTTCTCTTCCTGCAGCTTAACTAATCATTTGCCCACATGACGAAGTATCAAATGTTTTCCTGAAGTCCAGATGGTCAAGCTCTCTCACAAAAGACAAAGATTGGCTTTTGTCTAAAAAAAAAAAAATAAAAAAGCTGTTATCTCCCAGAAAAATATATTTACCAGGCTTGCCTGACAGAATCCATCTGCATGAAATCCAGTTTGCATTTTACCCATTTTTGTGTTTTTTTGCCTTGGAGTTGTTTCTCAAGCAGAGATGCTGCTCAGGCCAGCCTGAGCAACCTGTAGCTGCCTGAATCGCATCCTCCCGCCCCAGTCTTAAATATTCTCTCTTCTCTAATCTCATATCCTCCTTCCCTCCTGCTCCCCCCACCTTGTTAGATTAGTTTAAAATAATCTGCGGAGAAAGAAGTCTCTGGGAAGCACGGCAGTGCCGCTGAAGTGATTATTTCCACTACAGTAAAGGTTGAAAACCAGTTACAGTTATCACTCCTGGTTTTACATGCTAACGGGATTTGCCTTTGGGGGATTAAGCAAACTATTCTGTCAGGCAGGTGTGTGTTTTGTTTTGCTCCTTTGAACCATCCTTTCTCAGGCTGTCGGGGAGTTTGCAGAGGAAGATGAAGGATGCCAAGCTGTATCCGAAGTGCGGATCGTTTTTAAATTCTTCCAGGCGATATAGCTGTGAGTCGAGGGGCAGTGGGGGAAATTAAACTTGGATGTCTGAAGAAAATAGATATAAGGAGACTCAAATCCAGACTGTGCATTAAGAGGAGGATGAAGCTTTCAGGCTGGCACCGTGTGGATTCCCAGGGTGAAGGTGAAGAGGCTTTTTCGGACAGGACTGTGCTCAAAGAATTTCAGCGAGCTCTTGTGCCGCCTTGTGAATGGGGCCAGCAGCAGCTGCTGTGCCTCAAAAATCCCTCAAAATCGAGGGCTTTGCTCAAAGGACAGCGTAGCCTTCTGCCAGAAACTTAGGGGATGGAGCTACTGCCTCCAATTGATGTCTTTATACAAAGTGGAGTACTCTATGGTGCCACAAGAGATATGGTCCTTGGTAATGGGAAAATGCAGCTGATTAGGGCAGTAGACCACCACAGACAAGCAGCCTTTGTAGCTCCACCTACTTCGTCAGTGCAGAAGACGTCGAAAACTGGATGGATGTGTTTGATTTACAAGGTCACAGCTGGGTTCCACTGGACAGAAACAGCACAAAATGGGATCTGACCCAAGGCCTTGAAGGGAAAGAGGAAACTCTGAGACCGGTCATGATTTTGGGGAGAAATAACCAGAAAAGCAATCTAAAGCATTTATGGGAGATTGGGCTAATTTAGCCAGTGAGCAGCACAATAAGCTTTTGTTACAGAAGATGGTCCTGCACCACACAACTCGGGTCCATTTCCACATCTGAACTGTACAAAATCAGGAGATTTAACTGTGCATTGCTCCAGGTTTCTCTGAGAAGGTAGAGACCTTGCAGGCCCTAAAGGGTTGTGTTCTGCAGATGTTCACCCTCCTAAGTACAAAGCATCCTCTCTGTCGTTCCTGCCTGAGCCAGGATTACCTTAAGCACCCCCGAGGAAGCAGCCCTGTCACCCCTGTACAGCTGGTGGAGGGGAAAGGCAGGACCAGAAATAGGTTTTCTGTTGGCTCTGTGGGGAGGCTGTAGCTTTAGGAGATGGTTGCAATGAAACAAATTCCCGGTGAATTAGTTGAAAGGGTCAATGTCTGTAGTTAATCAGTTAAAATTGCCTATAGTTACCCAGCTGTGTCTTTCACATCAGCCAGAAGATGTCTGTGAGGCAGGAGCCATCTAATACATAGACTGGGTTTGTTTGGCAGTGTTTTTTTCCCTCTCCTGTGGCAAGTGGTTTTTCAGTAGACACATGAACAAGTATGTTTTTGACATTTATCTGGGTTTATCTAAGTTTGCCTTTATTGCCCCTTGCTGTGTTTTTGGTGTGTTTTCTTTCTTTTTTTTTCTCAGTTAGGTGGTGGTTGGGATAACTTGACTTAATGACACATTTTCAGCCCCGATTTCAGTGATGACAGTTATTAACAGTTTCACGATAAGAAACAGGTGTTTCAGCATGGTCCATCAGGCAGAAGAAGAACAATGCCTCCCCGATGTCATTGTTCATGATGTATTCAATGACTGCTAGTTTTTTTTTAATGAAGATTTTATTCAGCCTCGTAGGTAGCATTTGCTATTTAGTATGCAGGCTTTGGGCAAGCTAGTGGAGTGGAAAACCTTTTAATTTCTTTTTAATGCAAACATGGATCTTGCAAGACCTTGTCAAGTGATTGGAATGGGTGCGGGCTCTTGCTGGTGTCTCTCAGCATCACTTGATGATCCCCTGCAAGAAAATCCTGGGGACTTCTTCTGGGAGTTGTGGTGCAAATGACAGGTAGAAGCCCAAAGGGATCAGGGTGATTCTCCTGGCTACCTCTGTTTTGCAATGAGGAGCCACACTTGGGATGGTTTGGGCAGAAAACATCGTTAGGATCACAGTGGTGTTACAACAGTTCCCGGGCTCTGCTGCCACTTCCCATGCGTTCCCATGGATTTGTGGGTAAGGAGCGATGGTTTTGATATATCAAATACCCTGGGTAGTTTTTGCAGACAAGGTACAGACGCTGACCGCTTGCCCTCAGTATGAGGATGAGTTTGCTGGTCTTTTTGCTTGGTCAAGACCTTGCACCATGCATTTCTGCTCCTCCTTTGCTGTTCGCGCTCTGCCATATATACATGTTGAGTATCCCTCGAGGAGTAAATTTCTGTGTCCTTCAGATTCTCAGAAGGAAACTCCATAAGGGAAATGAAGAGACAGAGCCTTCAGTGTTTGGAGGGCTGCCTGAAGGATGTGGCAGTGGGCATCTTCTCTTCTTCCTCATCCTCTGAGGATGCTGTGGTCCAGCTCTGACTGCACGGTAGGGCTGTGCGCTCCTGGCCTTGCTGGAGTGGCTCTATGAGCCTTGAAAACAGCACTGGGACACTTACAGCCTTCATTTTGTACCACAACTTACAGGTTTGTTCCGCACCCTGTTTATTGCCCAGTGATGTCTGATATCACCAAAGGGTGGATCAGCACAAAGTTTCACCAGAGGTGCTTGATAAAGTCCCCTTGGCCTTCAGTGAGGCAGTGCTGCCTCCCACCCCAGTGCTACTGCTTGGGCTTTCTCGCGAACAAAGAGGAAAAAGAAAAAGATTAATTGGTGATAAATAATGCATTTTGTTCCTATCTAAAGGTTGTTTGATCTCCATAGTCTTCATTCCTCCAGTGACAGGGAGCTGAGTGTTAATAGCTATTTGTCACCCATTGCGGTGCTTAAACAGCCTGAGCGGAGCTGTACTCAGCTAACACATCCGTGCCACAGGCAGGGATTCCCATTATTCCTTTCTTTTCAAAAATTAACAAAAAAAATATTCCTGTTCTCCTGTGGTGACTTTTCACAGCAATTTCTCAAAGTGAAACAATTAACGAACATTAAACATCGTTTTTCTGGGAAAGCAGCAATCATGAGAGAAGATACTGTATCCCTCTAAAATCTCCCTGTACGTATATACATGCACACAAAGCCCCTTCAAGGCTGAGTAGAATTGGAAGTGATAGCTACCAGTATAATATTTAAATGAGTGTTAATTACCATAAACCGTTTGGATTTTAATGTCTCCTTCTGTACAGTCTGTAAATCAGGGCTGGAATGGACTTGTGAGCATGGATTGGGCCTCTGGTGTTGTGGATAAAAAGGACTGGTTTTTCATACTGGAATTTAGCTGCCTGGTTTCCCTCAATGTTAATGGGAGCAATGGGGCCAAACCCTGGTCACCATGGGGAAGGTTCCACCTGTCATCTTCAGAGACAGCCTTGCCCCAAGCTTGTCCTCGCTTTCCCATCCCAGCTCCCCACCTGGAGAGGTTTCTCAAGGGGGATGCTGGGGTTGCAGATTAGATGCCAAAACAACTCGGGTTTGGATCTGGATGGAGGGATGTCTTGCTGTCAGTGTGAGGTAGCAGCTCATATGTATTTTATAGGGTGCTAAGGGTCTGTTTTATAGGGTTTTAGCCTCCAAACCGTGAGTGATGTAATTCCGTGGTACATATTTTGCTGTTACCCACGTCTGCACCCTTCATCTCCCGTCCTCCCTCCATCCACCCTGAACTGCAACCCAAAGCAGAGGACAAGGAACTTTGCACAAAGCTGCTGGAGATCAGGAGATCTTCAGGCACCTTCTGATACCTCTCCAGCCCCTGTCTTGTCCTTTCTCTTTGCCCCCCTCTCCCTCTGTGGGGACGCAGTTTGCCTTGCAAAGTGGTCTCATTATAAATGCATCAGCCTTTGCCGGTGTCACACGCGCAGCATTCATTTAGCCCTCCGAGCTCGATTACATCTGAGGATGTCTTGGGGTAATTAAGTAATATTAGAACATTTTCTTTTCTATTTTTTTTCCCGCCTTCCCTTAATGCAGCTTTCAAAGCACAAGCCTCAGTTCTCACCCACTGGAGCCCACTTCTCCGAGCCTCTGAATTCTCCCTAATGTACCTCGCCTTGAATGAAGGCTAATTACATTTCTGAAAGATGTCATTAGTGTCATGTTCGTGCTGGGTTTCGGAGAGCTGGCATGCAGCGGGGAACGCTCCCTTAGGTGTCTTTCAGCTTCACCACGTGAGGAGTGGGGTTCAAACTGTCCGGGCTTTTTGGACAGCAAAGGGGAGCTCAGCTGGCAAAGCAAGAGATGCTTTGGGCTTTGTTGTGAGCAATCTCTTGCCTTGGATGTTTTGCATCCTTCATCTCCAGAACTCATCATAGTTTACAAATATTAACTAATTAAGCCTCTCAGAGCTCCGGTAAGATAAGTAATTGCTGCGCTAACGACTGGCATTATATCCGCTCTCTTCTCCGAGTGTCGGGCAGTGCTGTTCGCTATAGAGGAATAAAGAGGCAAATCTTAAGCATGCAAAAAGATAAGTGATACTTTTGGATTATCCAGCCGTCTAACCTGCTGGCTGGTGGCTAGAAACCTAGAGCTACTGCAGCAGGTACGTGTGGCATTTCAAAGCCTACGGTCCACGTTCCTCCCTCTTCTCTCTGTATAAACCCAAATGAGCCTTCCTCAGAGGCTTCCCAAGAGGGAAGAGAAATGAGACTTTGTGTATTTAGGTAGCTCATTGTTCACATCACCAATGGGTTGTTGGTTCCCAAGGAAACAAAAAGAAAATGGTGGTCACACTTTATTTATTTTTTTTTCCTCTCACTAGGTGGTTACAAGGACAAAGTTCTGGTTTTGCACTATCACAGATCTCCGGTTCAGCCCAGTGTGAAGTGGCCACCAGGCTCCCACAGGTGAGCACTGCTTTCAGGAAGTATTAGATGGTCATAAAAAGAAGTCATGTATAATTTAGGGTAAAATTGCTATGAAAATGCTTGTTCATGTTGTACCACGTAGCATTTTGTTGTCCTGGAGAGATGCATTAGCTGGTTTTGCAGTCTCTGGAAGAGGTCACCTATCCCAGGTGGTCCCTAACCCTGTGGGGAGCCTCATGTCCCCCTCTGCCTGCCATGCTTTTTGGGGCACTGCCATAAGCAGGGTGGGGACGGGGACACTGCTGCTGTGGCCCAGGCTCACTGCAGATCAAAGCAGCGCAGTAAGGGATGCTGCAGCCCAGCACTCTGTGCAAACAGCAGGACATACGATTGGCACTATTATTTCCCATTTTCCTCTTCAGTGAGCACTTGATTTCATTCTGCTGTATGACCCTAATATCAGAGTACCTCCTTGACCCCGTATGGAAGGGTACATTGAAGTCTAGGATATCCCACAAGCTTTTTTTGGCTTTGTTTGTTTGATTATTTTTTTTTCTTTGCAAATAGATTTTTAGCCAGAACAATAGGCAGGAAACGTAACGACTACTTTTTATCAGGGACTGTTATAACAGGACGAGGGCCGATGGTTTTATACTGAAGGAAGGGAGATTCAGGATAGATATGAGGGTCCTGTTGGGCTCAGATGGGCCCTGACAGGGTCTTTCAGGCTCTGTTGAGCCCTGTTGGGCCCTGCCGAACCCTGTTGGGCTCTGTTGAGCCCTGTTGGTCTCTGCCGGGCTCTGTGGGGCTTTGTCAGGCTCTTTCAGCTTCTGTCGGGCCTTGTCAGGCTCTGTTGAGCTCCGTCGAGACCTGTCAGGCTCTGTCGGGCTTGGTCAAGCTCTGTTGGGCCCCGTTGGGCTCTGTCGTGCCTTTTCAGACTCTGTCAAACCCTGTCCGTCTCTGTCCATCTCTGTCACGCTCTGTCGAGCTTTGTTGGGCTCTGTCAGACCTTGTCGGGCTCTTTCGAGCCTTGTCAGTCTTTGTCGAGCCCTGTTGGGCTCTGTCAGGCTCTTTTGGCCTCTGTCAGGCTCTGTCGGGCTTTCTCGGGCTCTGTCGAGCTCTGTCAAGCCCTTTTGGGCTCTGTCAGTCTCTGTCGAGCCCTTGTTGTGCCCTGTTGGGCTTTGTCAGGCCTTGTTGCTCTCTGTCAAGCCCTTTTGGGCCCTGTCAGTGTCTGTCGAGCCCTGTCACCTGGTCCCACTTGTCCCTCCTCTCTGAACAGGAGCTCGGTGCCACCAGGAGCCCTGATGATCCCAGGACAGGCCTGTATGTGACTGCTTTGGAGGGACGGTCGGGCAGACCAGCTTTTCTTTTCCATGCACCGGTGCGAAATTAAAGGGATTTTGGAAAAAAGCCTGGACTAGCAAAGCTGAGCTTCCCTGGGAAGTGTTATATGGAGATGCCAATTGTTTGAGGTGTGGGAATCCCAGGCTTTCCCATGGATTTTGCCTTTCCAGTCCTGGCCAAGCTGCCAGCTCTCATCTGGAAAGGGAGACAGGCATTAATTGAGAGGCCGTGTTTAATTTTGGGGGAAAAGGTGGGACCTGGGCTGCAGGGGGAAGGGCTGTGTGCAGGGATGGAGCGGAGCAGCACCCGGAGGTGGGGTCCAGCCTGCCCCCTGAAAAGCAGGAGAGGCTGGAGGGAAACACAGCAAGGAGATCACTCCAGGAGAAAGGAGAAGTGAGTCACACACAGAATGTGTGGAGTACAGAAACCAGGGCTGTACCAGTCTGGTAGGCAGGAGAGTCCTAAACCAGTTCATTTCTGTTCACTGAAATAAGCCCAGGGACCTGCGTTCTCTCTGGCCCAGGCTGGTCCCATCTGCGATGAGCTGGCAGGTTTTATGTCAACCCAAACCCACTTTAAAACCTCTGTTTTTCTGCTTATTGGTAGCTGTGTGATTCCAAAGCCATCCTACTGAAGAGTCCTGTTGCTGATCCAGCTACTCCTGGTGAAATACTCTCTATCCAAAGGGGTCCTCTGACTTTAATATGAACATTACATGTTATTTGGTTGTATGAACGAGAGATGAATTTTGGAAAGACTCCTGTAATTAGCTGCTGGCCAGAGCTGTGTGTGTTCCCAGAGTGTTGCATCTGTCCCAGGTCAGGGAACCTCATCTCTCCATAGTCATCGAAGGTTGAGGAAGGAGAAGTCAGAAGATAAACAAGAAAACTTTTCTGAGTGTATTTATACCTCTTGAGCTTGCCCATACTCTGATGTCACATTCTGCAGATTACAGAACCTAGTAATTACAGCTAATAAGTCCAAAATGTGTAATTACCCTGTGAGCACTTTGAGCTAGGAGGCAGAAATAAGCATGGTCGTTACACACTCATTAGGTGATCTATTGCTTTCCCTGATCAGCACTCAAAATACAGGAGTGGCAGAAAGTACAGCTACTCATTTCCCCAGCCTCCATCCCAATCAGCACTGGGTGAAGGGAGGAAACTGTCTCGTTTTCCTGCATGCATTGCAGCC
This sequence comes from Pampusana beccarii, assembly GCA_013399365.1. Taxonomy (NCBI): domain Eukaryota; kingdom Metazoa; phylum Chordata; class Aves; order Columbiformes; family Columbidae; genus Pampusana; species Pampusana beccarii. The sequence continues at coordinate 1,351,401 of VWYH01002398.1, read as the reverse complement.
AAAACAGCTCCAAAATCCGGTTTTCTTTCCTTAAGAGAGATGATTCCTGATCAGATTTTCAGATCTGGAGTGGGAGGCTCTTGAGGGGAGGTTGTGTTTGTTTTTATTTCCCACTACTTTGCTTTCCTTCCTAATTAAAGTAGCTCTTTTGTCAGTCCCTGAATTTCTTTACCCCCTCCACTTTTCCCAAAGAGGCTTCTTAACGTTTCCTGCCTCTAATCAATACACAGTTTATATGCAATAACTTTGTTCAGAGAATAGGGAAGCAGCTATCAGGGTTTCTCCTGTAATTCTGCTGCGCTGTAGCCATCGACTGAAGGTCAATGCAAGCTTGACTGTGACTGATTTTTACTGTCTTTAGGCAGCCCATCAGCAAAATGCAAGCTTTGTGAAACCTCGACTCGATGCAGGCTGTAACAGATACCGCTGTGCAGCCGGCGTCCTCGGCGATGCCGCATATGGCGAAGCTTCATCTTACGCTTGCGCAACCCTTTCTGGTGGAAGGAGGGGACCCCACGCCTCCGTGGGGTGTGATGGACATCCTGACAGATGCTATTTTCCCCGATTGTATGGGTAGCGGGTGCTTTGATAGCAGGAGAAGCGGGTGCCGGCTCAGCGAGTGAGAAGAGCTCCAATTGGTACCCCTGGGGATGGCGAGACAATTCTGCAGAGAGGACCTTGCATGGGGGAGCAAGGACCTCATTTAACCTGCCGCCCAGCGAGGTTCACGCTCATCTGCCTCCTGTCACTTGAGGTCCTGCTGTCACCTCTTCAGCATCCCTCCAGCTGTACCGGTATGGCTCCCACCAGGAAGGGCAGGAGAAGACATTAGCAAGGACCAGAAGGAGTCTCCATCCTTAGAAATTAAACTTTTGGAGATGAATGTCATCCTTTGTCATCCCTAACCCTCCCATGGGCATTGCCTGGGATGAGTGGATATGCCTAGTGGGAATGACCAATGCCCCTCCACACCGTTTTTGGGTGTCTCGCAGTGTCTCGCAGTGGTGGGATCAGCTGGGGACACTCTGGCTGACATGCTTAACAAGCAGGGAGGCACAGACTCGTGGCCATTTGGCATCTTATTAATCACATTTAATGTGTAGGTTGCTTTAACGTTGATCATTTTAAAATTCCCTGTCGGAAAGGTTACCTGTATAATTATAGGTATAAATCTCAGGGACGTTCTTGCCAAAACAAATGGAGCATCTCACACTCAGGCCAGGGATGAACCCAAAGAAACGATTTAAAAAAAAAGATTCCTAGTGATTGACCAGGAAATCTGTATCCAGAGCAGGGCTGGGAAGAGCTGCATAACTTGAGAGATAAATACAGCATTTGGGTAGCTGGGAAGAGTTCCTGTAGTTGTCCAGATTTGTACAGAAGTAGGAGCCTATTGATCGCGAGGCTTCGGGCATGAAGCGATGGTCATTGATGGCAAAATTGGGAAAGGCTCCAAATCTGCCTCGCCTGCTGCTGACTCCAGCAAAATCCAGGCTCACGTTGCAGTCAGAGCTGGTGCTGGCAGCATTTCTCAACACTGGCTATATGCATGGTTGGTTTTTTTTCGACCTTTGGGATGCACAGGCTGGGTGAAAAGTCTGTCGCGACATCTTTAATTTCGCGTGTGCCCTTATAAACCCGGCTCTTGGCACCCGCCTCTCCTCTGCTGCGATACCACGGAAAACCAACCTCGTGCCCTTTCTCCTCTTTGAATTGCAGGCGCCTCCTGATCAGAGCAGGTCTTGGGTGGATGGAGATGTTCGCATGCCTTGTCTCCTGAAGGCCACGTTTGTCCATCTCCACCCTTTCTGGAGAGGATGGTAGGTGAGCAGCTGGAAGCAGAGATGCTAATTTGGGTTTTTGGTCTGTGCCTGTGCTCAGCACGCAGGATTAGTCACGGCTCACACTGCCGTAATAAATTAAGGCGCAAGGACAACAGTATATTAGGAGTAAAATATTCTGTGTTAGCAGTTGGAAGAAATATTAAGGACTGCAGTATTCTGGATTGCTAATTGCAGGATGCACTAATTGCAAAGCAAGCAATGCAGGCTCTTATATAAACTCCAGTGCCCCATAGCTTACATTATGAATAACAAGAAGAGTACATGGGACATCATCTTGATGAAACCAAGACAAACATCTAAAAACACTTAAAATACTTGTCTGAAACCATCCTCATGTCTCTGTGGTATCCCAGTTAATCACAGCCCTCTCTAAAAGCACTGCCTGGCTTTTGTCTTTTACAGTTACGTTAGTTGCTTCCAACTTTCTCATCAGCCTCATCTATAAATTCAGACTGCTCTTAAATAAGACTGGTGCCACACAAAACCACTTCTCCCATCCCTGTGCACTGTCTAACGATTATTCCCTTATCCCTTTATATAACTGAATCAAGCCTGACACTTAAAGCACTCCCTGAGGGAAGTTATTGAATTTAACAGGGCTGAAACCAACAGGGTTCTAGAGAAATGCTCTAAAAACCTGTGCAAGATAATGGAAAACAATATCCTTTCTATAAGTTTCTGCACCACCCTATAAAATTCTACGGCAAGAATGAAATTCTTTGGGATTTTTTTGCCTATAAAGGCTAATTATGAGTAAATTTGCCCTGGTACTTTTATTGCGGAGCCCCAAAAACTCAGTGGATACAGCTATCCTGCTTTTTCTTTCCCGGGCAGGAGGCTGCTTTGGCTCTACACTTTAGCATTTCCTTCTTGTTTTGATCCGAGGTGGGTTCTTGTCTAATCCAGCCCCATGGTACAAAGTTCTGCCATGATTTGCTCCTTGCCCGGCTTTTTCCTGCAAGTCCCTCACCTTCCTGCAGCTCCCATAGTATCGGCTGCTTGGCCAAGAGAAGCAGAGGAAATAAGAGACGTTACGACACAGAAATACGGCAAAGACGACAATGCTCCAAGCTTTGCCAATCCTTCTCCAGGCTTCCCAAGCCAGGAAAAAAACAAAAACCAAACACAACATCTTAGGCCTTCAGCTCTTGGGAAAAAATGTTTTTTGTTGGACAAGGAGGATTATGGAGCCTCCAAAGCTTTGACGCTACAAGGGATTTTGTATTACCTTGCCTAATAATTCTCCCAGGAGCCTGTACAAACATTCTCATGAATGAAAACTACCCAGCTACTTCGCTGGTATTTGCAATTCCTTTTATTCGCGCCGGCTTTTTCTTGCTGAGATTGCTCACACAAAGGGCGAATAAATATTCAAAGTACTCATGCCTGAAATGCTCCTGCCAATGTTATGAAATGTTCTTTTTATTATTTTTCTCGGTGCATTCAAACAATTTCAATTGATGAACCTTAAAAGAAACTCCTGTGTGTGAGGGGAAGGTGACTCAATAAGGGAAAAGAGGGTCATGTGATGGTATTAATGTCATTACCTACTCACCAAAGTTAAAAAAATCCTGGCAGTGACGAGGGGACATCCGGATATTAATTGAGAAGCTGAAATGAGTTCATTTAACACTCTTCGCACAGATAATAAATGTTTCATCCCATTGACTTGTTTGTATGTATGTTTTGTTTTGTGCTCTTTAACAAGAGGAGGGGAAAGAGGAAAAAAAAAAAAAGAAAAGTTGAAGCCAAAATACTCGCTGTAAATAATTCAACTCTATTCTGTTCTTTAGAGTAGTGGATGCGGTGCCTACATTTGAAGACGTGGTTCAAACTGTACCCTCGTCTCTCCCAGGTGTACCTTAAAGCTGGCTTTCAGCTCAGCGTGATGTGATCAGAGGTGACGTGGCACTGTTCTTGGGACAGGGTAGGTAAAAACGAGCTGAAAAGGAACGGTGAAATTCAGGGCTTGGCACAGCTGAAGGACCTCCGTGGGAGGGACGGGGCTTCCTCGGCAAAGGGAGGCAGATGTGGCTCTTTGCATCAGCGGTACTGGTTCGTCTCCAGTTTAGTCCTAAGCTTTCTCTCCCAGTAGCTTAAACTGAGAAGAGCAGAACTGGCTAAAGAGCCCCAGGGACTTGTTCCAAACCTGTTACACCAGTCTGCATCCTTTTCTGCTGGTGGACTGATGTCCTGGGCTACTCAAAGCCTCCTGCCTAACTGGTGTTAACCGTTTCTCATCATCCACCCCATGCAAACACCCTCAGTGGGGACAGCTGCCTGAAGCTACCTCGGCAGCACTGCCATGGAAATATTCACTGCGTGGAAAAAAAATTAAGGCTTTTTTTCTTTAAGCAGTAGAGAGAAAGTCAGTTCCATTTCTGGAATTGTTTTTAAAATAACTCTCAGTCAAAGTATTCTCACACAAAGCATTCTGGACTATAAGAGGGGACAGACATGTCTTGTTTTGTCCAGTCTTGCTGGGCTTTGCAAGCAAACCCCTTGCTCTGTAGCACCCAAAATAAATCTCCCCTCTCCTAGGCTGCACCTTCCCCTCCAGAGAGGACAACAGGATGCTAAACGCACGGTTGTGATCTCCTGCACCAGGGCTGAACGTGTCCCAGACTGTTTCCTGGGTCCCTCGGTTTGGAAAGGAGGATCCAACACCCTGGCTACAACTGGATCCTGGCTCTGGTCGGTGGAGACACCTCGAGTCTCCAGTAAATCTCCGTCCTGGGCTGTACTAAGAGGCACCAGGTAGGTGGTTTTGGGTTGAAATGCAGAAACGAGCTGGCTGAGCAGGTCCTACCCCACACCTCGCGATCCTTTGAACCCAGCCCGTTCTCCACTCCTGGCTCCATAAAAGTGAGAGATTATGGCAGCTGGTGGGAGGAATAAGAAAAATAGTAACCTGGTAAGTGCTAAAGAGACCATCTGAGTAACTTGGGGTGATGTTCCCAGCATGACCAGTCAGGCCAGGTCTGGCAGGGCCACACCATTTCCTCATTACTTGTGCCGACAGAGAACTCGAATGTCCAACCTCAACTATCAGTATTTTGTGTTTCCAAGGCAACCCTGGCTTTAACAGCCTTCATAATGACATCATTTGGTTGAAATGAGCATGCATGATCGTTTGATTACCAGTGGAAGTATAAATTAGGTTACTCTCCCCACCCCCAGCCACTTGAAAAATAAATGCATTGGAGGGAGGGGGAATTAAAAAAAAAATCCCTCAGAAGAGGGTAAATGGAAAAATCAATTTTTACATTAACGGAGTCCTCGTTCAGCATTTCTTCTCTTTATAGATTTAGATAACAGTGATATCTTAGTTTCACAGAGCAAAGAAATTAATTACTTACTAATGGTGCAATTCAGAAGTTAATTTATGTTATCCATTTAAATGTGTCGTTATTAATCAATTTAAAGGAAGGGACCTGTGAGCCAGCACCGCCTGAACTGAGTTATGTTGTCAGAGGACTCCCCATGCCCACTCCTTGGCAGCAAACGTACCCTTCCCACTACCTGCAAGCTGTTGCACCTCGAAGTGCTCTGGCATCCCTGATGACAGAAAAAAAAAGGGGATTCCTCACTTGGTGCATTCCCCTCGGTACAGACCAGTTTCATGGTGCTGCAAAGGTCTGAAGGCTCTTTTCGTATTTAAGTTGCTCAAATTCTTGGTCTGAGGTTCAATCTTTTGTTTTTTTCTCTTTTTCTCAATTGAAAAAGGTGATGTACAGGGATGTTTTGCCGCTGGCTTCCCAGCAGGTTTTGGCCAAGTCGTGGGGATTTTAGCACCCCATGGGCTCCCTAACAGGGTCAGGATGGGGCAGCCACCTTAGGAGGGTGATAATTAAATTGTCACAGATCTGATTATCTTGTTTTTACTGCCGCATTCAGATGGCAAGAGGTAATTTATTGCACAGGGCTCTTCTTTTTCTGAGTAAGGCTCGTTTCAGGTTGAAAAGGGGAACCCCACACCAGGTAGTAAATCACGAATAAACTAAATAGCACTGCTCAAATTCTCCTTCAGACACCCAGGATTTCAGTACATCGATGCTTTCTGTACCCAGCTGCTCAGGCTTTTCCCTGATCTAATAGTTTTTTGCTGCTTATGTTACTAATGCCTCCAAAAATGTTGGGTCTGCCACATATTTCTCCACGTGCTCCTTGGAGTAAATGGCAACGCCGATGAGTTGAGGAGGGAATCTGCTGAGGGATCCCGCGTTCAAATTCTGTTTGGGCTGCGAGGATGAGGGTGTGAGAGCCCATCCTTCCCTGTGATGATGTATTGTCATGTTAATTTTGATGATATCCCACTGTAAAACAGAGGACTGTGAAAGCCTGCAATTTGAGAGCTTACTGTGGTACCTCTCTATCTGTATCTATATTTATATACAGGTTACTTCTTTGTTCTTTCCGCCACCTCCCTTAAAGTAATACTTGCATTTAACACCAGCTATAACAATAACGCTGCTTTATTAGGTCTGGAGAAGTTTAGACATGTGCTGATGGTAAAGCAAAGCCTTTTTCTAGCTGAAAGGGTTTCAGATTAGTTTCGTGTTCTTTCTCAGTTCTGTTTTTCAAACCCAATTACTGCCTGGCTGCCCACATCATGCAGATTTTTGCTGGAAAGTTCTCTTTGTTGAACTTAAACACTTTTTCCATGAAATGCTGAGCAGCCAGGGCTAGAGGCAAGGAAGAAGCAGGTTGCAGAATTAATCAAGAAATCATTTAGCACCTGCAAATAAATACTTCTTTCTGAAGTTTTTTTTTTTTTTTATCTGCTCAGCCTTTGTTCTGGATAAATCTCTGGCTTCAGAGCAGAAAGACTGGGGAGAAGCAACTGAGATTTAACAATCTACCTTCCTTTTCTGCTCCTCTCTGACCTGTGCTGCTGTGCTACCTCCTTCTCTTTGAGGGATCATCTCTGGGCGAGGATGGGACCTCTGTCTTCATGGTGGTTTGTTCCTCAGCCTGTTTTCTCAACCAGTGAACTGGGATGATGCTGTTTGTGACTGGAAGTATCTCCTGATGTAGATATGATGGTCAGCACTGCTTGTTGCAGCCCTCTGCCTTGGGGGCTAATTATGCTTGCACAGAGCATGGGAAATCCCCTTTATTTTTAGCGCCTACATCTACTGGGGGAAAGCAAAGCGTTGAAGATACGGTTGGTTTTTGTTCTGGGTGGGACATAAGCTGGAGCTCAGCCTGGATGCACTGGAGAAACAGTGTTGGGGTGAGATGAGGAGGACCGATGCGCCAGCAGAGAAGTAAACTTAATGCCCTGGATATTCAGCGGTTGGGCTCTCATCAAGAAGGACTGAGGCACAAACAGGCAAAGTCTTGTGGCTGTTCCACATGCCACCGGTCCCCTGAAGCTGAGGGAGGGGATGGGACCACTCCTGCCTGCTTGGTGTGACTTTGTGCTGGAGCAGGTTATGGAGCATCCTCACCCTCCCTTTTGCCAGCTCTGGTTGGCGGTCACCGAATTCTGACCCAGAGCTGAGATGTGGTGACAATATCCCTCTTACTACCCGTTCCAAAGCGCTCTTGTGTCTACATATGAGAACAAGCCTTCAGCTCATCCTGGCTTGTGCATTTTTGGGGCCAGAGAGAGCCAAAAGGTACCACATCCTCCAGCCCATCCCTGGGACCTCCTGCATGCACCAGCAAGACACATTTATTTTTTTTTTTGTGATTTCTATCATGCAACGATCCTTTTCTCCCATAGTCTGTAAATCACAAGATAACCTTGGCAGTGGGTTTACTGACTGGGCTCTGGAGGGTTTGACGTAGGAGTCAAACCTTTATTCATTGCCAAGCAAAGAGGAAAAAAAAAAAAGAAAAAGTCTACAAAATGTTAGTATATAATAAAGCATTCAAAAGCATTTTCCTTTCTCTGATGTAGAAATTGAAAAGGAAAGATAAACCCAAGTTAAAAACCTTGACTTTCAGATGTTTACTGCTGATTATCTCTACCCAATTTCCAGAATTCTGATTCCTTTTTAGGATGAGAGCAGAGCAGTCTGGGGCATTGGCAGGCAGATTTTTGCTCATTTTCCTCCCTTTCCTTCCTTCCTTGTCTAGTAGCCGCAGAATATATTGACAATGTCTTTTTCTGGTGCCCTAGACGCTGCGCTATTTTTTTTGTGTGTGTGCTGACAGCAGTGGCATAAAATCAGGGTCCGGGGCCTTGATTGCCCTCACCGCTACACCCTTAATTTTAATAAATAATTGTAATGAATATAAATAAAAAGGAATAAATAAATAAAAAATAATTAATTTTGAATGGTCCTCACTCCTGAGCTGCAAATGAATGGTTCGTAGCGGCCCTTGTGGGATGGATGTGTGCTGGTCCAAGTCCGGTTTTGTCCCCAGACTGCCACGGGACGTGATAACCAACTCCAAACCACCCAGAAATCAGGAGTTACTTCATCTCGCTGCTGTGTGGTTTCTGGAGAGCTGGATTCGGTGCCACCCCTGGCATTTTTATAACCCAAAAAGCTCCAATTCTTGGGATTCTGCAGGTTCCCTTATAAAACGGGTCCCCGGTAGGTGAAGGTGGGGATGGAGCAGGGTGTTTGTGTGGCCTCGCGTCTCTTTGGCTCCGTTGTTTTCCTTTGCCTGGTCTAGAGGATCTTGCCCCTCGTTTTTCTCACATTTGCGGTGAGTGCCAGCAGCAGTCCCTGCCGCAGGGAAGGGAGCAAGCAGGGTGGTTTGGAAGGTGAATCCCTTCCTCCTCTATTGAAGATCCAGAAACTCTGTTTTGAGCAGGGATCCCCCTCTTCCAAAATACAGCCTGTGGTACCGCTTGCGACGGGATCCTTGGATGCTCCCAGCTTGGACGCAGGACTCATTGCTGGGGTCAACGACACACGAGGAAGGCAGTTGCAATGTTAGGCTTGGCCAAAGCAAAAGGTACGCCCAAAATTGTGGTAGCACGGGGAAGATGCATTGCAGTAAGTGATCGTGCCGCTTCTTATAGGCAGAGTTTTGCAGGCAGAGATACTCTTCCCATCTGCACATCCCTGGCTGAGCCTGCAAGGCAAGGGGGGAGGTTGCAGACAACCTTTCTCTCCCACCTCCAGCCCTCGGATGCTCGCCGTCATCGAGGCTTGATGTTTTAACGCCTGATGAGATCTGGTTTTTGACTCCACAACTTTTATGGTCCCTGCTGCCCATCTCTCTGTTCTGTTCCATCAAATCCCGCTGCAGGGATATAATCTTGCCCAGCCAGGAGGCTTTGGAAATGCCGCTCGTCATCTCCTGTGATGGGTGTCATCGTCGCTGCAAGGAGGGGATCTCGATAGAGCTTCGTCTCTCTAATTCCGTACTACGTCCCTGGTGACAGCTGCTGTGGTGCAGAGCAGGGACCTGTGGTGGGATATCTTAGGGCAGTTTGGTCCCTAGATGAAACTAATCCCTAAAGATGGCTTAAAACCCCCAAAATAGGGCCTTTTAATGACTTCCTAGCCATTTCTTTCTCTCCTTCTAGTCTTAACAGTTCAATCCACGTGGTCTTCATACTACAAACCAGTTTTCCCCACTTCCTGGGTGCAATGTTTAACCTATCAGGCGTTATCCAGTGTGATTACCTGGGGGAATACCTTGAAAATAAGAACCGAGACCCATAATTCAGGCTGTTAAAAGCAGGAACAAGGTTCCCAGTAACACAGTAAAAAAATCTCAGCCTGAAAATGGGCTGACACATGGAAAAAGAGGAGTCTGTTGTGAATAACCCTTAGGACAGGGCTGTCCCCTTGCTCATCTTCAGGATGGGTGAGTGTAAGACACAACGAAGCCTTGCAGCAGCGTATGATACGCTGTGGTAAGAAATGTTATACAATCATTTCGGTTGGAAGAAACCCTCAAGATCATGAAGTCCAACCATTAACGCAACACTGGCACTAAGCCGTCTCACTAGGAACCTCATCTCCGCATCTTTTAAACCCCCCCCAGGGATGGTGATTCAACCACTTCCCTGCGCAGCCTGTTCCAATGCCCGACAACCCTTTCCATTAAGAAATTTTTACTGTGGGGAGTGAGAGGCAGGTGGAGGAGGCTGGTGACAATATCCTAGAAGAATGTAACTTTTTTCCCCTTTTATAGCTTGGACAACTCAGGTCCTCGCAGGCTCTTCACTTCCAGTGCTGCTGTGGGGTTACCGTGATCTTCTGCTCCCAAGTAGGTTTTTCACAGAGCTCAGGCTCCTGAGCGATCAGCAATCAGGCCAGCCAATAGACCCATCTTCATTTGCTGCTGATAATTGCTTTGAGAAGAGGGTGTTTGCCAAACCAGTCACTTTGTTTTGTCCTGGCTGCTTCTAAGGCCAAGGTCCAACCGCAGTGGGACAGCAGCACCTGAACTTCAGCTGCTAAGAGGCGTCGGGCATCTCTAACACCATTTTGGCCCACGCCGCTAATTATCTTGCATGAAATGAGAGTCCATTCAGTGTAGCGAGCTGAAGGACAGAGGGCAGCTCAGCACTAAATGAATGATGGGTCCATATGGCAGCTGCCAGAAGCATCAGCCTGATCTGCAGGTTCACAGGTCTGTGAATGCAACTCATCTTCCTGCCTGCCGGTGGATGAGGAAGGGAAAGGGGAGAGGATGGCTGCAGGAGGAGGAAATTTGGAAGATGGTTCAGCTGGAGCTCGGCCCCTTCAAGTGACAGTGATTAATGTTGCATACTTTGCCACTAAGCAGGCTGAACATGTGGTAGGTGTCTACCAACGCTTCCTCTGAAGGCACTTATCTCATAAAAATGAGTTCTCCGGTGTATTTGACAAATCTTGATTGATTCTCATCCTGCCTACCTTTCTGGTCCCTGCCTCTCACAAAAATCACAGTGTACGTGAGAGCTTTCTCCAAGATGAAATCGTCTCTGGAACAGCGTGAGCGTCAGCAAGAGGAAGAGCTGGGACCAGCTCCTTTTGATGTGGATCTTTTTGCCCACTTTACCTGCTGCGCTGATGTCCTCCCAATATCTTCAGTGCTCTTTAGCTGTACCTTGTCAGCTTGTTAAGCTACATCCTTGCAGAAATTTTAGCATAAACTCACTGCAGCCCAGCTGTTCACCACTCCAGGACACCGGAGAGGGGATTTTGCAAAGGGATGGAGTTACAGAGGGACACAACTGCAGGAACAACACTAAGTGCCTGTGAGTGATGAAAAATACCTTTTTATTAAGCGCCAATAGTCTAAGTTCAGAGATTGAGCAAGCCAGGCGGGGAAGGGAAAAGTCTGAGAGGTAGAATCACCTTCCACAGTGACTGCAGCCTTGTTTCCATCTCAGAGCTGAGCTTAGGGCACGGGGCACCCATCAGCAGCCCATAGCCAGGAAAAAATGCTTATATTGATAGCAGCTGCTATATTTGCATATATAAACATTACAATTTGTCCATGAGAAAGATTTGATGAAGTAATAACACAGGTTATCAACATGTAGAGATAATTAAAAAAAAAAATCACCTTCTCTCTGGCACATCTGTCTCCTTTCATCTCACCCAAAGCCTGTCTGCCTCTGAGGTATTAGGTAGTACCAATGAACAGAGCACTCCTTTTTAAACACTGGCACTTTCAAAGCCATTGTACATCCTCAAAGTTACAAGAAAGGTGCAGGAAAATACCGAATTTGCAAAGCATTCTTCAAGCCATAAGCAATTTAGCAGTGGAGTACCCTCTCTGGGAAGATGCAGCAAAGGAGGCACCTTCGGAAAGTGAAAGGTGCACCTGGATCCACTTAAATGAAAGGATCTTGTTAGGGAGGCCTAATTGGGCTGCCATCATTAGCCCACCTGTGAATAGTTCTGTAGCCACAAGAACTCATAAAGGCAGGAGTGAGGCACTCAGGAAGTTTTCTGCTTTATTCTGGAAGCTGAAGTTAGAAGAGACTCGAAAACTTGGGATAGCAGTTAAGAAATACTTGGAGATTGTGGATGTGGGAGCCGATTTGAGCTAATTATTTTCTCAGCGAGCTGCTACTCTGTTAAGAAAGTCTTCTGTTTCAACTTGAGGTATGTATTCAAATTAAAAAAAACGGAGCTAGATGTAATGTTTTTGGAGTCCTCTAGATCTGGGAGCAGGCTGGTTTTCTAATGTGGCAAACAAATACTTTTGGGAATGAGCTGGAATCTAGGGTGCTCTGTTGTAGGATGCAGATGAAACGGTGTTTATCGGTGTATTTTCAGAAGAGAACAAATGAAACGTGGAGTAAGAGATGCTTACCTGAAGAGCTAAGGCTTTGAAAGTGGTACAGCTCTTGTAAAACTTCTCTAAAAAGGGCTTTGTGGTGCAATGGGGCTGCTTCTGGGCTGTGGGGATACTCCAGCGCGCTGCAGTTCTCTCGCTCGTGTGCTGCTGCAGCTAAAACAAGATCAATTAATTCCTCAGAGGCTATTGACTCTCTTACCAACTGGTATTTGGTTGTAAAGTGATGCATGTAAATAAAACCTGCGTTTAAAAAAAAAACCCAAACAACTGCTGTAAACTACAATGGAAGGAATAATCTAAGGCTGCGTTCTCTACCTGGAGGATCCAGAAATATAGATTTTGCTGGTAGGGGCTTCTTCCCTGGAGAGCAGAGCCTGGTTGCGTGGGCGAAGAACAGCCTTGGGTGCTCCTGTGTTCTCCTAGATCAGACAGTGCTTCTGGTTCGGTTTTAGTAAGCTTAGACCAAAGCTCTGGCTGTAGCTGGTTTCTAGCTAATATTAGTGTGCTGCTGGCGTCAGTTCAACCTCCTGGTATATCCTTTTCCTTTATATCTACCTGCCGTTACAGAACTGCAGGCAAAAATGCTAGATGGGCTGCAAAAAAAAGCTATTTGCATCAGCCTTCTAGGCAAATGGCTGTAAGGGCAGGAATAACTATACATATATATGTATTTTTTTTTTAAATTTTTTTTTTTTGTGGGTACCCTGCTCTCCTTTCTGGATCCAAGACCTTCTTCTCTACCTGGGTGGGAGCCTCCTGTTCCTCCCCATAGTTGAGTTGTGCACAAAGAGGGATTCTCTGCTGGGATGGGCAATCTGCTCAAAACCTGTGCCTGGGTGTGGGAACCAGCAAACTGAGAACGTGCGGCCGCTGCTGGAAGATGGATTTTGGGGAAATGAATGTGGATGCTGAACACGTAGTTGGATATTACTTGTTTAGATGTGGTAGCTATTGCAATGTTGGAGAAACTTGGGTGCTTTTACTTCTCAGGGATTCAAGGCAGACTCCTGTATCTTTTCTTTGCTGGTTTCTTGACTGCTGCTCGAGGTCCTTGTTAAATTCGTTTTATAGAAACTCCTATCCCTGCTCCAGACTCCTCTGCTGATAACGGGGTTACCTGTATTTTCAGGTCTATCGCAGCCCTGCAGTGAGCAGGGCAGACTGTTTGCAGCCACATGTCGCCTTTTTTTAATAAAAACCCCCTCTTTTTCATGTGCAGCGTTGTGCTGCCAATACAAAAAACCTGTCTCGCTTTCCCAGTGATAGATTAATAAATAGAGTTTTCCTGCAGGAACAGGGCTACCCTCTCAGCCTTGAATATCCAGGTGATCCCAGCCATGAAAAGTGGTATTCAAAATTGAGGATGATGGAGTCTTTTCATTAATATTTTTTTTTTTTTTAAATATATATATATAAAATTGGGCTGCCTATTGCTGTCTCTTCTCTGCTGCCCCCCGAGAGCGCTCCTTGAATTCCCCTCTGAGCAGATCTGTCAGTTTGCGGTACTTGGGGCAGCACTTCTGATAATTTATCATCAGTTATTTTATTTCTGCTGGTTTCTTAAGCTAATAACAAGTGATGAGGGCTCATCTCCTGCTCTGGGCACCTTCCCATTACTTAGCTAACAATTAATAAACCAGATAATGGAGTGTTTCTCCCACACAGGAGTAAATACTCACTCTATTAAACTGCGGCATCACAGCATCTCCAATCTGTTCAGAAACTGCTGCCGGTGCACAATTCAGTGGCCGGCTTATAAAGAGGGATTTACTCCCATTTTCAATATGAAAACTGTGCTTGATTTACTGGTTTTCAGGCTGGACTGGGCGAGGTTTCTAACCCGCTAAGCCCGCTTGGACTAAGGATATATTGTCACGGCCACCTTTGCCCTGGGAAACCCGTGGTCTCTCGGGATGCTCTGTGGGTCTCCCCTGGGCTATGGGGAGGGGGAGAGGTGCAGATTTGGGGGTTGGCTCCTTGCAGTCGCTGTGCCCGTCTGTGGGAGGCCGTGGGTCTGTTTGTTTGCAAAACGCTGCTTTAATTGTCGGCGCATAGGAAGGGCTCCCGTTTATGACAGTGTGTATACATCAAAGTAAATACATTAACTCCGTATAAACGTGTAGTTGCTGAAAAGCCTCTAATTAAGAGTTCTCACCAGCAGGCATCCAATTACTTCTCTTGGCAGCCTCTGGTGTTCCCTCCTCTTCACCCACGGCCTCCATGTCCTGGGGGACGGCCGGTGCTTGCGGTGTGCTCTGGAGGAGGATGAGGAGAAGGAGGATGGCTTCCCCAGCCTGCTGGGATGCCCCAGAGAAGACCTGTGCTCTCCCTAGTCCTGTGAACAGGCTCCGTGCCCCTCTTGCGTGAGCCACGGGCTGTTGTACGAGACTGGGAGGAGGCCTTGGAGGTTAATCCACCACATTGGTAATGGCCATCCCACCTGGGAACCTCTGACTTCCTGCTGTGCCGCCAGCCCTGCGCTCCAGCATCACCTAAGCTGGACCGCTAAGTCCCTCAGAATGCGGTTGTCCTTTTAAATATCTTTTTTTCCCCCCTCCTCCTCCCCACGCTACTGAATCTTTTGATTGTTTCACCTCAATCTGTCCTTTCAAAGCCTAACCCCCGCAGAATGTTGCTGGTGGCGGTGCATACTTTTTTGACATCCAGAAGAGTGCTAGACCACCGAGCTGCCATTTGGAGAGATCAAATGATTCCCGTGGCTTTAAAATTATGACACTAGCCTTGAGGGCTGGAGGAAGTGGATAGTCATGAGCTGAAAGCTGCCCCTTTGAAGTTTGGGATTTCTGGAGATGTCATCTTTTATATATATCACCAGCCAGGTTGCTTTTCATTTTGTTTGAGTGTTATTCTTGTCGAGATGCTTAGAGAGCAAGACCTTACTTCAAGGCAGAAGGGATGATGAGAAAGATCTATGAGTCCAGACGCCTATGCATTACATATCCCTTTGAAATATAATAGTTCAGATTTTTCAGAAATAACAATATGCTAACGCCTTGCGCGTTTGTACACAGCGCTTGTCTCCTGGACGAACGTAAATCAGAAGATCCCTGATCTGGGAGGGGGGAATAAATCTGTGCTTGGTGTGGTTTGACTTGTGCCAAAGCTGAGCCTGGCTTCAAGCCAGAGGTACTTTCCCAAAGTCGTGGGAGTGGATTGGCATAAAAATCTGTGCTTTTTGTCGAAGGACTGATCTGGTGTCCCCATTTAATGAGGACGATCGCTGGTGGCAGTGGTGGTACGACAGGAGATGCTGGTGTGGAACAAGGCAACGTCTCGCTGCCCTTTCTGGTGCACACCCAGCCCCTCTGAGCACCGCTTCTGCACGGGGTTCTTGGGAGGACTACCGAAAGCAAAGGCACTTGAGCAAACGGAATGGCAGTGTTTCCAAGGACTGTGTGTTTTCTCAGCTGGGGGTTGTCTTGTTCCCTAGGCATCCATCACATTAAAAGCTGGGGGACTGGCTGAGGGTTGTTGTGTGACATGCTATCACACGGGACTGTGACATGACAGGTATAGGTTAGGCAGGAAAAACCTTTTTCTTCTTTAGAAGAAATGAAAATAAAACCCTGCCTTTCACTTCTGTGCTTTTATCACTTTCTGTACTGCCTGATCCTCAAGAAATCCAGACACAATGTAAAATTGTCTAACACGTTTTGTGGAAACCAAACCACTGTTCTGCTGCCTGTTGGCCATGATGCCAACATCCCTATCAAGTTTTGGTATCAAGCTGTTGAGAGGCCTGCTCTCAGCACTGCTATTTTTTCATGCTAGGGCACTTTTAAAGGGGTCGTTATTTGTGTTCTTGTGGTTAACATCTGGTCCAGTGAAGAGAGGAGCTGCTCTGCCTCCCGCAGCGTCCGTCCTTCCCATCCGCTGGGTCGTCAGCCTTGGGCCTGCAGGAACTGGAGCCTCAGGTCAGTCTGTTGCAAGCGCTTCTTGGCCGAAAAACACATTTGAAGGTGGCGTGGCACGACATGAGCCACCTCCTGCTTCTCAAAATCCCTGCCTGGTCTAGAAGTGATCCTGACCAGAGACTGCGGCAAAGCGATAGGCTCTGCCTGCACGGGTACAGGCTTTAAAATGTGCTTTCGCCCAAGCAGATGAGCTAAACTAAAGTTTTCCTTGTTGCTTGTGACCTAAATAGAGCGTCTGAAGAGATCTCTGTGGCCGTGGTCCTCGCTAGCGGCATCGCGGCTCTAGCAGGTGAGCAGCAGAACGAGCTGCAGCAGCCAAAGCTGCGCAGAGACCCTCCTGTCAGGCTCCCACATACATCAATGTCTTGTGCCTGCGAGGAACCCTTGGCCAAAAAAAAAATAAAATCCTCTCACACATAGAGCAGTGACAGATCTGGATTGTCTGGAGAAGATGAAATAATTTATAAGCTTTGGTTTAATGTTCCTGTTTCTTTCATTTTCTTCTTTATTTTTTTTTTTTTCTTCTTACAGCTGCCACCTCCCCACCTTCTGTCACTGTCATCTAAATGAATTTACAAGGAAAAGAAAATAGTTCTTGCTAATGTTCTCACACAAATGAAACACTAGCCAGAGAGACAAAAAGAAAATAATTGATTGTGAAAGCAAACCCCCTCTGAGACAGTCTGAGCATTATCAGAAGCAGCCTGGGAGAGGAACTGGGGGGGAAGACAGAAAGGAGGAGGGGAACCGAGCACGCTGGAACAACAAATGTAGCGTTTATGATAATTATCCACATTTTAATCCCCGTTTCCAACCAAGCATTCGCTTCCTTTAATTAGTTCTCGATTAGGAGGAGATTATCTAATAAATTGTACAAATAAAGAGTGGGTTATCTTTGTGGTGTTCGTGCACACGAAGTTCTGAATGGATGGGGATGCGGTGACAGGGTTTAAGAGGGGCGAGAACACAGAAAACCTCGCTTTCCTTTTCCCTCTTTCCCTCGGCTGCAAACATTGGCTGTTGCTGGCATCAGCGATGCGGCCAGTGAAGTAAATCCATAATTAAACTGAATTAGCATGTACTTGGAAGTTTTACATGCACAGACACAAAGAAGGTTCCTGCTTGGAGCATTGCCAGCATAATTTGTGATGGGGGGGGGTGGGAAAGAACAAATGCGACCTTATACTTTATTTAGAAAGTGCTTTGCTGAAGTTGGTTCTGAATTTTTATCATGCTGTGTGCTTAGAGAATCTGATTTGGTGTTTCTGGACGGCTGGTTGGACAGGACCTCCTTGGTTTACCAGGCGATTTTTTGGAAATGGCGTGTTGACAGCCGCCTCTCGACTGGAGCGTGTGTGTCATCTCAGCATTGCTGTGCTGAGGTCTCTGGGTGACGGGCACAGAAATTAGGTGAAGTCAAAATAGGCAGCTTAACACCGTGCCCACGCTTCAGCAGAATCCCTTGCCATGGAGAGGGCTTTCATCTTGTGCGCCCTCCCAGGTCCTCGCTGTTGACCTGAGCTGGCCAGCTGAGACCCCTTGGCAGGCAAAAATCAGAAACGAGTGCATCTGGGTCGAGATTTTTCCTGGTCTCTTTTTGATCTGAAGAGAAAGTCAGCTAATCCCCAGAAGCGCGTTTCTTCTCCATTATTTATGGAGGGAACGTACAACAGCTTTCATGGGCGCGGTGACATCCTGAACATCTACAGCGAGACAAATGCATCTCTGCTGCAGCCTCCGTAGTAGGGGGATTCCACCCCTCGTCTCTCTAGTTTGCTTGAAACTTGGACGCTGGAGTTTTTGCTGGCCCCTGCAAAACACCGAGCCAGCTCTCAAACCCAGCACCTGTAAGTTGGGTGGCTGTTCAAAGGTAGGCAGGGCTTCTGCCCTTAGAAGGACAATCTCTTAGTTGTATATCTTGTCAAAGCACCAAACCGAAGTTGTGCCAACAGATGAGCCTACAGAGCCTCATTCGCTCCTCTCGTCAGCTCTGATAGTGAGTTACCCGTGCCGTTTTGTGAGGTTTGCGGGGTTGGTGGGAGGCACGTCATGGTGGCGGTTGTGTCACGCGTGCCCTGTGCGTGGTCTTTAGTTGTCTGGGGTGTGTAGGCGTGTGCTGGCGGTCCCGACGGGACTCCTGGGAGACTGGGTCGGGTCTAAAACCTCCTGCTGTCTCAGTCCAGCTGCTCTGAGCTGCCTTTCCAAGGCTCTACGTGACCCCTCCTTGCTGAGCGAGCAGGGAGCTGGATTTTCACTCTGGCCCCAACTACAATGCAGAGTCAGATACTGAACTCTTTAAGACTCTTGGGAAAATTCTTGATTTCTTTGGGCAGCAAGGACTGTCCAGAATCGTCTCTGAGTTATGACTAGTGTCAGCATTTCTGGGAAGGCACCAGAGTGCCTTGGTGTACTTACTATTAAATACAGCTGGGTGGCTTTGAAGGTGAAATCCAGCACATTCGTGATGAGGAATCTCCAGGATGCCTTCGCTGGCGGGGGAGCTGGGTTGTGCAGTCACGCTGTGGTCTGGCTCCACCCTTCCTAATGATTTTTCTAGGCCCGTGGCTGAGCAGTCGATAGTTTCGTTGTCTGGTTTCAATCCAACTTGACAGGGGAGTTAGAGATCTCGGAGATACCGGTCTGTACGTGCTCCTGCCAGCGCACATAAATCAGCCCGTAGCACCCTCTGAAATTCGTTTCTGTTGCCTCCTGAACTAAAACTGATGGTTGGGTGGTGCCCTCCAACATGGTGTTGCTGGACTGAAGGATTTTGTCAGCATCTTGCGATGTCTCACGCAGATCCTATACAACCTGGTTGGTCGAAACTGTGGTGTAATAAATAAAGCGGGGGGAACTTGGCAGAAGCGGGAGGGAGAGGTTGGACGGTGTCTTGCTGGGTTTGTCAGAGTGTGTGTTTCACTCAAGGACGTGTCCTGCTTGCGGATCTGCCCAAAGTGACCTCCCTATCGATCGAGGCAGTCAATAGGCAGCTACTTAAGAGTAAAGTTCCGTTTTCTTTCCTTATTTCTTCTTTTTCTTCTTCACTTTAATTATCTAAGATAGATAAGCAGCTGCAGGCCAATTAGAAAACAATTACCCACTGTAATCAATGCTGGCGTGGAAAAAGGGGGAGGGCAAGCATAAAAGCTGAAGAAATGTCTTAAAACACGGTGCTGAGGTAACTCTATATGCGACTCCATCCTTGAAAGCCCCTTGTCTTAACTTTTCCAAGGTAAAGAGCCAGATATGCCTGTGCAGCAAGGAGTTTCAGACAGAAATGAGACAAATGAGTTGAAAAGAGTAGGGAAAACCATTGCACCCCTTAAAAAGGGCCAAGTTAAGGACTTCAGGGCAGCCTAAGCACTCTGATTTTTGAGCAAGTCCTTCTGTTTTCCTGCGCTGCTTTCATCTGAGAGAAAACAATCCTAATTTTCTGTAGGCGGTAAGGGGATCTGCACCGGCTGTTACCGCTCGCCGATGAGATCTTGTGGTTATAATAGGTAGCCGGATGAGAATATCAACCCGGTTCTCAGTGGCAGTCAGAGGAAGTAAATAAAATTATAGGAATTACAAGAAAAGCAGGGAACAAAACGGCAAACAGTATCACGCCGTGACAGAGCGTGTGTCCACGTCGTGGGTGCTGTGTGAAGCTCTGGCCTCCCACTGACTCCAGCAGGAAAGGATGGGGAAGGGTTCAGGAAAGAGGCAAGAAGGATGATCAAGGTATTGGAAAAGCATCTTGCACAGAGTCATAGCGTGTCCCGAGCTGGGAGGGACCCGCAAGGATCACAGAGTCCAGCTCCTGTCCCTGCATATGACAACCCCGCAGTTCATACCGTGTGTCTCAGGGTGTTGTCTAATTGCTTCTTGAATATTGTCAGCCTTGGGGCCGTGACTATTTGGCCAGACCGGCTAAATAGGGTAGGATTCCCAGGTAATAAACAGAAATGATTGCTGGCTGCTTTTTCCAAGAGAAAAGCTTGTGGGTCACAAGTAAAACTAGCGATAGCACGTCTGAGGTGAACTGAATCGTAGAACAGTTTGTGTTGGAAGGACCTTCAAAGGTCAACTAGTCCAACCCCAAGACTTGTTTTGTTTATCAGGGTGAGGAGCTAAGCTGTGAGCACTTCTGGGTGTTAAACTTGACGTCTGCTCAACGTGCTGTCGGAGGGCCCTATGGGGTGATGCAACACAGCTGCATCCTGGTGTCCCCATCCTCTGCTGTGTCTGCCCACATTGTGGGGTCGCAGCCGTCCCCGGTGCTGGAGCGCTGCCATCAGGGTGGCAGAGCCCTGCTCTTAGGTAGAGTCTTAGGGAGTTGAGACTTGTTGCACAAGGGGCTTTTCTGCATCCTTCACAACCCGATTCCAGCGAGGCTGTGCTGGTGTTTCGCTGACATCACTGTCTGTCGCCATGGTGATGACTGGAATGTCACCGTCTCGGCGTGATGACCTCACTTGCCAGCGCCCAAAGAGAAAAATAGCGTCAAGTGAGAGAGAGCAAACCTTGATTTAAGCAGTGATTAACAGCGTTTTATTCCATTAGCCTTCAATTATCGGTCTCCTCGTAGCAGGAGATCTGCACTCTGGTGCCCTTCAAAAGCGTGGGGTGTTTAACCCTCTAAACCACAATTAGAAAGGGAAAAAAATGAAATTTTTGCCAGCCAAGCGTCCAGGTTGTGTGTGCCTGCATGGTTTTCCGCCCTCAGCCCTGTCCGCTTCTCATGACAGATGGCTGGCTGAAAGGTTTTGGCATTAAATCTATGGCTGATTGTCCATGAAACGCAGTGACTGAAACAGAGGATGGGATGATGGGTTATTAGCAATAAAACATCCCTTACAGTCCCGCATCCCCTACCTTGTGTGATAAAATCCCGTGGAGATGTGGGAATAACCCCAGCATCTCTCTGTTCATACCAATTCCTCTGCCCTGCCAGCTTGCGTCGTGGAAAGTGAGACATCGCATGGACCTTTCTGTTCTTTATTTTCATTCTCTTTTCCCGTGGTCGGGAATGCCTGTAAGGTGTTATTTCCATACGAATATCATCAGAAAAACGCACCCTAAGAGCAGGTCATGCCTCCTCTGACTTGGTAAGGACTAGGGAAACAGGGTGACTCCTGTAGTTCTCCTCAGATGTCAAATGAGCCCTGCACAGGAAAGATGGTGATTATTTAGCTGTGTGTATGTGACAGGAAACGGCACGAAAAAATGGGGTGTTCCTGAGATAGGAACCTGGTGTGCGATAGCTACCCTGGTCTGCCTGCCTGCCAGTGCTTGCGCCGCGTTGTAGGACCCACAAAACCAGGAGTTTATATTCACGGTGTTGGGCATCTGGTTTTATCTGGGCATTGAGAGCCTCTCAGACGTGTCGGAAACCTCTGACGCATGGGTGGATGTTTTGGAGAGCCAGGTAGATGCTCCAGAAGTTGGTATTGGTCTGGGATGTGCTCTTGGTGCTGTGCCTGAGGTCTTGGTCAGCAGTGTGGACCATGGCACCGGGCTGGAGAGAAGCCACCCTGGCTATTTTTGCATCCCAGCATCACCGGTGAGCCTTCAGATGTGGGGGAGATGAGCTTCTCCTCCCATTTTCCTGGCAGGTGAGGAGCTCCCAGAGCTTCTTTCCCCTCTCTGCCAGCTTTTTGTGCCGCCCCTGCCAGTGCAATCGTGAGTAAATAACTGCTCGGTTGCCAAATAGCTGCCTGTGAGCAGCACACGGACAAGCAAGACTAAACTGTCTGTGGTCCTTAAGAGCCTGAAATCAAAAGCGATGCTGGGGCTTCCTGGCGCTCATCAGCAAAAGGTGAATTTTCTGCTGTGTTCCTCCAAGGGACGCACCCCAGCTGGCTCTGAAACCGGAGAAAGTGATGCTAAGACCAGCACTTCGCTCAGAAAGGCTGTGTGAGAATTAGCGAGAAATAGCAGCGTTTTCCCTCTGCGCTTAATGCTGCTCTGATTGCCTCCGAGGGCCGCCGGTATTTCTGCTTCATTATATATGACGTGCAATAACAGAAGTTTTTTTTTCTGGTGAGATATTAACTGCGCGTAAGTGGTTTGCTCGTAATGAACTGTCTACACAGAGATCGCTAACTACAACGTAATTATCAGACCTCGGTGAATAATTCATAGTGAATAATTTAATCATTTTAGTCCTTTCTGCCTAAATCAGACAGTGACTCATGATTTCTGAGAATTATTCTTAGAACACTTTAATGGCACCTATTTTACACGGTGAGGTCAATCAGAAGTATTTGAAGTTTGGCTGTGGCAGGCAGATCTGTTCCTTGACCAGACAGGAACAGGCTTTTGTTTCAAAAAAACTTGAAAGAGGAAAGATAAAAATGATTATCTTTTGTTCAAACTCGCTGCTCCCAGCTCCGCTATTCTCAAATGGCTTCACCGGTGAAATTGGAGCGCGGAAATGTCTGCGGTGAGACTGACACGCGAAAGCAGATAACAGAGCTGCCGTAATGTCTTGTTTTCATCGTTTATCCCATTCCAATAATCACAAGCCCAGCAAACAACAGGCTTTAAGCTCATCCTCATGGCAGGTCTGTGCCTGGAGCCCATGGCTCCAAGAGCTGTAGGAACACAGGGGTGAGAAGTTTCCTTCTGCTGAACAGAATTACACCAGCTCCAAGGCGAGAAGAAAAAGCATCATGTAAATGTGTCTCTCAGGCCTTTTGCTCAGAGAACTTTCTGATCTATTCCCCAATTAGCCTTTTTTTTTTTTTTCTCTGAGAGCATGTGCGCTGCTTTCGCTTCCCCAAAACATATATGATCCGTCACAATTTATAACCTCCGGTTTAGCGAGGAAGGGGCAGACAAATTCATCTCTATAAAACCTTCTTGTTTTATTACAGCTAATACGCACCTTTCGCCTTGTGTAATGGGGCTTACGTTTTGAGAAAAAATAAGTTTGACATCTTCCTATTTTATATCTTATTTCCCTTTTGCTGCACGTGTCATCCCGCTCCACTCGTGTGAGCCAGGCAGAGTAACGGGGCAGGGAGCGTGTGCGACTTTTCTTTCTCTGTATCTCCCTTTCAGCGAGATGCGGCATCCACGCTCGCTCTTTTGCACAAAGCTCTTTCTTAGCGCTGGTACGTGACATTTAGGTATTACCCAGCTGCACCGATTCCATCATTTCTTTCTCATCTGAGGTGTGGGCGCTTTGCAGATTGCTGTCGGGTCACCATGACTTTGGTGTTTCGAGCTCTTTTTGCTGATGAGAAGCATCCTATAGATGATGAGAGGTCTCTTTTTAGGGGGGGAAACATGTTATTCCTGAGGTCACCTGCTCCTGAACCAGGTCCTGTTGGTCCCATGGCGAATTACAGCTTAGTGCCCTATGGGAAGGGATGCTGGGGTGCGATGCTGCTGAGAAGCATCCGTGGGGATGGGTCCCCCCCATGGGCAGCGGATAGGGCCCGTGCATCCCCGCAGCGAGCTGCTTTGCTCTCCAGCACCACCGCATCCTTTCCCCCCTCCTTTCCCCACGTTTTCCTCCGTGTGTCTCAGACCCTTTTATTACTGAAGAGGCTGCAGAGCCTCTCCCAGCTGGGCTCCCGCAGCGAAGAGATGGTCTCCTTTGACTTGGACGTGTTAGACTGTAAAAGAGCTGACCCTACCGGGGATCAGGCTTGACCCCAAACTGTTAAGGAAAAATGCAGACAATCCTGCAGCTCCGTCCTCCCTCATTCCGTGCCCTCTCTCCTCTTTCGCGGGACCTGGGAATGTTGCTGTTGACTCTGGTAGCCCTTGGCCCCGCTTGCCCGCTGGAGCTTTGAAGATTTATTGTAGGAAAAGGGAGGACAAAGATGTCAAGAGACACACAGGGTGATTTTTAGAAGAGTATCTAGGAGAAAGGAGCGTTGCCATTGCTGTTGCAGCGAGCTCCGCTTTCTAAGCATTTTTGTTATTTTGCTTTAAAAAAAAAAAAAGAAGGAAAAAAGGAAAAAATCAGAGGCCCTGTCTGCTTTGTTTTTCTCTTCCCCTTGTGCTGTTTCCAAGAGCTGCGAGGAAAGCACAACACATCATCCCTACCTGTCTTCTCTGGTGGGCACCTGTGTCTCTGTGTGATGCCGATGGGAACAGGCTGTCAGCACTGGGGGTTTCAGTGGGTCCAGGAGAACTTTGCCCCGTCTGGGGGGGTTTTCAGGGAGATGCAGCAAGTCGTGGCTTAGAGTCATGGCTTTGTGCTGGGAATAAGGTGGCTTTCTGGGGAGAGGAGGGCTGAAACCAGAGGGAATCAGGTTTCTGTTTTCCAGGTAGCTTGAGGGATCTCTGGCTTTAAAAAAAAAAAACCAAAACAGCAAATGAGCTGCTACAGAGGTTTGCTGCAACGCTTTTAAGCTGAGAATGCGACTTGCAGAGTACCTGTTTGAGAGCTCAGCTGGAGGGAAGACAATCCAAGTTTAGAGATGCAGAAGGGGGGAAAAAAAACATTAAAACATGAGGTTTATTTTTTTGTATTACTTGATGTGGGGGAAAAAAAGGTATATCAGCACCTCCTGAGGTCCCCACAGGGCTGCTGAAATATGAGATTTGCTTTGAAACCAGCTGGATGGGAGCTGAAAAGAGCCTGGAGCATCGGGACGAGTCCGCTGCATCAGACGGCTCTGTGGCCTTACAGCGACGAAGGGGTTAAAGTAATGTTTTTCCTCTTTGCTGTGCTGGAAAAATCACAGAAATTATGTTCCTTTTTGGAAATGAGCATCTTTATCTCCTTCTTCTGGCCCCTATCAGTGTGGGAAACTCTGGGGAGGGGGAGAGCGCGGTATCAGGTGCCCTGAGAAATAGTGGGGTGCAACGTCTGCGTGAGCAAAGAATATGTAGCTCTTCTCCAGGGAAATCCCATCCCAGGGCAAAAGCAGAGTTTCTAGAGGAAAGATGAAGGCAGCAGCCACTGAGGTTTAGGACAGCAGCTCACCCGGTCTGTACCTGTGCGTGAAGATGACCAAACCCACGCAACCCTGGACGTTTTTGTTCCCAAAAGCCGCTGCCAAGTTATGGAGCCAAATGGATGAGTCTGACTTTTTTTTTTCTTTTTTTGAGAAACAAATATGAGATCTCATCAAAAAGTGAGAAACTTGATGTCAGCTCCATATGATCACAGAGCCCTTGGTAAGATCAACTAAAATCCACGTGGAAGAGCTGGCTTGCACCATCATTAACTCGGAATTTCTTTTTTTTCCCCTAGTTGACCCCCTCAAAAGCAGTACATCCTAGCTCCTCTATCTGGTTTTGATCAAATGTATCCTGATTTTTTATGCTTGCAAGAAGCCAGCTATATCTCCTGGATGTCTTCTGAATCTTAGAGGGATTTTTTTTTTTTCCTCCAAGTCGAATAAGGCCCCTATCTCAGTTCACAAGAGGTGCAGATTCTCTGGATGCTGTCATGTGTGTTAGATACTAAAATTACCAACTGTGTATTACACAGAGCATGTCAACGTGAAAAAAAATAGGCTGTTTTCTTTTCTGAGCAGAAAGAAATTGGATGCGTGTTTTCGTATGCACTCCAGATTTGGATACTGCATCATTGTGAAAGCGATAGAAGGTGCAGAGTATTGAAGGCATTGGTATGTAAATGAACGCTTTAATTATTGCAGTCTGATTGCTGATTTCCAATGTCTGGTGCTGCCGGAGCACTTGTATCCTATGCTGGGGTCTTGGAGCTGCTGCTGGCACATCTGGTCAAGACATGGAAAATATCCACACTGGGGTGGGAGATGGAAACAAAAAAAAGCAAAATGGGTGACAATGATTTTGGTGCCGTAACATGAGGTTTTAATGATGGTTCGTAACAACTGGAACTGAGGCAAGGTCTTGGAGCGCCCGTGGGATCCCCTCTGGGTAAAACCGTGCTTCAGGCAGAATGTTTCCATGCCAAATATTGACCGGAGCCTTGTGCAGGTGTCCCCGCCACCTTGCCCTTAGGTGGGAAGCCCCCGGCCATGCCAGGGCTTTGCCTCCTCATTATCTCATGGATCCCCCCCATCTGCACTCCGGGCTTTTCACAGACCCCCCATTATTTCCAATCCCCTTCACTTGTCAAAAGCAATTTGGTGACTTATTATCGGTCAGACAAAACAGCTCTGGGCTGCACTGGCCCCGATGAGGGGCCTGGGTCCTTTTCAAACTTCCATCCCCCTCCTCCGTGCGGGCTCCCCTCTCTCTGGGCAAAGCCGCTGAGCGAGCAGGCAGATCCCAGCCCCAATTAGCAGCCTTTGCAAAAGGGCAGGAATTTTAATTAGTCGAGCAGTCAATTATCTCAATGGACACCCTTTGCCCTCTCCCCTTGCTCCCCTCTCCTTCGCCCCACAGCTATCTCTCCATCGCCTTGCTGGGCATGGGCAAAGCTCCCGTCGATGCTCTGAACCCTTTGTAGGGACCGGCAGCTGCTGGTGGGACCCAGTTATCCCAGATCGCGGTGGGTTTGTCCCCTCCGAGGCACGGCCGCATCCCTGACCTCCGCTTGAACCGGGGCTTTGTGCCCTCTTAGACATGCCCTTTATGTGCTGGGCTCAAAAAGAGGGAAATCAAGTAGGAAAGTGTTTCACATTAGTGCAGCTGGAGGCTCGGGCTTGGTTTTCTGCGTTGGATGTCAGGGAGAGGGATGGGACGGGGAGGCTTTGAGGGATGAGTCTCTCCTCCTCTGCATCCGTGGTTCTTGATGCTGATCTGCCTGTCAGCTCTCCTCGGAGGTGCGCTTAGAAGTTGAGGCACGGGGGAAACTTCCAGGCTGTTAATACTGTCACTCGCCTTGTCGGGAATAATCCCTTCAGATCTGATCTGCTATTTCTGTTTTATTTGCTTCCTGAAGTTGCCTCCTCTCCCACTCCTGCACCGTGTAGCTGGCAGCACTCGGGGCTTTGCTGCATCTCCAACGTGGCTGAAGGGCCCTTCGAGCCACCACTGTCTGGGGCATCAAAAAGCTGTCCTAAACACACTGGCCCTCGCCGTCGATTAAACTTCTCCTATTCCTGGTGTTTCTTATAGAATCACAGAATAGTTTGGGTTGAAGGGAGCTTCCCAGCTCCCCCAGCTCCCCCCCTGCCATGAGCAGGGACATCTTCACCAGCTCAGGTTGCTCAGAGCCCCGTCCAGCCTGGCCTGGGATGTCTCCAGGGATGGTTCATCCACCACCTCTCTGGCCAACCTGGGCCAGGCTCTCACCACCCTCAGGATAAAAAATGTCTTCCTCGTGTTCAGCCTGAATCTCCTTTCTTTTTAGTTTAAAACCATTACCTTGTTTCTTATCGTTTTGCTGTAAGTGTTACTCTTTTGCTGTAAGATCAGGCTATAACGAGCCCTCAAACCTGTGCAAAACCAAAGCCTCAAGTCCATGGACGTGCTTTGCAAGATAATGCGTCTGATAGCAGAACTTGGCAAATAGATGAGCTCCCGCACGTTTGTTCCCAGATTTTGGCAGCAGAAGCTGTCCCAGTTCTCTTGTGCACGGCAAATGCTTCTTCCCAGGGCGTGGAGCAGCTCAGTTGTCCGTCCGTCCATCCATCCATCCAGCCTCTGCCCTGTGGTGGGCTCTATCCCCATCTTCAGAAGCACATTAAAGCCTGAGCCCTGTGTAAAGCTGAACCCCCGACCTTTTGGTGCGGAGGTGCGAGCAGTGGTAATTGAGTCATAGTGACACATGCTGATTATCTCCCAGAGTAATTACCAGGAGTTTAACAGCGTCTTGGCCCTTGGAGGGGAAATTCCTCTCCCGCGAGTCCAAGGCTCTGGGTTTTGCAAGGAGAAACGTGTGGCGGTGCTGCATGGGAACGCCTGTGCAGATGTTTTGGTATGTGCACAAAATTACTGTGGGCACCTTGTTCCCCTCTGCAGGGGCTGTTATATATCAGCAGCAGCAGCGAGATGAGCGGGAGCTGATGATACATGATGGGGAAGAAGAGATTCTGAAGCCATCTGTCTGTACTGAGTTGTGATATGAGTAACATCTGGTGGACACGTGTAAAAGTGGGATTGTAATCAAAAAAGTGACTGTGGGAACAGCATCTTGCCATCCTGCTTTAATCCTCCTCCTCTTATTCACTGTGATATCAGATGTTCTCAGGTTGCGAGTCAAAGCGTTTTTCTCTGTGCATCAGAAATATACAATTTCATTAATACAATAAATTGCTCCCCTGGAAGGTACGATAGCAAGGGACTGATAGAGCCTCCTGGTTTCAATCCAGCACGATGTTAAGTGGACAAAATTCTATGCAGAAACGGGGGTGAGATTTCCTACTGGGAAGAAAAACAAAAAAAGTGAACACAGTGGAGAGAAGACCACAGCTAAGACTGGGAGAAACCAGCTGATCCCATGTTTCCCTGTCAAGTATCTCTCTTGCTTTGATTGATTTTGGTGAGGAACAAAGATTTGCCAGGCTGCCAAGTGTCTTGTCTACCCTGTCAGTCTGGTTTGAGTTCTTCCATCTATTGTGAATGCAAGATCTGAGGTGAACGTGTCTTTGTTGAGATTCAGCTGTGTTCCTTCTGCTTCCAGCATCCCGAGCTGTAAATATTCCAGGATTAGACCAAAACTGGTGATTCTGTTATTCATAGATGATGCAGAGCGAGACAGGCTTTGACTCTGAGGGGCTGGTGACAGTGAATTGTCAGGTTTGTTATTAAATCAAATAGATGTGATTCACAGGGATGAGCGTTAACCACCTCCTTAGAAGGATGGACTCAAGAAAACCACCCTCCTTCACTTGTTGTCCTTCCTTTTATCCTGTGCTGTTGGGAAAAGACCCTCAGATGTCATTAAATACTTTGATTTCCCTTTTGAAAACCTGAAGGAGGATGAACGTATTGAGCTGCTGGGACCGCAGCACGAGCCATCAGCATTTGCTGCCTGTTGAAGCACCCAGCAGACAGAGGTACTGCTCCTGGGAGAGGGAAATAAGCACCCAGGAGCTAATAAACGGGTGCAAAGCAGCTCGTTTTGTGCCCACAGAAAGGGAGCGAAGGGCACGTGTCTTTTCTACCCCCTCTCCTTCCTTCTTCAGGGCAGAGATTCCTATAAACACCCGTGAGGTAAGATTAGGATCGGCTTTTTCACAACAGTTCAGCCTTCACGTTGGAACTGACATAACAGCCAAATTTTTTCTGTAAGGACCGCGCATCCAGCAGCTCTTAATATTGCTGGGCTCACTTGAAAATACTGGCTGTAATGGCCGCAATTATGAATTGATGGCCTTAAATTTGCCATCAGACCTAATGCCTCGTTTTTCCTGTCTGGTTCTTGTTTCCATTCTGCCTTTTCGTTGGTCTTCCACAGCCACAATTATTTATCATTAGTCATTAATCTTGAAAGCATCAGCTTTTTTTTTTAAAATTTTTATTTTTTACACTACTTTTTTCCCCAGGAACTGTTGCCTGCTCCCTGGTTTTATTGTTCACCGTTTCCATCATTTTCTCTTGCCTTAGTCTAATCAGTTTTGCACTGCTCTAAAAAGTTGCTTCTTATGTTTGCCTTTTTCTGTTTTGTGTGTTTTTTTGTTTTGTTTGTTTTTTTTTTTTTGGTTTTTTTTTTTTGGTTTTTTTTGTTTTTTTTTTTTGTTTTTTTTTAATTTTTTTTTTTTTTGTTTTTCTTTTTCTGTTTTGTTTTGTTTTTTTGGTTGTTTTTTGTTGTTGTTGTGTTTTTTTTTTCCAATGGGGGAATAAAGCGACGCAGCGAATGTGCCCGGGAGATGTGTGTGTGCGGCTGATGCTGCCTGCACCTATGGGATGTTTGTGCCCTGCTTAAGGCCCAGCTCGCTGCCGAGGAGGCGGCATCGAAGTGTTTTTCATTAGAGCTCTAACGACCCCGGCTTTTTCTGGGATAATACCCCAAGTGGCAGGTCTTGGCAGGGGATGGGCACGACCCATAGCCGGGGTGCTCTCTGCAGAACCCAAATCTCATTAAAAAGCTGGCGCAGGTGGTTCTCGGCCGGCATCCTGCTGGAAAATGATGGAGCGGTACAAAGGGGCGGATTTGTCAGACCTTCGACCCACATCAGAGTTGAGTGCAAAGGTGTTAAGGAATAAGGCCGTGTCTGAGAGGGTGTTAAAGACCTCAAAACCACATGAGGGTGTTAAATTCAGTGTCACTCTTTCTCTGGGAAAGAGCTGAAAGAACTGGCTGGCTGGGTACAGATTAGGACGGGTGCTTGCTGGTGATGCAAGCCCATGTTAAGGCAACACTGGCATATTCAGGTACCACAGATACGCACTTCTTGCAGTGTAAATTAATACATTTCCAATTGTTTGAATCCTTTGGCTAAAAAAAGTCATCCTGGTAGGGTGTTGGGGTTTTTTTTGTTTCTGTTTTAACCCTCCTCTGGCACCAGACACGAGGAGGTGTGAGGAAAGCTGTTATATTTAATGTGCGAAGGGTTTTGGCTTGCTGGATGTGCCGATAGATGCTGAGCGAGGCCCAGTAATTGGCAGGCGGAGAGTTGCACCTCGGAGCTGAATGAGCCTTCTGCTGCTAGAGCAGCGAAACATCTCCCAGCTCTTGTTGTCCTCATCCCCAGGGACAGTTCTCTGGGGGACAGGAGTGTTGTTAATGGGGAGGACCACCGTGGTGGTTCACATCTCCTTTGCCTTCAGTCATCCAGATGGCATCTTGGTCCCTCAGTAGAAAGATGCTCCTAAAGATTGCTTCCTACTCTGAGATCTCCATCTTCTTCCTTTGCTCTGAGACTGACTCTAACTATTTTTTTTTTTAAGTTGTCCTTACTGTTGCAAGGTTTCAGTTTTTTATTTTATTATTTTTTATTTCTTTCTCTCTGGTTCCTGAGCCTTTCCAAAGATATATCAGGGGCACTTATGCTGCGGCTGCTGCCAGCCCCCCTGGTGCCTTCCAGGTGGAGAGAGTTAGCGCTGGTCCCGGTTTTGCTTCCTCCGTGCACACACAGACTGGTAGGATGGGATAAAGGAGGGAGCCTGCAAAGGATGCTCAGGGCCGGAAGTGAGGGGTTGCGCATCCATCCCATCTGTATGAAGAACGTAGACACAAAGCAGGCGTGAGAAGAAGCTGTTTAAATCGGGCACGTGTCCGACACTCATATGTGAGACGTTTTGGCAAATGTGATCAACAGCAGCAAAGCATATAATCTGCAATAGCTGAGCAATCTGTGGGTTTAATTGTAAAATTCACCGGGGCTGTGGCAGTAGATCCCTTGGCAACAAGAGGTGAGGAGTGGGCAGAAGAAGAGAGACTCCTGGCAACAGAGACGTTGATTTTAAAAATAATTTCTATTTATTTATTTTCCCTCCATGACATTTATTCCACTACTTGTCCCCCTCCTCAGGGTGAGACCAAAGGCCCTTGTCGTATGCGAACGGCCAGGGCATTCTGGTTCCAGGTGACCTTGATGGGACCAGACAGCATGAGATGGTTGTTAGATGGAGGGCGACGCTTCGTGTCAGGTGCAGCATCGTTTTGGTGGCGTTTGGTGTTTGGTTGTGTCACATCGCGTCCGTCGGGGCGTGCAATGCGCTGTCAGGTGGCCACCTCTGGAGTCACTAAGGCAGAACAGATGTGATGGTGGAGAGGAGAGCCCAGGGGGGGAAGAGACCTCCTGGTGCAATCACGGGGAACGAGTGGCACCTAAAAGGGGGAGCAAATTGGACGTTCTGGGGAGAAGAAATGGGACAAAAGGTGTCTCTCAGGAAGACGATATCCAGTAGAAGCAGTGAGTTGCAGGTGGGGGAGAACTTGTGAGATTTAGGGAATAGCCTGAAATTCAGGCAGGCTTATGACCGACAGGGAACACAATTGCGCTGCGATATTTGGGGGCCAACTCCGTCAAAAATAGCATTGCTAAAGCGTGCTGAAACCACATATATGGCCTCCTTCTCTTCTTCAGTATTAAATGTAGGGAAATGATGGTTGGGAGGAGGGGGGAAGCAAAGGGTTATTTTTGTTTAAATACTACAGGACTAGAAAGGATCAAAAGCTGCACCGAGTCTTCCCTGAAGCACTGAACATTTCTTATGCCAGCCAAGTGCCCAGAACTTGGCAAGCCTTCATCAACTTGATTGCTATCCAGTAGTCAAATGCTGCAATGGAAATATTCCAAGGAGCTGATGGCTGATCATTACTACTGTTTAAAAGCATGTTCAGCTGTTAGCGCTGGGTTAAAACACCTAAGGAATGCGGAGGTGCCTTACCTTTCAAGGCCGAGTTTAACGCTTCCCAAGGCGCTGTAGCTCCCTCAACCCTGTGTCTGCCCCTGTCTATAAACGGGGAAGGTGTTGGACTGGGTGATCTCCAGAGGTCCCTTCCGACTCCAGCCATTCTGTGATTATGCGAAGCTGAGATTTGGGCTGTGCCTAGCAAAGCTGGTGAGGGTTTCTTGCCTTGGTACCGGCTTGTCCTGGCAGCAGCTGCGGTGGAGAGCCCTGCTCTGTGTCCCTGCTGTGGTCACCAGGGTTGTGTTCCCCCACGCAATGCTCCACCAGTGCCGTGCAACAATTTGGCTTTGCCTTTTGTGGGGAAATCAGTGGCCCAAGAGAAAGCATGATGGGTGACAGGCATCTGAAGGGACATCTCCAGCAGACATCCACCGCGTGTGCTCCCGTCTGTGTGCATGCCCAAGGGAAGGATGCTCTGCAAAGCCTTTGGCTCAGCAGCTTTGTTGCTGAATGGGGAAGGGAGGGTGCAACACTTCTTGGTGCAAGAATTTTTGGCTCCGTTTCCCATCAGGAGATGCCCACCGAGGTCTTCCTTGCCCCTTGTGGGCGAGGAGTGATGGAAATGCCAGTCTGCTGCTTCCCCGAACATCTCCTCTAGCTACTGGCAGGAGGGAGTCATGGGCCGGCTGTGGCAGGAGCAGATGGAGAAGTCCCTGTCCAAAAAACTTCCCTTGTTTTGCCTCTGCTCTGTGTGGATGTGTTGCCTACTCTTGGCAACAAAGGCTTTGAGACTTCTCAGCCCTGCTCCTCGGAGAGGTGGGGAGGAGAAGGCCTGGCTGTCGCTGAGAACCCTCCTCCCTCTTCGTACCCCGTGTCTCAGATCGTTCTGCTAGGATGGTTTTAAAGCTCGTGGAAGGGGAGAGCCGTGTTTGACACGGATTTTCCAATATGGTTGAAAAACGCTTGTGTGTTCATTGCCCTAGAATTAGCCAAATGTTGTAGCAGGGGAAAGCAAGCAGCCAAACACACTGTTTTTTTCCATCTAGAACTAGCTAAGTTGGATTTAGGAGAGACTGAGAGGGAATAGCTCAAGCAAAGTGGACCTATGAAGACGAAGTAGCAAAGGCAAGTCCTGAATTTCAGAACATGATGTCTGCCCTTTCCTGCTGCCTAGCAGAAATCAAAACAAAAATAAGCTGAAAAGCCTTTTTCAGCCTCATTTTCAAAGCCATCTCTGGCTTGGCAATAGCCCTGAAATGAGTCTGAGAAGTTAAGAGCCACTCAGGGAGGCTTAGGAAGGGCCCTGCTGGTGTGCTAGGAAGGTTTGTTTGTGTGCAAAATGTATTATTACATATCTCGGAAAACAGATGACATTATATTCCTTTACATTTGTGCTATTTTTGCTTCAAGGCTGCAGCGTGATTTGTGGTGGTGGGACCAAGGGAAGATAAAAAATGGGTGTCAGGAGCCTATGAAGAATGGAATTTCCCCCCCTTCTGTTATAGTATTAAATAACTATTTGTATTACAGCCATTTTTTTTTTTTTGGTGGTGTGCTGAGATAAAAGAACTCTATTTGCTAATGCCACATTATTTAATTTAATCAAGCTGAAGTACACCTTTAATAAATTTGCCTCCAAAATGAAAAATCGCGAAGATGTGGCAGAAGAATATTTCAATGGAAACTGATGATGTAGCGAGTTAGAGCAGAATTCTGTTCTGTCCCCTTCCTGCCCTTTCCTACCACCCAACAGCACAAGATGTCTCTCAGAAAACCCCGGGCTGCGGCGTACAAGTCTTTTTTAGCTTTCCCATCCTGAGATCTCCTCTCTCGTGGAGTTGTTTTCTGGTTTCTAGATGACCTGCCAAGAAACGGGGCCCTTGAGGAACGGGACTGAAATAACGCCGGCAGCAGTAGCTGTCAGGCTGCGGGATGCGCAACACAAAGCTGGACCGTCCAGGTGTTAAGGTGTGCGTGTGGGGGGGGTGTTCAAGGGCAGGGGATGCACAACAAGGAGGACTATTCTTAGACCTCGCCTAGTCCTGAATCCACCCCGCCGTCCTTCCAGATGATGGCACTCAATGGTGCCAGTAAATATTTACCCAGCCGCAAAGCAACCTTGCTGCTTCTTGTGTGGTGATTGATGGATGCTAAAAATCAACATTTGCAAATATATATAAAGAGGATCTACGTGCGCTTGGGAGAGCTGAATTCAGTGAGGCTGAGACCAGCCTCTTAAATAACAGAATCATTGTCTTCCACCCCCTAGCAATGCTGGAATTTAGTCTTTGCGCTTTTATTCTGTGCAGACGTATTAAGGAAGAGTAACCGCAGGCTAAGTTGCAGTGTCACAGCAACATCAAACAAGGTCTCACCTAGACACCGCCCTCTTTTCCACCAGATTCTCTCTTTGCTCATAAAGCTGCTAAATTGTCATGTGAAGGAATGGAAGTTCTCAGCAACAGAGCAAAATAAACCCAGAAAGCGGAGCAAACCTCCACAATGAGGAGACACACGCCTGCTCTCGGGGGCAATGTGTCCAAACCCACCCCATTAACCAAGTCTTGCTTTGGTAATAAGTATGAAAGATAAATCTGGGCTGAAAAGCGTGAATCCTTCCCTCCTTCTGAGCGATTCCTGGGGACATTTGGGTGTGAAGTGTCCTGTCGGCCAAATCACTGCCAGTCATTACAGAGAAGGTCCCTGGAGCCCTTTCTCCTTTTGCTTGGTCTGTCACTGATGTCATAGTAATCGCAGATTTATGACATCATAACGCAAATCTGTGGGACCAGCCATGACAGTTGAAGTATTACGGGTCCCCTGTAAGCAAAGCAAAAGCTCGGCAGGAGAAAACTTGAATGAAGTTTATGTGTCTTCTCTAGGAACCGATGTCACTCCTGGCCTGGGGCCACCATGGCCAGCAGAATTTATGCTGCGTGGGCCATGGGCCTCGCTCTCATGGGATCAGGCTGAGATTAATCCAGCCAAAACTGACGCCGTGGCACAGGGCACAGGGCCAGTTGGTGGGGAGACCTGGCAAGAAAGATCAGCCAGAGCTGGAGGTGCCCCAGGGGAAGTCCAGGGCATGATAAGCTCTACGTGCTACTCGGTTTTTACTTGCTGCTTGATGAAAAATGCAAAGAATTAAGCCAATTACATAGCTGTGAGACACAAAGCTGATGTATAATTTTTTCCTTGTCGTCTCGATCGCTGGATGGGCCTTGGTTCTTCAGGTTCATCCACCACCCTTGATGAGTGTGCCCATGATTTCATTCTCTGCATAACAAAGGTTCCATAATGAGCTGCCTCTGCTAGTGAGCTGGCAAGCTGGCACATCATGTGAGGTACCTCCTTGCCACTTCTTGCTAATCTAGGCTGAATTTCAGCTGATAGCCTCTGGATCCCTTGTTGTCTCTCTTGGGTTGGGCAGACCTTTAGGATGGTCTCGTGTACCATCTCCCAAGCATGCTCCATCACCTGCAGATCAGCAGTGGCAACAAAAAGCCGTCCATAAAAGATACTCTTCCCCAAAGGGCGAGCGGTGTTTTTCCAGGTTTGCTCGCTATCCTTTTACTAGTTTCCATGAAAACAAATTGCAGTTTTCATAAACATAAACTACCATCTGGCCCTGAAACGTTGGTGGGTGGTTTATGTCTCCCATCGACGGGATTTGCAAACTGTCAGGAAAATCTTAGCAAGGTGAAAACGGGTGGTTTTGGCACGGCTCCACCGAGCTGCTGCTCCAGCCCTGGTCGCTCGCTCTAAGGCCAGGTTTACCGTTGTGGGTTCAGTTGCCTTGATTTGGTTGAGCGCTACAAATCATCATCCCAAGAAGGCTTTTTCTCAGGAGGGCTTGTTAGGGGTGCCTGATCCCTTCACCTGAAAAGAAGCATAAAAAAAAATTTAAAAAATCCTTTAGAGCTGTGCTAGTGCGAGCTTTTCTTCAGTGGTGACTCAGTGACCATCTGCCCATAGCCCCATATTCACACCCCAGGACAAAACCAGGGCAGGACTGGGATGGATAGGCTGCCCATTAGCGCAAACCCGGTTCTGTCATCCTAAACCAGAGAAAACGCTCGCCCTACCCCCAGCTTCACTTAACAAAGCCATTAGCGCTCCAATTAAATATTTAGCTTGGCGTGTGGTGTTATCCTACCTGCGAGCGGGGAAGGGCAAAGACGGGAGCAGATGGGACGGGGATGATTCAGAGGATGGTGTTATGTCCCAGAGTGCTAGCCAGGGAGCTGCTTAAATCAAATCAGGCTTAGTAATGGGAAAGTATATAATTAGATGCTTTAATGATCATGGCTGCCCTGTGTGAGGTTTTGCACGATATCTACAGGCCCTTGTTGGCTTTGTTTTGTTTTTTTTAGAGTGAGTCAAGTCTTGGAGGAATTGTCTGGAAGGGTTTCTGTGATTAATCTGGGTTGGGGGAGTGGAGGGGACATCTCCAGGATGGTG
The DNA here is from genome assembly GCA_013399365.1 of Pampusana beccarii. Classification (NCBI taxonomy): domain Eukaryota; kingdom Metazoa; phylum Chordata; class Aves; order Columbiformes; family Columbidae; genus Pampusana; species Pampusana beccarii. The sequence continues at coordinate 1,314,824 of VWYH01002398.1, read as the reverse complement.
TGGGTTAAAATAATGGGGTTTGTGCACGTAGCAGAGAAGAAATAAAAAAGGGAGACCTCAGTGAAGATGAGAATTTAGGCAAAGGCACGCCAGCTTTTGAGTGCTGGAGAACTGAAGCAGTAAGAGATGAGCAGAAGTATGGTTGCCTCTGGTTTCTGTGTCTGTTCACTGAAGTTAATCAAAGGGTGCGAGTCTGACAGCAGAACGTAACTGGCAAGGAAAAATGTGTGTCCCTAAAGCTTCCTGGCACCAAAGCATCTTTATGTTCTCACTCTCTTTTGCAAATGATATTAATTTGCAAATGGTGGATGCTCTGTAGAGAGTTGGCGTAGAGGTGGGGAGTTGACCACTTAAGGGCTTGCCCGCTTCCAGCACTCACAATGAAGAAGAGCTGTGAGATTTTGGTTTTGTTGGAAGGTGGAATTTAAGAGGATGGTTTTGATACAGACTTTTTCCAAGGTAAAGTCTTCAGAAATGTAACAAAACCTGACACTGCCCAGTGGGCTTAGGAATGGCTTGGGGAAGCCTTTGGATACTTAAAAGGTTCCAGCGAGAGGACTTCAATAGGTCTTTTATCTGTGCTGGAGCTTCAGTCTATCACCGGTGTTCAAAGATTAAGGTATAGCTAAGAAAGGAAGGAAAGTAGCTGGACATGTTTTGTGGGGCCTTTTCAGGTAGAAAGTGCTTACTCATAGGGCATTCATCCAGGATGGGCGAGATCATGTTCAAAACCTCTGCCTGATAGAAGGCCGGGCTTAATTAAATATGTACAGGGCCAGAGAGAGAATCAGGCAGAGCAAACATGCAAAATCCTTCATCTTCTAGGGGAACGCTCACAGCCTGCATATTGTGTTTCTTAGGCTGGTGTGCGTCTCCTCTCCCTCTCCAAAGAATCAAACATTAAATTAAAAGGTCTTGGAAGAGAAATCCCCAGATCTCATGATTCACATAGTTCGTGTTTTCTGGCTAGTTCTCATTCCCGGCACAGGATATTGACATTTGGATAAAGGTAATTCTGGGGATCTTCAGGTCTTTCCTGGATGCTGGACTTGAAAACTATGTTTAGACATGGCTCAGAGCCCACTGGCATTTCGAAATTGATCAGAAATGAGAAGCGATGAATTCCTTTATGCTCGTGTTTTCTCCGTCGCTCCCATATTCCTTACTGTGTGCTTTCCCCATCGGAAACTGCCCTCCTGCCTCGAATACAGCAAACCTGAATGTGCCCATCAAAAAGGACTTTCGTGCGAACACAGTCTCAAATTGCTGCAGATGAGAGACGGAATGAGGAGAAAATATCGGTGTGAGTCCTTCCTCGAACACTTCCACTGTGGGCTGCTGTTTCCTTTGCAGCTCTTTCCCGCATGTCTGAGACAAACCAGGAGCGCTCTTCTATTTAATAATAGGGGAAATTCAAGTGATTTCAATCAATCAACCTTACTCAAGGTCTCAGGAGGACCGCAGCTCCAGCTCTTCTTCCTTTCCCCATTACGCTCGAAAAAAAAAAAAAAATACCCAGGAAAATCACATTTGTATGTTGGCAATTAATAAAGAAATGCCATCATTCAGAAAAATAGGTAAATTGCGTTAGAGTCAAACGAGGGGCTCAGCTGCTTAGCAGTGAGGAGAGCCATCCGAGGCTGTATTTTACCCTGCTTGGCATTTTTAAAATAAACCATTGTCCATCTCTTTCGGCTCCTCTTGGCTGAAAACGGAGAAATGAACTTTTTTTCCAGGGACCAGGCTAGAAAAACTCTTCATCTCAGCTCTGAAAGAGAAAGGCTGCAGTTACCCTTGGGAGAATCTGATTGTACCTGAATGCATCAATATATATATATGGGTTTTCTCACCCCTCTTACGAAGCCCATCACTCTCCTGTTTATTTAAATCTGTTTAAGCAGCCGTTCCCATCTCTGATGGTGAGTTCTCAGTGGTACCCTCAGCTATCAGGGGAAGAAGAAATAAGTCACTGATGTCTACCTGGTGCAGGAGGTTGAAGGAGAGAGAAAATGAGAAAGCAGAATCTTTTTCTCGCTTTGCTCAACGTGCAAGGAAGGAAAAAACCGTCCTCTTCCCTTTAGTGAAAGCCATTAAAGAGGGAAGGTAGAAAGAAAGGAAGAGCAAAGTCGTTTCAAGGCTTTGAATCTGGAGGTCTTTTAAATCTCTTCAGCTAAAGGTGGGTTGTCAGCAAAGAAGAAAAGCAGACACTTTGCTGATAGTGCAGGTACCAGGAAAACCTGCTGTGCTTCTAATGAATCCTGACAAAGCACTTTCCGAGGGGAGGGAAGGAAAAACCCACCGGCTTTTGGAGTCTGCCCCGCGGTGTGGCCTTCGTCCGAACCTTGATGTGCGCTGCTTGGGGAGGGGGACGTGGTGGTTTCTCCTGGGCTTGCGGGACTGTCCTTGGGGTGTCAGGAGGGAGGAACAAAGTGCTGGTGGAGCCTAGGAGCGCTTCGGCAGGAGACGGCTCTGTGCTGGTTTAGTACTGACGGAAGTGGTTGGGAGGAGGAGGCCCTGCTCACGTATGGATTTAGGAGGAACCTTCTTGGGCTACCAGAGCAAGTCTTCAGAGATTTTGGTGTTCCCAGAGGCTTTCTGTAGAGCCTCCAGCCTCAGCAGGGCCGTGGGTTGCTGGTTGAGCTGTATTCTTGCAGCCGGTAAGGAGATGCTCTCAGAGGTTGATGCCTATAGCCTCAGGGTCTCGTGCTATGAGGCCCAGTACGTTGACATGCCTTTTGCACTTCTTGGTGCCCAAGTAACTAGTTGCTTCATCCTGACCAAGGGCTTCAAACCCAGGGGTGAGCTCTTTTGCCACCGAACCAGGCAATGGAGTGACACAAGAGTGGGCAACCCCACCTCACATCCCAGCTGTGAGCAGATGTGGTTCCTCTATCGGTGGTCCCCTGGAGCCCATCTCCCCACTTGCTGGCTGGGAAAGCGAATATTCTTGGTCACGTTGCAACTGTTGCTCCCGAAGTTGCTTCAGCAACTGCAGAGGTAACTTTTCCTTTAACGATAATGGGAAGAAAGAGTAAAGATGGACAAGAAAGGATGACAACAGCACGAATTAGCAGTCCACACAGCCAAGAAATGTATGTAGTAACCTCTTTTATGTCTTATTCTCGCCCAGGGATACCTTTGTCTTCTGCAGCACGGAAGGATTTTTAATCTTCTTCAGAAAGACAATCTTTGCAGGAGGGTGAAACAATCAGCTTTTATGGGGCTGTTTGCTCTTTTATTTATTTGCAAATTCTCAGCAACAGTCAAACCTGAGCAAGGGATAAGAAAAAGAGGAAAAAAGTAAAATGAAAAAAGTAACAATCCAGAAAAGGTGAACAGGAAGATGGGTATTCTTCTTACTGTATCCCACAGAATAAGAAACAGATGTCTTACACATATATAAATAATAGCCATCTATAACCTACCAGTACTGAGATGTAAATGAGGTAACAGTGGGAATTTTATCTCGTTCAGCGTGAAAAATGAGTCTCCTGTTCCCAGGAGTTTAAAGGCTTGCCTTTGAACCTGAAGGCACAAACCCTTTGCTGAAAGAGGGAGAAGTCAGGGAAGGGGGTGGGTGATCTCCAGCCGAGACCCCTCTTGCCATGGGGGTGTCCCCCCATGTAGAGTCTCCAGGATGTGATGGCAGAGCGGCCAAAAAAGCTGGAGGGGGGAGAGAAAGGGTCTGTGTTCTGCCGAAGACGGGATATGTCATGTTCTTGATCTCCTTCCCTCAAAACTGTCCCTGTGGAGCGGCTTATGTGGCGAACCTTGATGCTGGAGAGAGGGAAGAGGACCGTGGTCTCCAAGCACCGAGACGTTTCTCCTCTTGACGCGGAGAATATCAGAGAGCACTTTGCACCCACCCGTTTCTCCAATTTTCCATCACGAAGTTAGTACACAAAGGACTCTTGACGCGTACGAGAGTCTTCCCTCTTACATGAGTGTTTTCGGTCCTGGCATACCAATCACTCAAGTGAGCTCCAGACATCTTATTAACGATTCCAAGTGAGATCCTATTAAAATGGCACTGTCGAGTTGGTTAGGACCAGCCTCTCTTCATCTGTCAATGAGTCTCCTCTTGATTCTAACTGCTTTTTTTTTTTTTCCATTTTAAGAAAAGAGAAACAACACTATGAATTCACAGCATCTGGTGGTAAAACACAGGTTTTGGTTGTTATTTAATTTTACAGAAGCTGCTGTTCATGCAAGGTTAAGCCCACGTAGTTAAGAATTAGGAAATCAGGGTCACGTAGATGAAGATCGATTGTAGTTTGGCTCCTTCAGAGAGCGTTTGTCAGACAGAAGGAGATGGAAGAAAAAAACCTCCAGCAAAACAAAATTCCCCTAATGCTGTCACTTCCTTGTTTTTTTTGCAAGAGGTTTTTGTTCGTAACAGTATGACTGGAAAGACTTTTTGGGAAAAAAATCCTGTAACGCTATTGGAAAGGTGCTGCTCCTGAAGATCTCTGTGATCTCCACTCCCGAAAATATATATATGTACATTTGTATACGTATATGGTCTTCCACTCGTTCAAACACAGAGAAGCAATTACAACTTGCTTTTCAGACTGTGATCTGTTATCCCACAAAATAGTATATGGGCACGGAGAAAAGGAGTAATTCCTGAAACATGTGGTTTTTTTGTATCCAAGTGTTTATTGAGCAGTGAACAAACGGGAAAATCTCTGAAAACGTCTGTTTGCTTCTGCACGCTCCCCAGAAGGCAGAGCTGAACTCTACCCTTGCATTCTTAGCCCTAAAACCTGGCTTTGCCTGTAAAACCCAGGGTCGCGACTGGGTAGATAAACACTCTCATCTTGGTGCATCATAAACTTGGAGCATGCAGGTTCATTGCTCTGTTTGAAAAGGGAATAACAACATTTCTTTCTCCTTGCTGCCTCTCTCTGCTTCACCTTACCCGAACGGACGGCCTTTCTTTGGAGGCGTCTTTCTCTGATGTGTGTGGTTTGTTTGCCATNTTTGCTATTTAGGCGGCTGCTGCTGTTTTTTTTTTTTTTTTTTTTTAAATAGCTAAGTGCTACTGTAGTAAATGTTCATTATAAAGCTATAAATAGTCCACAACACTCCAATTAGGAAGCTGTACTTAATTACACCAAAAAAATCAGAGGAAAAAGTTAGCTGCTGCAGTCCCTGATGAGGTGACCTTTGAACTCAGCAGAAGGCCTTCTTGGGTTGTTCAGGTGTCCAGATAGCGGTGAAATTACGTGGTTTGTTTTTCCCTCCGGGGTCAAGGGCATGAGTGGAGAGGCTGGGCCGTCTTCTCTTAGTCAGATAAATAGGTGGTGATGTTAAAAAGTGGGAGACTGAGGTTTGAATGGTTTCTGAGGGCTGATAGATGAGCCTGACACCAGACGTGCCGTTTTCAGACTAGATGCGAGGAAGAAATTTTTTACAACAAGGGTGGTGAGAGCCTGGCCCAGGTTGGCCAGAGAGGTGGTGGATGCCCCATCCCTGGAGACATCCCAGGCCAGGCTGGACGGGGCTCCGAGCAACCTGAGCTGGTGAAGATGTCCCTGCTCATGGCAGGGGGGGCACTGGATGAGCTAGGAAGGTCTATTCCAACCCAAACTGTTCTGTGATTCTATGATTTTGGATGCAGATGGACGACATGCACTTGGCTTCACCCGGCTTTTTCTTACTTCTCCTAATTTACCGGCATCTCTCCTGATGAAGCAAGACCCTGCTACCCTTGTCTCACCTTCCCTACCGCCTGTTTCACCCTTTGCTCATTCTCCCAAGTATTCCGCAGCATCGCAGGGGTCCGGGGAGAAACCCAGGGGTGAATTGGGAGGAGTGAGCGATGGCAGAGCCGCCCCCAGGTTGTCCCCAGAGCTTTGCTGGAGTCACCGGTGATGCTGGTACATACTAGAACATGTAAGAACTCATATGGGACTGCAGCTCAGAGTGGATCAGTGGACTAAGGTGCTTCATCTGCTAACTCCTACAGCAGCATCACAAAACGCAGAGTTTGAAAATTGAGAGGAGGACTTGGCAGTGTCCTTTTCACATTGCTCAGGCACCGGCCTTACTTTCCAGTGCCTTTGGAGCAATTTGCATGCTATTACCCACAGTGCCTTCAGCTTTAATGCTATTACAGCTTGGCAGTCTCTCTAACCTAATGATGACAAACACTGCAGTATTCCTGATCTGCTCTTGGCCAAAAAAACCCAACAATTTTTTTTTTTTTTTTTTGGGAAAAAAAGTTATTTGTCCACTTTTTTCTTACCTTAAAAAGGCTCTGGAGGAAGGAAATGATACAGTGATAACTTTAGGACAGGACTGGACATAATATCAACTACTAGGGGGAGACCACACTGCTCTTTCTGCTCGCTCACAGCCCCAGCACCTCACACTTTCCACAGCCCCTTCCCTGTCCCCTTTGTAGCACTTCTCCTACTATTTTCCTTGATCCACAGTATTTCTTTTCATCTGTTTCTTGTCTTAGCTGAACAGGTAAAGGCTTTGGGGCAGGGACTTGTGTTTGGGAGTGATGCTGCAAGCTTCCAGGTGATGGTTTAAGTGCCATCCACTTCTAGGTCTACGTTGCTCTTCAGGCTTCCTTGCTTTGCTTTTGATTGGAAATACGTATCTGAGCGATGCAGTGAGATATTCTGAGCTCTGAACGTGATTTCAGCTTGGGCTGGTGATGCTGAGCTGGTGTTCAAACCTGAGGCTGTGCCAGGCAGCTGCTTGTTCACTGGCGAGACACCCGTGGCGTGGTTGTTGTGGATTTGGGCTTTGAGATGTTGCGTTTGGTAGGTGCCTGCACCCCCAGAACTGCAGGATTTCGTCCCGGGGGAGGGCACTGCCGTGCTAAAAGGACGATCTCCGGAAAGTCAGATGAGTGCTTTGGCAGGGTGGCTACGTGGCATTTTTCTTTGTTTCCCCGGCACAAACCCAGCTTTTCATTATCTTATTAAAGCCAACAGAGTTGGGACAATAATCAGCTCTGTTTTTCCGTCAAAGCAGGATTGACTCCCTGCACGCAGCGACTGGTGGTCCAGCCCAGGTTGACGGGTGACCCGCAGGTGATGGGGACGTCCCAGGGATGGGTTTGGGCATCCTGGGGGGGACAACAGCACCGCTGGGGCTGGCACGTGGCTTCTCCAGCCTGGCTGGCGGGGAAGGGAAAAGCTTTGTCCCAAAGATGCAGGGCAGCGTGCCAAGCTCCCCCTCAGCTGCGTTTCTCCAGGGAGAAAACAGTAGGAATAAAAGCTGATGAAACATCTGTAATAGCTCTGGTTTGGGCTCCTGCAGAAAGCCCGGCTGCTTTCTCCTCTTCAGCTCGCTTCCTATTCAGACGTCCCGGGGACAGCAGGGAACACGCGCCTGGGGTCGGGTTTTTGGCGACCGAGCATCCGCACCCCCAGCCTTTATTTTGGGCTCTGTAAGGGAACGGGCTGAGAGCCAGGGGCAGAGCAGGATTTGCTTAGAAAGCGGCTTGAAAATAGTCGTGGCAGCACATCGGTGTAGGAGAGGTAACCAGGTCCTCTTGTAAAGCTGCCCCTCCCTCCTTCTCCTCCCACTCCCTGGCTTATTAATTAACCTCTGTTAATTAAGCTGCAGCTCTCATTGCTAGAAGGTATCGGCGTGTTCAGGAGCTTAGCAGGATTAAATATTATTAGATGTTCTTGGATAATAGGAATGTCTCTGCGCTCGGAGCTCAAGTTTAGTGGCTGGCCCGTAAACCTGAGCTAGAAAAGCGGGGGAGAAATTTTTATTGATGTAGTCGTGCCCAAACCGGATAGTCTGGCCCTGTGGAGGGAAAAAAGAAGAAAAAAAAGGCATTTTTTGGTAGCAGAGCTCTCCTTAACCTCACCTGGGGAGCTAGAGGCTCTGAGCAGCCCCTGCAAAATAGGATGCAACAGGAGCCGGTGACACGGGATGTATTATAAACCAAATGCAGGCATTTCGTTTGGCTGAGATTAGCTGAAATGAGTAAATTTTGTGTGACTTCTTTCCCACCTCTGCTCAGCGCTGAGCCATCCCCTACCCCAAGAAAGCATCTTGCCAGGGGTGGGAGATGGACATTTTCATCCCTCCCCCCATTTGTATGGACATCCTATAGCAATCATATAGAGAAGCAAAGGCAGCGGCGGAGTGTGCCGGCTTATAAAGTGAGCAAACATAATATTTACATCAATAAGAGTCCCCGTGTTTGACTGGAAGCTAAACAGTTTAAGGGAAGATTGATTTGTTATGTGAAAGGCTAAACCAGGTCAGGGTTATGAAAAGAAGCTTTAAATACCATTCACAAAAGCAACATAGCAAATCCCCCCGCTGCTCTTTAAGCGCTGGAAATGTCACAAAGAGATAATTCAAGCGGCGGAGGAGCTGCCACATGAAAGATGTCCACTTTTGAGGGCTTCATCCAGTTTGATACATGCAGCTGGACTGGGAGCTGGAATTTGTGCTGTCTTGAATATTCAGGCCGCTTCCAGGTTGTAAGTTGTTGGTTTTTTTTTTTTAAATTTAGCAGAAAGCAGGAAATTTCCCATCAATTAAGAACTGAGATTCAGAGGGGCAGCTTGTTTAGATAACAATGCAGTATCCTAACAATGTTAAAAAAGAACTTATAAAAGTAAACAAAGCGAGCGTGAGAGAAATTCAAATGGTTCCCTCCTCCCCGCCCAGTCAAACTTTTAATTGCCAGGAATTCAAAGCAGCTGCATTTTCTGCTGGAAAAGTACTCCGTTGCATTTTTATAGCAGTTTCCTTCACCATAGGAGTCTCGGGAGCAGGATGGGGTCTCGCTCCCCTGGGTCAGATGGGCTGTACGTGAAGCAGGGGATTTTGTGGGGAGCGGATCAAAAAAGCTCTGGACACCTATTAGGCTTCTAATAATCTTCCATTGCAGAATAGAAAAAAAAAAAAAAAAGAAAGAGTTATTAGGCCCTGAGTCATGCGATGAATGGCCTTTAGCGTGTTTTGCCCTTTTTCCCATGAGCAGGCTGTGACTTTTTTCTCCCCAAATGAACCATGACAACCCCTATCCAAACAGTAATAATAGCAGTAATAACAGTAATTATCCCAGCAGCAATATTAATCATAAAAACCTCAATTTTTTATTTTTTTTTTTTTCCAATTCGCCGCTCTCAAGAGCATTAAAGCCACCGCTGGCAGCTGCCTGTGCAGGGGTCCTGCCTGTCCCAGGACCTTCCTGGCTGCGGGGATGCAGTTCCACAGCTCAGTTGTGCGCTTGATGCTCATAAGAGGGGTGCACTGAGCCTTCTGGGGCTGAATTTGGCCTGTGTAAGGTGGATTTTGAGGGTTTCTTCCAACCAAAATGATTCTACGATTCGATGCGCTCGGTGCCTTTTGCTTTGAGGGATGCCCGGTGGGTCCGGCTTTGCTGCGTGGGTGCCCGCTCCCGCACCCCAAACCCCAGCGGCCTTATCAAGAGCGGAATTAAATCCTCCTCTGATACCGCTCTGTGCTAAAGTCACGGGTAGCCCCAGGTGCTCGGCGGCGGCTGCTGCCCTTTTCCTTCCCCGAGCTTGCAAGGGGAGGCGAGGCAAGGCACACGTGGAACGGCTGAGGAGGCTCATCCCACACGAAAGGGCAGCTGGGTGAGCAGCCTCCTGGCTTGATATTCTGCTGCTTGGGAGCCGTTTCCATCTATTCCCTTCTCATGGGGAAGGGGAAAGCAGGAGGGGGAAGCCAAAGGGTGGATATGGGCAGTCAGAGAGCTCCTCCTTTCAACTGCTGCTTTTTCACTCTCTTGTTTGGTACCTTCTTGGGTTGGTTGCTGGAAGCAGAGAGCAAAGTAGCCTCCCTGAAAGCAATGGCAGAATCACAGAATGGTTTGAGTTGGGACCTTCAAATTTCACCCAGTGCCCCCCCTGCCATGACAGGGACATCTTCACCAGCTCAGGTTGCTCAGAGCCCCGTCCAGCCTGGCCTGGAATGTCTCCAGGGATGGTTCATCCACCTCCCCTCTGGGCAACCTGGGCCAGGCTCTCACCACCCTCAGTGTAAAAAATGTCTTCATGATGTCTAGTCTATGTCTTTAGAGACCTGCTGGTGTTTCTCCATGCAAGCAGATTTGGGTAGCTGTGTGTGTGGGCTGCAGCGGGAGGTGATGCTCCTCCACGGTCCAAAAGCCCAACACCTCAACTGCCAAGGAAACACAAGTTAGGAGTTTAGGGTAAAAAAAATGCTTTACGAGGTCACAACAAATACGCACAACCAGGGAGAAATCCTGTCCCTGCTGAAGCCAGCGGGGGTTTTTTCGCTGTTGTCTTCCCATGGGCTGGGATGTCCTACATCCTGATGCTGTGGTGAGAGGAGTGGGCAGAGCTGCTGGTGGCACCAGGATGGAGCTGGTCCCTGCTGCTTCTCCGGCCACGTGTCCCTGTCCCACGTCTCTACCTGGTGCCCGGACAGACGTGGCTTCGAGGTCCCCTCTGGAGAGAGGCAGCCCCTGTCCCCATTGCAGCGCTGCACCGGCTGCTTCGTGCCACGGCAATTAATCACTTGGTAAATATCTTCTGGTTTATTACATAAGCAATAAGCATTTTGTCGGAAATCACATAACTTATAATCCAATTAAACAACAATTACATTGTAATGGCTTTGTAACTACGGCATTAATTAACTTTTATTGCCCTGTAAATTAAGCATGGTATTGATACCGAGTTGCGAGCAGACAGCTGGCTCCGTCGATGGCAGAAGAGGGATGGGGAGCCCCCAAAAGCTGTCGGGGGACTGTCAAGGCCTGCTGTCACACGGCTGGCCTTGTCAAGAGAGAGCTTTGTCCAAGCTGTGAGCATGTCCGTGAGCATTCTCTGCCTCCGGGGAGGTCTCCTTCCCTAGGGAAGGGTCCTGGTGGCCAAGGGTCCCTGGGGACCGGCGTTGTGGCGTTGATGGGGAGCACCGGTGGCTAGTGGAGGAGTGGGAAAGCCAGTTGCACGTCAGGAGAGGTTCCGCACGCCTACACGTTGGTGCTCATCCCTACCGAGCACCATATTCACCCACAGGGTGCAGGTGCTAAGGAGACGGGAGCAATGGCCAAGGTCCTCCGAGGTGCTCCGATACCTATCGTCGCTTCTTGGCGGGGACGATCCGCGGCTTACTGTTGGGAAATTGCCTCCCTGGGGGCGGCGTTTCTTAGCTGACGATAGCGCTTCAACGTGCTTGGCGTTGAGGGCAAGGCAGCGCTCTCTGGACAGCAGTGTGCGGTGCTGGGGTGGCGCTTCCTCCCCAGTTAGGGAGAGAGGAGCCCTGGGAGAAACTGGACCTGCAGCTGCTGGGCGCTCGCCCTCTGCCTGCGGAGCCGGGAGGGAGATGTCCTTGTCCCCGCCACCCGGACCACTGGAGCCAGTAAACACTGGGTCGCTTCAGCAGGATTTCTGCTTTAGGCAGAGACCGTGGCTGCCGGGCGAGCTGCTGCTTGCCCGGCACAAAAGGGCTGCGAGTGGCAGGATTTTGCGGCAGCCGCTTTGGGAACAGCCTCCCAGGAGGGAAGGGCAAGCAGAAATCCATCTGGGCCACCTACCGCAGGCTTTCGGGTGGAGCAGGGAGGCAAATCCTGCCTCTGCTCCTCACCCGTGTTTGTGGCTGGGTATGATTTGGTGACTGAATGTGAGTAAGGGCGTTAGTTTGTCCTGGGACTCATTTCTTTGCCGGCCGGAGATGCTTTGTATGGGATGGGTGGCTTTTCCTACAGCAGTTCAAGTGGGGAGCCAGCAAGTTGCGTCCTGGTGGGATCAGTAGCAAGGATGCCAAGTCGAGGTGTCAAACTCTGACCAGAGAGCTGCTTCATTTTTGGGGGGGGAGTTCCACGCCGTGCCGGTGCTCCTCGGCACCTCGGGAAGCAGCGTGGGTGTCGGGGGAAACATTTGCAGGCTAAATCTCCAGGTCCCCCCGGGTTTGCCTCTCCCGCTCCTGAATACGCAGTCAGCAAGCAGGTCTGATGAAAGACTGGTGTTTATTGCCGAGGCTTAAGAAAGCTGTTCTTTGTGCCAGGCGTGCTCGGAAACTAGAAAATCAGCACAGCCGCTCGAATTCTCGCATAACCGGTAGAGCGATGCAGATAGGGAAATGTAACAAAAATAATTATCCTTTTGATCTGGCGTAATCTCTAAATCTCCTCCCCACCTTCTGAACCCTGTTGAACTACCTCTCTGCTCCCTCCTGGCTTTCTACCTCTCTGGCATCCTCCTGCTTGGCCACGTGTTCGCTCCGAGCTCTGCAATCACCCAAGGATGCACAAGGAGCCATTATATGGCCGTGCCTTGTCCTAGTTTTATTTTTGTGCTGCTTTTTTTCCTTCGTACAGACATATTCATTTTGCAAAAATTGCTGTTTACGTGCGCAACAGACTCGTCTTGTTTTTGGAAAACAACTTGCCGGGGCTCGGCTTTCCTCTCGGCAGAGCTGGGAAGCCACAGCTGCTGCCGGTGGGCTTGGGCGATGGGGATCGCAGCGTATAAAACCATTATGGAGACCTGCCACCTTGTGGGAGCTGGGGGATGTGGCAGGACCACCCCCCTGAGCCCCTCACCCTGTGTGCACACTGGGTTTTGGGAGATGCTCGTCCAGGGAGGCAAAGCAGGAGAGACGGGCAGCGCTCCGCCTCGCTTGGATCTAAACTGGGTCCATCCGGCTGCCTTCTGGAACAGGTTTTGGTGTGAAAAAAGAAGGGGGATGGTTTTAGCCACCAAAAGAGTTGTTAAAAGACACCCTTAGAGGAAAAACTAAGGGAGGCGGAGAGAGAAATAAGAGGAGGGAGCCGGTTGGAGGTGAACCGCGGGGATGGGAGACGGGAGTGCCATCCATCATGTTGGCTTTCCCCCGGTGGGAATTTCCACTTTCTCCCTCTCCATCCTACTGTGACTGCCTCGCCGTGCGTTTCCCCAGCGCCCCGTCTCCTCTGCCTGGGTCAATAGTCCATCTTCTCTTGATTCGCTGTGGATCCGTCATTAGGATGGTGAAGAGAGAAAAAAAAAACACCCCAGTGTTTCTGGCAGCTTGATTTTTCTCTTAAAGCGCTGCTGATCCTGCAAGAGATGTGGATATAGCGATGCGTGGAAATGACTCTCTAGTATTGCTTAGGGGGTTCCCTACTTTTGCCCCCCACTTTGTTTGATTTCTGTTTAGTTTTTAATCGAGGAAGGAAGTTTTCCTCTTGCTACAGGGATCTCTGTCTTCAGCTGGGCAGCAGGAGCCCAGGCAGAGCAAGCGGGTGTGCAAGCGGCTTCAGTGACTAAGCAAGGGGGGGAAAAGTGAATTAAGGGATGCTACAAATAGCTCTGAGCTGTTAAATGAAATGCTTTTCAGGGCTGGTTGTGAAACAACCCCAGATGGGGCCGGGGAGGACCCGGCTGTGGGTGCTGGGTGCACCCCGGGCTTGGATGAGCTGCGGGCAGGAGCAGCGAGGGGTCCGGCGTGAGCGTTGTCCTTCCGGAAGGAGCACGGTTATTACTGATTATTCAAGCTTTCCAGGCTGGCAAGTCAGACCCTGAACCTCATCCCATTGAAAACTTGAGTCCCGTAAAGCCACTGGTTAAATGGGGATTCATCGAGCATTAAATCCGCTGAAGCTTTATTATTTTTTTTTTTTGACTTGGCACGAGTAGGATTTGGTCACTGACATCTCCTGGCATCTCTGGGGCTGATCAGACCCTCGCAGCAAACCCGAGCATCCCGATATCCCCCCGTGCCGGGTAAAACAATTCGGGATGCCCTCAGTCACAGGAGGAGACGGAATAATTTTGCTGGGTTGTGGCACATGTGATTACACTTTTAAAAGGGAAGGGAGGGAGGAGGAAGGAAGGGTAATTAATCACCAAAGATACTTTGCTCGTTTATTTTAACAACTGGAGTTTTGCTTGAATTATTTATGCCGAAGCTTCATAATGCACTAGGAAATGCGCTGCAACATATGTCATCAAAAGAATGAAGCCTGGGTAATGCGAAACCGCACTCCAGCCCTATTAAACTTGCGTTTAAGTGGGAAGAGGATGACTTTTTTTTTTCTTCCCCCAGCAAATTAATAATGTGTGCTGATTAGCACAAAACAGATTAGCGAGGTTCCTCTCCATGCGCTTTGTTTCGTCAATAGGAAGTTAATTAACAGCCCTCTGCCTTCTGATATCCAGTTATAAGACAACACTCCAGAATCACACAGACCTTAATCTTAGATTATAAATTTGTTCATTTTCTTTAATTTCAGCCACTATTAGATATGTGCTGGCTGGGAGGTGTGTTTTCATAGCAGATAGGTCCATTTTGGTAATAGTCTTAGCTTGCCTTGTTTCAATACTGTGTGGGATAGAGCATTGGGCGTTCTCTCTTCCAGCATGCAATTATGACCTAGCTTACCAAAAAAAGCACCAGAAAGTTATTTAAATGGTATGCAGGATATTTGGGACACGCTACAGATAAGTGGGTGTGATAAGGATGAAAAATATAGTACGGCATGTGAGGCAGAGAGGCTCTGAAATATTTTTAATTAGAGGGTAAACCTTGATAAAATAAGAGCATCGCCCTGTTACGCTTCTGTGAACCCAAACAGACCCGATTATGGAGACTCCAGCCCTATGGTGCCTTATGGCTTGCTGAGCTCAGGGTGAGGAAATGGCCTGTCCTGTAGTAATGTTATGCGAGATCAAAATTAAATTAAGGGCAAATGAAATGTCTCCAGGGCCTTGGCACCCCAGAATATTAGTGTTCACCCCCCCTCAGAGATGCACCACTCACCAGGGCATCCCACACATGCTTGCAAAACATGTATGTGAAAAATGACATTATAGCGTTGGCTCTTTGCTCATACCTTTAGTAAGGCCGCTCTTTCTTAAATCCCTGAGCCATTTATTTTCCCACATTTGCCTCTGTTTTTCCCATAATTAGTGTGCTCGCTATGTTAAAGCCCTGGCAGGGGATTTTTAAAAAAAAGCCCTGGTCGTCTCCCCCTCCCTCGGGCGAGTATCTGGGCCATCGGCTTTTACACACGGGCATTAGCAAACCTGCCCGAGATGCCCACACACTGAGTCCAGCCACCACCCAAATTCCTCTTCAAGTTCTGTCTTGAGAGGAGCCAAAGTCCTACTTCTAACTCACCCTCCTGGGCTCCAGCCCTCCCCGTCCAACCCTTGGCATCCCAACCACCATCCGTGGAAAAACCACAAAGAAAAGAGTCTTTTGCCCAAAGACGCTGCCCAAATTAAGGACGAGACGAGAGCTCCCGGCCTTTGATCTTGTGCGCCGCGATAATAACTCATCTGGCTGACAGCAGCCTCCCCCTCCCCTCTCCTGCCCCCACCCCGCTTAATTAAAGGGAACAAAGCAAGAGTTGCTAATTAAAAGGAACGAGGGAAGGAGGGGGGGAGCACGTGGGAGGGAAGGATGCGGCGGCGGAGCAGCACAGGGCGGTACTCGCGGCCGTGGTCGGGACACCAGAAGATGCGTGTGGGGTTGGGAAAGAGCTGAAAGCAGATTTTTCTTGCCCTTGGACTGGGGACAGGCTGACTTGTGCTGGTGGGTTGGGCAGGAGGTGCTGCTGAAGCACCCCAACCGTCCCGCAAGCCAAACCCAGGGATGGAAGCTGGTGAAACCGGCACGCAGCACCTTCTCGGGGCTTGCTTTGCAGCTTCTGCTGCAATTTAATCACAAAGCCGCCTTCTCCCTACCCTCCAGCTGCTCTTTTTAGGATGCAGGGAAGGGCAGCCCGTCGTTTTGGCTGGTCCTGGCTCTGCTGCTGCCTCCCCGCTTTGGGGTTATGGCAGTGCCGGCGTGCCGTAAAGGAGGGGTGGTTGGGAAAGAGGGACTGAAGTGTGGGCACAGAGTAAATTCGGAGGCGAGTCACAGAATGCCAGGTTGGAAGGGACTACAAGGATCATGTGGTCCAACCTTTTTTGGCAAAAGCACAGTCTAGACAAGACGGCCCAGCACCTTGTCCAGCTGCATTTTAGAAGTGTCCAATGTTGAGGAATCCACATGTGTGAAACGTTCAGATCTGGAAGGGTCTTCTGGTGACTTTCAGAGAGCAAAAAAATGCAACCTATGGGTCCAAAGACCCCTACTAGCCCTAGTAACCTCTCCTGGCTTTACCATCCATATATCTGCTAGTTCCTAGTTAATTTGCAGTCTTGTCTGTCTCAAGGAAGAATGACGTGAGCTAGCAAGGATTCCCAGCCGTGCTCATGTGCAGGACAGCCAAATGCAGTGTGATTCAGCCCCATGGCCCTCGATTCCTGCAAAGCTTTGGGTTACGCGCGCTGTGCATGGAGAGGAGGGATGTTCTTCGGAGGGACACGTGGCACGGACCTGCCCGGCTGCTCCCTGTGTGCCACGACCCTGCCTCTGCCCTCGCTTTGCGTCGGAGCTCATCCTCGCTCCTAAACAATCCATAAGGACTTTTAAAGGTTCAATAGAAATGGATTTTATTCACAGTTTCACTGTGCAGCTTTCAGTTAATAGCTATCACGCCACTTCACAGTACAGCGCTTTCCAATCCCCTAACATGTGTCTGGGCGGTCGGAGAGCCCGGTTCACGTGTTCTCCCTCTCTGGCAGGTTCCCGCTGAGCAGATCTCCCTTCCCTGGCACTAACCGGGCAACTTCTCCCCTAATTTTGGGTTTGCAAGCAGGATGCGCTATCTCTGGGGAAGGCAGCGATGCCAGACCTCGCATCCCTCCCCAGTGCTGAGGGAGCCTGTCTGCCCCGTGTCTCCTTTATGAGGGATGTGCTGATTTGAGACTGTGGTGGGTCAGAAGTGTCCCTCATCCGGGAATGTGTTTCCAGCCAAGAAAACGTGGGGATGCTTGAGGAAGGGCTAAAAAAAAAGAGATGGGATTAGAGTTGCCCAGGTATAACCTGCCAGCATCTTGCAGTCCCCAGTGGAGCTCTGTGGTTGTCCATCCCATCCCATCCCATCCCATCCCATCCCATCCCATCCCATCCCATCCCATCCCATCCATCTCTGTATGGTCCCTGTGAAGAGTGGGTTGATGCTCTTTCAAAAGCACAAATCAAAGTTGTTTCTATCTTAACCTTTGGCCTGTGTGCCTGGTTTTGTGCATAATTCATGTGTTCAGGCAGATGTGACTTGTCCCTCCATAGATAACGCCCCGCTCCCGCTGGCGTTGTTCCTATCTCTATCGCCACGCGTCTGCATCCTGCTACCTTCCAGGCCAGCGGCATTTCTGGAGGAAGACCCTTGAGCAATTTTGTGTCCTTTCTGGAAAACAGTCTCAAGTCTTTGGAGGAATTATTATTATAATCAGCATTATTATAATAATCATCATCTTCATTATTATTTTCTCCTTATTGTCTTCCCTGTGAATCGTCCTTCATCTGCTGGCAACCTGATGTTGTGCTGACGGACAACCTGACCTAACATCAGTGGGGTCAAAAAAAGTTTTAAAAACCCCAAAGCTTAACAATAAAAATAAGCAGCTGGGACTGGCAAGAGGAGAAGAGGAGAAAGTCAGAGAGGTGGCTTGGGGAGTTGAGCAGCTGCCAGAAAGCAGAGGAGGAGCAAAGGAGGGGAGAAAAAGCAATGCAGGATGGAGGCAGAGTGAAAAATCTTGTGAAAACCAAGGAGAAAAGGAGGGCACAAAGAGTTGTAGGAGAGCGGGAGGAGTTTGTGGGGGTCAGATTTCATCTGTATAGCTCCATCTATGATGAGCCAGGAGTGCGGTGGTCCTGCTGGAGCTGAGCACCACCCAAATTACACCCAGCTCCCGAGGAGACACCGTTCGCACCTATTGTTTTGAAAAATGAGTCCTGTTCTACCTGTCTTGCCGTTACAAATAGAGGAGTGACAGGAGTCAAGGGGAATGTCAACTTCCATCCAGGAGTGATGGGCGAAGTAGGGAGGATAAGGGCAGCAAGGATGGGGGAACAGCCCATCTCCCTGCCTCCTTAGCCATAATTAACCCCAGTGCTAATGAAGTGCAACCAGACAGCTACCTTCACATGATGGAAAGCCCACAAGGAGCAGCACTGGCTAATGAGGACGTTAGAGGCTGATCTCTCCCTTGTCATCCTCCTATTGTTTTAATATTAGGCTAATTTCACTTTAATGTATATTAATTGGTACCTTTCTGCCTACAAATTCCCCAGACAGTCAAAAATATTATTATTTTGGGGAAATTTTGTTTCCCACACAAACAAAATAGTTTCTCTGGATTTGGAGGAGGGCTGGAAAAGGGAGAATCCGTCTTCTGAAAACCAGAAAGAAGACTCAGATGGAGGCTAAGCAGGAGGAAAAAAAACCCAATGTTATTCAATGAGCAGATTTGTCTTGCTGGGCAAGTGCCATTCCCTCCTTGCTCAGTGCGATGGCAAGGTGGAGTGAAAGTAGGCTAAATATGGCAAATACTGTGAGGAAAAAGCAGGAGCAAGCATCATTGAGCATCCAGCCTTGCAAATTGAAGGAGCCAAAACCCTACTCTTTGTATAAAAGTCTTTGCTCGTTTTTCTCCTGGGGTGAATTTGGCAATTTTTCCGTCTCTAGGCAATGAGCAGCCATAATGCGCGCCTGCCCGTGCTGCAAGACTGGAAAAGGATGGGTGATTGCGCAGATCCAGAAATTGGCTGTGTCCAACCAGGGCAAAAGGTGGGAGACGGTGTGGAAAGCGGCGCCGGCTCAGTGGAAGCTGCGAGTGGAACCTCCAGCTCCTCTTAGAAGGTTGTCAGAGCAAGGCTGGGTGGAAAAGCCAACGTGGGAAACGACCACGGTCTTCCGAAAGCTGTTCAGCAACGGGACAGCAAACCTTGCGCAGCGGTGACCCAAGGGAGGCGAGATGAGAGGGTTTTGTAAATCTGCTTCAGGCTTTGTGGACCGCGTTGCTGGTGGTACCAGGGAGGATCAGGCAGAGTGGCCTAGATAGACCGGGCAAAGCTGGTCCGTGGTGTTGGTGCGTCTGGGTTTTGATAGACACGTAGATAGGTAGGGGAAGAGAAGGCAGTGAGCTGGCTGTCGGTTTGGGGGTGAACAAAGGGGAAAAAGATGGGGAGTGGTAAAGGACACAGGCAGGTGGAATTAGTTGTTTCCCCAAACTGCCTTGTCAGCCCATCCTTGGATTGAACTTGCTGGGGGACTTACAGATCAATGATTTTCTGCTGCAAGAAATATTTTCCACCCCGAAGCGTGCAATTTTGAGGTAATGTTTCCTTTTAATAAAGGAAAAACGGGTATCTGCAACCTTGGAAGTTCTTCATATTTCTCCTTACTGGTACCTAATCATCTCCTTTGAANAAAAAAAAAAAAAAAAAAGCAAGATCCTTTTACACCTGGCTAATCCTGCCGCTGTTATTCAGTGCTGCTTTCACACCACTTCCCAAGCCTGCCAAGACACCCTTGAACCTGTTTAAAAAAGGTTAGGATGCTAATTAAGAAAAGCTATTTCTCCACACACCCCCCCACCACCCACCCTGAGGGAGAAAAGTAAAAAGGTGCACGAGCTGGAGTTGGATCTATTATTACTCTTTTACTCTTTTTTTTTTTTTTTTATTTCCCCCCCATGTTATGAAGCGTATGTCCCAGTTTTCCCCATGGGAATGTGCCGCTCCTGCAGGTCCTGTGTGCCAGTGTGAGTATGGGACGAGAGGTTAATTTGTAGCCCTGTGATGCACGAGCTTTCCCTTTGCACAAATATTGATCTAAAGCTGTTCGAATATCCATCCTGACCGTGATAGCAGCAGCGTGATGTTGCTGCTGGAGATATGCAAGGACATCGGAGGGGAAGGGAATGGAGAAAGAAAGGAGGGACGGGTAGGAGCTGCAGGTTGGGCATCCATGTTCTTTGCTTCTCCCCTCCCTTCTCAACTTAAATATCTTTTTATTGACGTTTCTCTCCCTGGGCTGGGCGATCTTTTGAAGAAGAGGAAAGCAGCAGCTCTGTTCCACCCTGGGCATTCCTTATACGATGCTGTTTCACCGCTTGAACTGTCTGGGCTGCCCAGGTAGTGTTTAGAAGAAGGTTAAACACAGCTGTTGAGTTCTAGGCAAATAAATCTCCCTTTGCTGGTTCAAGCCATAGCGGAGGAGAAAGAGCAATCGGCCGGCAGCTGAATGAGCATGAGCAGTGCAACACCAGACAACCTAGAATCATTTTGGCTGGAAGAGACCCTTAAGATCATCGAGCCCAACTGTTAACCCAACACTGTCGTTAAACCGTGTCCCTGGGAACATCATCTATCCATCTTTTAAACCCCGCCGGGGACGGTGACTCCATCACTTCCCTGGGCAGCCTGTTCCAGTGCCTGACAGCCCTTTCCATGAAGAAATTTTTCTTAATATCCCATCTAAACCTCCCCTGGTGCAACTTGAGAGGTTTTCACCCACCCCAGTGTGTTCTGAACACACTCGGCTTTAGGCAGAACTCCCCTCCACCCCATGGGCTACACCTCCCTCCGTGCCAAAGCTCTCCAGAATTCTTTCTCTGTGAATAATAACGAAAAACCTTTCTAAATGAGCTGATTAGTCAGCTCCCCTAATTAGCTAATTGCTCCGCTCTGCTTTCACTTGTGCTTTCCCGTCGTTTCCCCAACCTCAGGTTGAAGGAATGAGCACGCACGTGGCTGTGCCGAGATCTTTACCCCGCTTTGGAGGCCTTAACCTTGCATGATCCAGCCATGCAGGGCTGACACGCAGCCGACCTGACACAGCTTCCCTCTTTAATCTCTTTTTTGTGTCGAGGGATGTACCCGTCTCCTGTGCTGGGGACCAGCGAGCCCCCAGCACCGGCTTATGCAACCGTCCCCGCTGCCAGCATCCATCCCCGTTAAACTCCATCTTCGTGCTTCGTGTGACATCTCGCCGCTGCCTACAAATCCTGCGGGTTTTCCCCAAAGCTGGAGGAAAGGGGACGTGTTATCTCTCAAGCTGCGTCCTGGAACTAGTGAGGTGTGAAGGCAGCTGGTTACAGGTACCGGGACATGAGAACAGGCGTGCCAGGTTGGATCGGGCATCCCCCAAACACAAGGTCTCGTGTCTGGTGCAGGCAATGAATAGTGGGTGCCTGGCAAACCTGGGCAAGCGCAGGGTCAATGGTTGTGGTCACGTTCCAGGATACATTCCCAGCCTCCCGTGGTTTGCAGATCAGGGACCTCTTCACCTGTAAGCGTTCTGTTTGTACATAATAACCTCTGCAGACAAGCTGTTAGCAGAAAAATCCGGGAATTTCATGAACTCTTACAAGCTTTTAGCAGCCGCAGATCCCCTGCTGGAGAGTCCCATGGCACAGAGACACACTGGGTATAAAAATAGCTGGTTTTGTTTGTTCTGAACCTGTGAGTTTCCTCTGATGCCCCTAGTCCTTGCTCCAGGAGAGGTGGAAACAGCTTTTCTTGTGATTCTCAGATCTCTTGTATCCCTTTCCAAGGCTGAGTAACCCTTCCCTTGCTGACTTTCCCCATTCGTTTGGTCGTCTGGTTGCCAGCCTCTGAAGTTGTTATCCTCCGAATCCATGATAGTTACCCTATAACCTTCAGGTGGGGAGAGGAGGAGCACAACTCCATGGAGAACGCCAGGCTGGGCCAATGCTTTCTGCTTTGCGCTTTGCTCTTCCCCCTCTGCAAGTCTTTTCCTTGATCATCTGTAGGAATTCATGAGCACGGTAGAAACCTGAGAGGGTCAAGGAGAAGCAGCTTTCTTGGTCGGGGAGCCAAGGAGGGAAACTGTATAGGGAAAGTAGGTGGATGGTGGAAAAAAAAGAGAAGCATCGATGGGAGAGAAAGCCAAAAATAAGGGAAGTGCCAGAAAAAACTGATAATGAATCTTCAGGTGGGCATTTTATATGTGGTTTTGGCTGTCTTACGTGTTGTAAAACTCCTGCCCCTTCTGCAGGGAAGGTGTGGGAGATGAGCGGTCAGTGTGGGTCACACCGTGGTGGAGACCTTGTCCTTACCAAGAGCTGTACAGAGGAGGGGTGAGTCGCACCTTTACTGTCTTGCTATGCGCGTATTTTTAATGTGAGAAAACAAAACTTCGGTGACAACATGCTGTTTTTATTCTGGTAGCATACTGGGCCGTCTTCTGAGGTATTTTGGAGTGACCGTGAGTGTTATCAGCTGTAGGTGACATAGAGAAGTTGGTTAAGCAGGGAGTTTCCTCACCCCATGTCTGATGGTGGCTTTGAGAGCTGTTAGTCGCCTCGTCTTCCTGAAGGGCTCAGCAAGCGACCGAGGGGCGATCCCATCTGTAGTCAGATCAGGAACCCCCCCTTGCTCCTGCCTTCCCCATTTACGGGCAGAAATGAAGTCAGCGGTACAGACCCTTAAGCTGGTTAGACACTTGAGACTTGGAAGTCCTTAAGCACATTAGCAGCTGGAGGTCCATTATTATTCATTGAATCTCTCCCGGGCCGATTGGAATCCTCCTTTTAATTGTCTGCATTCCCTTCTATCCTTTTATCACGGAGGAAAAAAAAAAAAGGAAGAAAGAAAGAGGGCGAGAGGCACAGCAATTGGGTTATCTCATTACCCATCCCAGGCCTGGAATGGGACTTGGGTTGAATCTGCTCTTCCCCTCCAGCGCAAGGGGGGAGCGTCGCCAGTTTTACATATTAATGGCAAAATGACATCCCCTCCCACCTCCCCATATCTCCCGTAGCATGCTGCAGTTAATAATTCACATTTCATTAGCACGTCTGTGTGGCCTTACGATGTTTCCCTTCTGTCGATGAAGAGATATTGGGAAGGCTTAGAGGAGCGGGAATTGGGGCAGAACAAGCTGAAACAGCTGCTTTCCGTACTTAAAAGGGGCCGATAAGAAAGATGGGGACAGACTTTTTAGCAGGGCCCCTTACAACTGGACAAGGGGTGACAGTTTTAAACTGAAGGAGGGGACATTCAGGCCAGACATGGGGAAGAAATTTTCTACAATGAGGGTGGTAAAATATTGGAAGAGGTTGGGCAGAGAGGTGGTGGATGAACCATCCCTGGAGACATCCCAGGCCAGGCTGGACGGGGCTCTGAGCAACCTGAGCTGGTGAAGATGTCCCTGCTCATGGCAGGGGGGGCACTGGATGAGCTTTGGAGGTCCCTTCCAACCCGAACTGTTCTGTGATTCTATGGTTCTGAGATCAGTCAGGCTGGACTTAAAGCAAATGAGCTTTCAGAGTAGGGCACTTTTGGGCACTCCTGGGCATATTTACCATGCCAGCCAATGTAGAGCAAAGGTACTAGGGCCACAGCTCTTCAACAGCTTGTAAAGAAGCAGAGAAGATCCCCCAGCTTGACCAGCAACAGAAGAAAGCCTGATAATATCATCCTGTTGGCCAAGCAGGAGGATTGTTGTGGGCCATTAGACCAGCCTGGAGGGAGCTGGGTAGATGGGGACACCAAAACCCATCTGAGCATCCATCATCAGCGAGTTCTGCTGTCTCATGGCACAGGCCTGGAGAACATTAGTGCCCCACACTTTTAAGTCAAGTGTTGGAAGAGAACATCCATGAAGCACCAAGGGCACCGGGCAGGAGCAACTGTGAAGGAGGTTAAATGGAATACAGCATTTGGGAAGCTGGCCGTACAAGTCCTACTGTCAGCTCAAAGAATTTTACATCAGGAAACTTGTCTCTTGAGCTTGGTTTTCCACACACTGAAACATTAATCAACTTTTGAACCATGTACCATATGAAATATTCATCTTTTTCTTTTGTGAAAAACAAACCAGAACCCCCAGCTATCTTCAAAGCTGTCTCGTGGCAGTCCATGCTCTGATCCTTTAGGAATTGCTGTGTCATTTCCACCTAAGTTTATTCTGTGATTGCTGGAGAGTGAGTGAGCTAAAAATCACTTCTAGAGTGGCTTTACTAGTGTGTCTGGGTTTGAGAGACAAATGTTTTCTGGCTTAGAATTTACTGGCCAGACCCAGGCTGGTTGTGTTTCCATTAAGGAGAGAAGAGGGGTTTAATGCCATTTTCAAACCTAATTTCATGGGTAACCAATTCATGCTGTGATCCGGTGGCAGGTGATTTCTTTATTAAAACGTTTGAAGAGGAATCAGCTTAGATCAGCCATCCTTGAAAGGGGAAAGTCTGTCCTGGCGGTCCTTTAAACACTGGTGGAAAACCCTTCCCCAGTGGGCATTGCTGCCTTTCAGGAAAGGCGAGAGCTGTGTGATTTGCAGGGATGGTCTTTTGTTTCACAGAGATGGGTGAATATATCCTCAGCATGGATCCTCCTCTGAAACTTATTAAACTATGTGCGCTTGAAAAAGAGCCCTAAAAAATAACTGTAAAAAAAAAAAAGGAAAAAGTAAAGAAAGAACAGGAAAAAATCAGATATAAAATGTATCTTCCATTAGCAGACCTTAAGGCACTTTTAGAAATGTTGAATGAATGAAGTCTCTTCCTTGCCCTATCAGGGGTAAACAAATCCATCCTGTCCTTCAGCTTGATCTTGCAGTAATGTCATAATCCCACCTTTATTACATCACTGTTGTCATGGAAATAACTGTGATTTCATAAAGTCTCTGTAATGACTTTACCACAAGATCCATTAGGATAGGAAGATGGATTGCGAAGGCTGGAAAAATGCTTTCTTTAAGCAAATGCGTACTGGATAATTAGCAAATGCGGCAAAGAATGGAAATTTGATGGGGAAAAAATAAACGGATCCATCTTTAACATGGGCTATTTATGAATGTTTTCTTTGATTCCATTTCAAATGGCACAAAGGCACTATTGTAATACTCCCAATCAAGTCTAAAAATCCCATACTTCAGGGCGTAGTCAGCCTGTGTTGAACCAACAGACAGTCCCTGCCTTAGCTTCATCCCTTTAAGTCCCTCAGACTTTGAAATAAAGGTTTGGGGCTACCACTGGTGGCCCGAGAGCCTCCCGTTGTGCCATGGGAACATTTGCCTAGCTGAATGGAAGAGCAGGTTGGGCCCATGCTGAGGATATGAGGATCCTGAGGGTCATCCTAGCCAGGAAGCCTTTTCTGTCTCAGCACAAACCCAACTCATCATCTCATCTTGGGAATCCTGCTGGTGTCCCATGGAAGGTGCTTGAACTAGGGAGCTTTCAGTAGAGAAACCCTCCAAGGCCGAAGAGGCTTTTGGTGCCGAGGTGTTGGGCATCTGGAGGAGACAGGTGATGGGTGAGCAGGACAGGCCTTGGTGAGCGGGAACTGTCAGGAGTCAGGCTATGAAATAGCAAAGAAAAGTGCTTTGGCTTGCGTCTCGTGCCAGGGTGTTGAAGGAAGAGGATCTGCGTTAATCCCCAAGAAGTGTTTGGAGGTGCGATGCTGAACGCAATTCCCAGCTGCCTGTGGGTGTCCCTTGCATTGCACCCCCAAAATGCGAATGGCTGCTGCCCCTTCCTCTGCAGGGACACCCGGGCAGGTGATTAAAGGCTTGATGGAATATTGGAGCTACCTGGATGAGTCTTGCGTCTCTCAGCACTCCAGGCAGCCAAGCGACCTTGCGCTAACAGTCAATGCATGAAGTCATTCTGACTTGGGTTTCTTCTCTCTGAGGGCTGATGCCGACGGCTTACTCCTGCCTCTTTCTTCTTCCCTTAAGAGCAGGTGTCCTATTGACATGTAATTATTTTTAATTTCCGGAGAAAAATCTGGTATTTTTGATGGTGAGGCACATATTGCTCGCCGAATATCCTGGCCCGTGTTGATGGAGGATGCTGCGAAGATTGCAAAGGGTGCTGGCAGTGGGTTTCTCTGCTCTGACCTGTGCAACCTCTTCTCTCCTGTCCCAGTGCCCTTGTGCCAGCACCACGTGCATCCAGCTCCCCGGCGATGCTCACAGCTCGGGCAGCAAAGAGGAGCAGAGTTCAGAGAGGAGGTATGGGAACACAATGTGTGGGAAACGCACAGGCACCGGACAGAAATGCTCTGTTGAGGTCTGCCGGCTCAATGCGAAAATAGCTTTTTTTGCAAGCAAGGGCTGCTTTAGAGCTTCAGCATCTCTCCAGCTTCTCTTTGCCAGCGACGCCTGGCCCGGGAGTAGAGGTGCAGAAGAACACTCCTGAGCTAATTGAAGCAGTCGTGTCCTCGCCAGCAGCATTTCCCACATTAGCCAGATTTGATCTAAAACTAATCTCCTAGTCAAGACAAATCTTTCCTCCACAGTCCTCTTCTTACTATATTTACATATGGGAATCCAGGGACGGTTACTGAATTGGGCCGTGGTGACACTTGTAGGGATGGCTTGTGAAGGCCCTTGGCACTGCTGGGTACGAGGCACTAGTGATACCTCATTCCCCAAATCCCTGTCCCCTCCGAAGGAGCTTGGTAGCCAGTTCAGATACTTGAAGTAGTCTGGAGCTGATGGTCCGGCTGTTCCTCCTGGTGTGTGAATAATTTTTGGCTAAGTAAAGAAAATCTGATAGGACTTGATACAGATAATCAGTGACTGTTATCTTGTTAATCAGAGGGTCTAACCTAAGTTTAATTACCAGTATTGTTACTGACTGCTGTCACATCCACGAAGGAGGCATACCATGAATTGGCTTTGAGAGATAGCAACTTTTCGTGATTAATTATTGCTGTTGGTCACGTGCCGTCTGTAATGACCTCCCGGGACGGTTGGCTGGAGCAGGAGGAGAAGGTGTTAGCCACTTGTCCTGGCTGGGCTCCACCTTTGACTGTGGTGGTCGGCCAGACCAAATTCATGCCGTGCAGTCAGCCTCCCATCATGATGTTCCTCGCTTCATTCTGGCGATGGCAGAGCAGGGTAATGTGTGGTCTGAAACGCGTGCTGGAGCTCATAAAACCAGTGTGTTACAGGAGGAAGGATTATTTGGGTTATTCCTATTCTGCCAAACATGTAGTAGAGTGGGTGACCATCGCTGCTATCAGGGGATGGAAGAACTTGGCCCAGCCAAAATGGGAACCACCTTGCCCCTTCCCCCAAATACCTGAACCACCTATAAACAAGCTCTTGGACACATACCGAGTTGCCTTAAAATCCTCAGCTGGAAAGCAGCAGTATCTTAGTCCTGACTCACCATCAGCTCCATCATCTGTGGACCACGGATGGTGGCCGCGGCCCGGCGTGCAGACCTGTGGAGCTTTAGCACAAGAGCGTCTTGGCTTCTAAGCACATTTCCCAACTACTACAGTGGTAAGGAGAGCAGGTTGGGTGAGGTTTTTTCCAGGCTTTGGGTCTGCATTTGGAAATTGGGTGCCAGTGAAGAAAGTAACTTGTGTTTTCATTTCTTCAGTTAAAAAACAACAAAAAAAATGTTTGTGGTTTTAAAAAAAGCATCAACTGAAACCAGAAACCTGACTATGCATTTTGGGTAAAACAAAGCATGTTTTTTCAACTTGAAATGAATTTGTTGACCTCCAAACCGTTGTTTTTGGGGTGTGATTTTTCGGTTGTAGTGGTGAAACAGGAGACCTCTTATTCACACTGCCCAGCTAATGAGGTCCTGTGGTCTGAGGAATAGGTACTCGATTGATACCACGCTCCCTTTTTGTGTCTGATCCAAGCTCTGTGAAAGTCAGTGGAAAAAAAAAAAAAAAGCTTTTAATAGGAGTCGAACCAAGCCTCTAATGCCATGTTTTGTTTGGGCCTAGTTGAAGGACATGGGGATCCTTTAGGATGCGTTATGAATAGAGTCCTATTTTGATAAACAGTGGCATCTTTGTGCTTCCCTGAAGTATATTCTTAGGCAGTTCTCAAATAACACCGATTTATTCAGATAGGCTGCAAGTTCTGCCTATTTATTACCAGGATGTTTTCATCTTTACACATAAACCACTTTTGATGAGGTCTGAATGCTATTTTTGCAAATGTGGTGATGTGTCATATAATAGCCAAGTGGCAGCAGGGCAAGACATATGCTGTTCAGAAGAAGAAATCTTTCCACCGCGAGAGGTTTCCCTGCACCATCAAGTGCTCGTGTCGCTCGTTTACAGACTTGCTCGCCTGATTAGAAGTCAGAAATAAGCCTTTTGGCAAATCACCAGAGATTTAAGACTCGCTCCCTGCCGGGGCTGAGGTTGAGAAATGTTTTAAACCAACTTCTGAGCTTGAACTGGCCCCGCTGTGCTCGCTTTGGAGCAGCTAATCACTTGTGAGGCGAATGCCGTATCTACCACCCGCGGGTGAGTTGCAAACATCCCCCTGGAGACGGTTATCTCCAAAGAGGGATCGGAACATGCCCGTGCCATGTTTCTGTGATAGCTTCACAACACTGGTGGTGGTCAATAATGCTTTCTCTGCTGAGAAGAGACAGATATCGCTTCTTCGTGGCTCCTGTGGATGCAGCTGAGCTATTCTCTGCTTTCTCCCCGTGCTTAAATGGATGTGAGCCACACAATTTGCGGAACGCCCCTTAGAAAGAGGTAAAACATTCCTGGCATAGGGAGCGATGAGGTGTCCGAGAGTCACTATCTGTTTTCCTTAGGTCCGTAGTCATCTTCACACTCCTCAGTGTCTCCATAAAGGACACCCTGGGTCACACAGAGTTCAGTAAAGAGTGCGGATAGAGAAGTGAGAACCCAGATTTTTTTTTTTCCATAGGAAGAAGTTAGGAAATGTTAATTTTGTCTTTTTTTCCGACTAAAAGCACCCAGCTGCCATGATTTTTGCTATTAAAGCCTCTGTTCTAGGCAAGGGGAACAACTGCAACCCCTGCAACTCCCTCCCCTCTTTCCTTTCTCACCTGAACAGAGGAGATACCTGGCTTAGCATTAAACCTGACCTGCGGAAGATATGGTACATTGGCTAATTCACTTGTGTATCGGCCTTTCAGGATGGCGGGACTACATTGCCATGATGTCGCACTTCTATTTGCCCTATTCTTTATTTTATTCCAAGGAGTCTTTCTGCAGTGCTGGAGCCCTACAATCCACTCTGAGCAGATACAATCAACCCCCTGTCTTGCCCCGTACAGTGACTGCAAATGGAAGGAGCAGATCATGGATGTTTCAAGTGCAGATCCCAGCTTGTGCGGCAAATACACCAGGCAGGGAGTTCAGCCTCATGGATCTCAACAGCCTCTTCTGACCTAAACCTCAGGCTGGGCTGCGAAATTTTTCCTTTTTCCTTTCCTCTTTCCTTTCCTCTTTCCTCTTTTCCTCTTTCCTTTCCTCTTTCCTTTCCTCTTTCCTCTTTCCTTTCCTCTTTCCTTTCCTCTTTCCTTCCCTTCCCCATTTCCATGTCCGTTTTTCATTTCATCACCATGTTCAGGACCAAGTGGTAACAAGCAGGTCCCCAAATAACCCGCTTTTCAGCAACAGCATTGCTTTTCCACTGCAGTGGAGGGGAGAAGGCAGGATTTCTAGCACAAGTATTTTTTTTCTGTGCATGGCTTGCGTGCCCCCGTGTTTCTAGAGGCCTGGGGATGGGGACTGAGCAAAGCAAGCCTGTTACCAACAGGTCTGAATTCAGCCCAGGGGAAAAATCCTTAAAGCTCCGCAAATCAAAAGGTGGAAAAATCCCTGGCCTGGAGTCCTGAGTGCTGTAAAAAGGCCTGAGGATACACAGCCAGCGGTTCCTGTAAAAGAGGGTTTCTCTGAGAAATAAGGCTGCAGATGAACTTGCAAAAGTGGAAGAACAGCTTAACAGCAGAGCTGGGTTCATTTGTCAAGCCACTTGGTGCTTCTGTACGTAGGAAAGTGAAATAATAATTGGGAGCAAAGCTTAGGTTAATCTACACTGGGAATGTGATATTCAGTAGCTTTATTAAAAGAAGGGGTGTGGAGGGAAGCATGGAGCCTCTTCAGCTCATTTTATTTTTCAGCTTCATCTTTGATGCACGCCAGAGTTGGAAAATAACACTTTTCACTGACCAAAGTGCTGTATGAGGAAAAAATCTCAGCTGGAGAAGATGGAGAAGTCGCTCCCTTTCAGACCAGCCTCCTAATTGTGCAAGTGCCTTTAGAGACAGCTTTCGAAATAAGCCTCCTAGGTGTGAAAGCTGCTTTCCCTTTGCCAGCTGAAAAGGCCAGCGTGGCATTTGCAAAGCGCTGGTGAGCATCGTTGGTGTGAAATTTCCCTCTGTCCCCTTTCTCAATCCAGCTCCCTGCCAAGCTGTCCCCCAGCATCTTGGGTTTCCTTCCCACCGCAAGCCACAAGAAACCCAGCTTCTCTCTCTTGTTCGCTCTCACAGCCGACCGCTTATTCCAGTTCGGATCTCCACTGAACCTCCCAGTGGCTTTTCCACTGGTTTGCACTGGTTTGGTCCATATGACCAACCTTGCATGATCAGGATGCTTTGCCGGGTCACCGTGTGCCGGAGAGCGGAAATAAATGCCAGCGTCTTCCAAGGGAGGTTATTTTATTGAAATAGAAGTTCAAGGGAGTATATCGGAACAGAAGAGTGAGGAAGGCTGGAGGGAGGGGCGAAATCCCTTTTCCCCCAAGTTTGGTAGCTAGATCCTGTCCCTTGTAAGCCCAGCTTACTGGGAAGTTGGGCTGTGCTTACACTGAGCTGATGAAGAGCTTCTCAGGCATCAGGTAATGACTCGGGATGTGCCTGGGACCCCACAAAGGAATTATAGGGCCATAACTCACCGTCACTGCTATCTGAGGCTCCATATATAGGAGCACCTGTCAGGAATGCATTACTAATGTATTTTTATACCAGCCTTTATAATAAGGAAAGAAAGACTCCAGCTGCCTCTGGTGACCTTTTCATCACCTACGGATGCATTCAGCTAAAAGCCCCACACCTGAGATGACAAACACCCAGCCCATTGGTGGGAACCACTTTGCTTGATGTATTTATGTGGGCTGCATGGCTTGTTCTACAGCATCTCATCTCTTATTGCAAGAAAAAACAAGCCTCTATTCTTGATGTCTATAAAGAAAGTTTGTGTGGAGTGTGGCTGTGTTTTTCCAGAGTCTTTTGCTTGCTGTATTTAATTTAAAGTATCTCAGGTAAGTACTCGGGTGCTGTATTTGCTGGTTGGTGTGAGGGCAGGCAGCCTGCAATGATGGTGTTGTGGAGCGAGTTTTCTGCGTGGCTAGGGAGAATCCTTTGGGTTGTATCAGTTAGCTGTGCTACAGAAGGAACAGAGAGGGGTCAGTCCACCCAGGACGAATGCCTCCGTTTTAGCAGCCCTGTTTTCCAGTGTGGCTAATGGCAAGGGTTAAATTTCTCTGTAGGCTTTCAGAGACCTCTCAGGCCTTCAAAATTGAGGCCAACTAGGTGAAGATACTCTAATAGGTACCCAAGAGCTCAGATTTGCCTCTCTGAAAAATGCCCAGGATCAGTCAAAACACCAGAGTTGGAGCAGTTTGCTCCAGATAAGTGGCTTAAGAGCCTCAAACTTTTGTTCTCGTGGTTGCAGCAGGGAAACGCAGCTCTCCTTACCGGGTTGCTTGGGAATGTAAAGAACAGAAGTAGAAAGGAGATAAGCAGGAGCATGGTGCTCTAGAAGCCAAATAAGTCTCTCAGCTTCTTCCAGTTGTTGAGACTCTGTATGAGCAGGCAGAGAGATAAGGATATAGGAGCTCCTGAGCTGGTCTTTGCTTTTTAAAGGGAAAAAAAAATAAATTAAAAGTTGTTTGCTGGAGTCCCGTGTTCACCGGAAGAATAAACTTACAATTGTTTTGGTGCTCTCTTCCCAAATTCCCACTTGCTGAAGAGAGACAAAGGCTTTGTGTTAGTGGAAGAATTGGGTTTCTCCTCTAGAAAAGATAAGGGAGTAGAAATAGGTAAATGGGGTAGAAATGGGACAAAAAGAGCAAGCTGCTGGGCAGTAATGACCCCTAACCTGTCCTAGTGTGATTACACAGCTAGTCCATCAGTACTTTTAAAGTTGCTGTTGCCCACCCAAGTCTCAAAGCAATGTGTAACACCACACTTTGGTACATCCAGATGGGAACTGGTAAACCCATTTTAAGTGACTGAGTAAGATCAGTTTAACAAAGGCCTCACTCTTGCCCAGGAGGGGTGTTCCATGTGGATTTACCCACATTATTGCTCCTCACCTGAGTTTACCACTCATGTATTTTAGAAACTAAAGCGAGTATTGCCATTTTCCTAGGAGGGTTGAGTTGTCAAACAACTTTGTACCAGTTGTTTTGGAGACCCGAATTGTTAGTGGGCTCTGACAATGATTCGTCAAGTGTCTGTCATGGGATATTAAGCTCAGAAATTGAAATGTAGCCTCTAGTTCAGAGTGTGGAAAAGGCAGACAGCTGGGAAGGTAAGGTTAGGGGAATAATGCTCTTTGCTTGCTGTATTTTTGTATTCTTTCCCAAGATTTCTGCTGATCAGCACAGCTGAGGGAGAAGTTGAGGGCTGGACCTTGGATATGACACCGAGGAGCTGTATTGATGTTCCTATGGCACACGCACGCGGTGACAGTATCATCACCAAGACATGTAAGTTCTTGTGATGCTTTGCCTTGCAAAGCTCCTCTTACCTGACCATCCCCTGGTTTTTCCCTGCAAAGCCAATGGTTTTAGAGGGATGCCCAGGGAGCTGTGTCTGCAAGCTGACACCAGAGGAGGGTCCTCCACTGACCCTTTTTCATGGTATCTCTAGGAAGACCAGGCAGATTTCTCATGTAAAGCCTCCTCCTCACTTTTATTCCTCCATCAGACATAGCAGCAGCTCCTGGGAGCTCCCTGCTCAGCTTTTTCCCAGGAAATGTCTCTTGGTTTATTTTCTGGTTTAATATTTGTCCTCCGTGAAGCATCTTCCTTTCATACTAAATGTGCACCTATTATATGCGTGGGTTATTCTCAAATTCCCAGAGGAGGCTGGAGGCTCAGTGTGTTTATAGTGTAGAGGAAGGCATTTCTCAAGCAAGGAAGCTCCCAACTTTAAGCAACTTTCAACCTAGGACCGTGGAAGCTGTTTTTTTTCCTTGCCTTCTGGAGAACTTGGCTAGAGGCTGTGCATGAAGGCTTCTCCCACATACAGGCTACAAGCATGAGCAAGTTCAAGGCCAGAAAAAACATTTTGGAAAGACAATGTGCTGGGTTTGTTTTGGTTGGGTTTTTTTTTTCACTTGCTGGGGAAAGCATTTGTGTCTGGATTTGTAGAACTGACCTCCTGCAGTCACTCTGTGGATTCAGGAATCTTTATCCCACTGTCAGTAATTTTTACCAAGTTGTAAGAGCTTGATTTTTCCACTCTAAAGCTTGGCTTATTATGCACATTTGTCATCAGCTCTGGGGTCCTGGTAAAAGAAGGCTAAAAAGAACAAGCAAACAAACAAAGCCTACCCAGCAGGTCCCAGATTTTTATTTTGCCAATAATAGTTTGGGACGGACTGAGGTTTTTATTAAAAAGCTTTTCCCAACCCTTCTGAATTCCGGCGCAAGCTGTATTCCCAGCCTCCCGCAGACACCGCAGCGCTCGAGCAGGGGTTTGGTTTAGGTTTATCCTGAAGACGGGACGTGTTGAAGATGACTCGTGGGGATGTCTGTTGGACGTGGTGGGTGCTGCGAGGCTGGTGGTCCTGCCCTGGTCCTCGCAGCATCCTCGGAAGGGTTTGGAGGAGCGGGGCGGGCTCGTGCCGCCGCAGCTCTCTGCGCACAGCAGGCGAGGGAGGCAGCGCCGAGCCGTTGGTCACGTTGATCGAGCCTCCCGCCGGGAGCTGCGCGAGTTTCAAACGCTGGATTAAATGAAGCAGGAATGTTGTTGTTTCAAAAAACAACCGGCCGCGGTGACCGGTGTCGACATGTATCCTGACGGCTGATGGGTCCCCAAGGAATGAAGAAGAGGGGAGAGATGGAATTGTGACAACGCGTCACTGGAAAGAAAATCTGACCTTGGAAGATGATGGACAAAGAAGGACCTTTACTCCTTCCACAAAAATGTAGCGTGAGGAGCTGCCTACGGAGAGAGGATCCATTTCACAGCGTCTCGCACAGAACAAGCTCTTCAGCTCACTTTGCTGGAGAAATGCCTTTTGCTGTGGGGATGTTTGGTTGCCGAATTTGCTTCTTCAGGTACTTGACAGCATCTGAAACCAGAAAGGGAAAAAACAGAAACTAATTTGAAAACATCAGTCCCTGTTTTCATGCTCCCAGTTTTCTCTTGACAAGAATCTGACCATGCAGAATTAGTAATCTCCTCTTCTTCTGTGAAAACTGGAAAACCCAGAGAAAGTTCCCATGAGGAAAGAACACCAGAACCAACCAGGTACAAGATGAGCGTGGGAAGCTCTTTTGCCCCGAGTTGCTACCCCGTGGAGGTCAGGGCGTCGTTTCTGCATCCCAGTGGCCTGACCAAGAGCATCCCCAGTGCAAACCGGTCTAGGCCGTGATGGACTGGTGGGAAGGTGCAGGGCAGGTTGCTTTCCCTTGCCGCTTGTTTGAGGCTTGCAAGATAAATGTCGGATTTGAACGACTAGACTGTGAGCAGCCAGTGCAGAAAATCAATTAAAATACCAAGCGGCTTAGAAACAGGAGCTTTAATTACTCCACAGACAGGTCTTTAAAGGGGAAAATAGCCATTGCCCCTAGGTAAGACCTCTCTACCCTCATGCTTTTTATCCCAGGGGTCTTGGGACATCTCTCAGTCATGTTTTCTGCGCATCACGAGTAGGTGGCTGGATCTCCAGGTGTGGGCACAGGGCTGGCATCTTGTTTTGCGACACGTGAGCTTAGTCACCTTGAGACACGGGACACTGGCCGTGCAGGCTGTAGGGGTCTGATGGTGGCCAGGCTTTAGCAGCATGGGCTGCGGAGAGGGATAAAACCGCCTGGCAGGGTGGCCGATCTCTGTGACTCAGGCTTAGGCTGTTCATCCGGAGTAAAGTCGTCTCTCTGTGGGACCTGGGGCTCAGCAAGAGCTTTGTTTATCAGTGGATTGGGTCTGCAAGCCTGGGAGACAAAAGATGCCCTTGTGCACACAGGCTTGCTGACAAAGTGATGGGTATTAGAGGGGGAAAAAAAAAAAAAATCATACTTTTCTCAGGGAACACAGGGCTGTAGAGCCTGTTTATCCTGTCTGCCTGTTTATTTGCTTTCTGCTGACTTACTGTAATATATCCAGCATGGGTCTTCAGCGGTGGCAGGAACCGCAGGGATTTCGGGTCTTTGGTGGCCCATCTCCTCGCTCTTCAAAGCTGTTGCACAACCCAAACCAGCATGTTAATCATACCCCGAGCATGGAAAGTACAGAACAAAACAAAGCATTGATGAAACTCTTGCAGGCTTTCCAGATGCCTGTCCACATCGGTGTCCTGCTGGGAAGTACACGGGGTGAAATGAGGCTCGGTGGGAGCCAGCCAGGGAACGGGCTGCGCTCCTCCTCTCCTTTTGCCAGCCCAGTGGAAGAGTCTTGGGACACAAGGTTGCTCTGCAGGACGTGCTGCCGGCTGCCAAGGGAATGAAAGAGCCTGTTTTTATTTTTGTGTAACTTTGGGGAAAGGGAAGACAAGCCTCGCTTTGTGCTCTGTGTCAAAAGTGTGGGTGCACAAACTTTCAGCTCTTCTTTCTGCCCGCCTGCAACAAGCCGTTCCAAGTCGTCCTTGGGGGCTGCTGCTCAAGTGTCATTCCCTCACCCCAAAAGGAGGCAGGAGGATTTGGGATTTGAACTCCTCACCTAGAGAAAAATAATAATAATAACAATAATAATAATAATAATAATAGAGGAATCTGCCTGGAAAGAGCAGAGGAGACTTTTGCCTGCCTGCAGGGAGGAAGTGATTTAAAAATATTCCCTGTTGGCAGAGAGATGAGTTATCACTATACCTGAGCAGCCCAGGTGGGGCAGAGCTAAAAGTCTGAGCTGTGCAATGGGGGAGTTATTTGGGTCTGGCGAAAGGGGGTTCACACCATAGACAGCTGATTTTTGGTGGCGCTGTGCTCCTGGCCCGGTTTGCAGCGATGCTGCTCTCGGGTCTTGGATAACTTGGTGTGTTTGCAGCGGGGTTCATGCCACATTAGTAGGTGGATTTTGGTGGCCAATGGAGCTGAAAGAGACGTGGACTCTTGTCTGCTGAGCACTGTGCTGCCAGCTCTTGCTGTTCTTGAGAGAGTCTTGCAGCATCTGGTGTTGTTTCCTGCTATTAGCTGCGTGGCTGCGCGATGTTCTCTGCTTTCGCTTTTGCTCCCTAAAGAAAGTTTCCAGGCTGTTTTCTTGCCAAAAAACATCTTGAAGGCAAAGAGCGGAGCTCACCCAGGGGCTTAGGAAGAGGAAGGAAGAGCAAGGAGAATCCATCGCCGCAAATCTCTTTTTCCTGGGGAGGAGAGAATGGCCAAATGCTCCTTCTGGATCGTTGGGGTGGTACTGCCTTGGGATAAGGGGGACAGGACGGGGTCCTCTCCTGAGCCTCTTCCACGTCTGCATCAGGGACTTGGGGTGTGCAACACCCCCTGAGCAACCTCATGCTCCTGCCTGATGAGTCCATCTCTCTTGTAATAACAATAATTGGAGGATGCTGCTTGGGGCCGAGCAGCCGTGGGCCATGGCCTTGTCCCTTACTGGGGTTAAGACACTTCAGGTCATGGGGACCAGCTGTTCATCGCTGGTCCTGCACGGTGGCCGGGACACGAAGCTCCATCCGAGCGCGGCGGTATTGCATAAATGCTGGCTAACGAAGCTTCCCCCATGCTGAAGCCAAGCGATGACATTGCAGAAACAGTCTAGGTCAAAATAAATTGCTTTCTGGCATTCTGAGATTATCTAAACCCCTTCGTTTTCCCAGGATGAAAAGGAACAAAGGCTCTTGCCTGATCAGGACAGAGCCTGGAATGCCATTTCTGTGAGCCACGAGAGCTTGTTAGGGATGAGGGTAAACAAAGAGATTTGGGGTTAATTTACTTGGGAGG
This sequence comes from Pampusana beccarii, assembly GCA_013399365.1. Lineage (NCBI taxonomy): Eukaryota > Metazoa > Chordata > Aves > Columbiformes > Columbidae > Pampusana > Pampusana beccarii. The sequence goes on along the minus strand of VWYH01002398.1, from coordinate 1,278,136 downwards.
GGAGGCAGGAAGAACACGATGCTGTTTTTTAAAGCCTGCCACTTCTCCTGTCAATACCAGCAGGTTGCTGGTTGGGGTTCTCGCAGGCAGCGGTGTCTTTTCCGCGTATTGACGGGCAGCCCTCGGTGGTTTCTCTAACGGCACATTGATTTTACACACTCTCCTCCAGCTCAGCAGCCGCCCAGTTGATTAAAGCAGTGTCGGTGCCACCCTGTCACTTCTGCTGGGGCAAAGGGGGGGCTGTGACTCAGCCCTGCCTGCCGGGGGGGCTTTTTTTTGCTCTTCACAGGGAGCCCCATGGCCTTTTTCCCCACTCGAAGGCTGTGCTCATGCTGTATTCCCCCGCTCGCCCTCCCATCGCATCTTCCTCCGCTCCCGCCGTCTGCTCGGCAGCAGATGCTTGCGCACCTTCGGAGGAGGAGGATGCTGGGTGTTTGCAGGGTTTTTCAGAGCTGGCAGGCTCCAAATCCACCGGCAAATCCCCATCTGGGGTGAGTACAGCCCTTGGCAGCAGGCTGGAGCTGCTGGAAGCTGGTGGTGCCTCTGATGGTGGGACCAGTCTCATCTCCCCATGCTCACCCCATCCCGTTTTCTCAGCTGCTTGCTGAGGAGCAAAACCATAGGGAAGAAGCAACTAATAAACCTAGGTATGGATTAAAAAAAAGAATTTAAAAGCTCTTCCTTTGCTTAGGAGGTGGGTTTAGTGATCACATGTTGAAGTTCTTTTGCTATGGGTACGTCTCGTCTGGGTTAGGTGTGCGTGGCAAAGAAAAGTCTTTCCAGAGCACCGTGCTGAGCCTCCACAGTTGGGGATTTTCTCTAATGTTTCATAATATCCTTATTTTCTCATGCCTCTGGCTGCTGGAGCCAGGTGACTGTGGAGCTTCCTAGTCCTTGTTCTAGCACAGAGAAGTTTGCTCTGAAGAGTTCAGAAATGAGAGAGACAGACAGAGAGAAAACCAGGGTTTTAAAAAAAATCGTATGGGTTTGAAATGCTTGAAATTGGCCGTAGTGCAAGCTTTGCTTTTCCAAAGGCAGGTAGCTCCACGTTAATGCTGTCCATGGAGAGCCAGGGCATGAAGGGAGAATTTCTTGCTATGAGTTTCCAAGCTGTGGACTGAATAAAATCCCTCTTTTCTTTTTAGTTTTGTTTTTTTCTTTTTTCCTTCCTCCCCCACCCCCTCCCTCCAAAACCACTTTGCTTTATCCATGAAAATATTTTAGCAAAAAAAAAAAAAAATCTAAAAATTTTCCTTTTCTCCTCTCTTCTCCCCCCAGTTTGTAATAGCACAGTGGATTTGCCTGTTGCTCTGGTGTCTTCCCAGCTGTCTCTGGGACTCCTTGGAAGGGAAGACCATGCTCTCTACAGAACAGAAACTTGGGTATTCTATTCCTTAATTTTGTATTTAGTGGGCTGAAAAATCTCAAAAGGATCATCACTTCCTTATCATACTCTAATGGTAAAACTTGGCTCTCCCCACCCTCCACCTCAAGTAGATGAAGCCGTGATAAAAACAGCCCCTTCTTTTTGTCCATCAGCGCATGAAAACAAAAACCTTCTGGGGTTCTGAAGCAGAAAGTCACCTCTCTGGGCAGATTCAGAGCTTCCAGAGAGAATCCCAGTTCTCATCCAAAACTAATAGAGAGAAAATTTCCCTAGGAAATACCACCGTGGGCCAGAGAGCATTAAACCGTAACTTTACGCCAATTAATATAGCCGTGTAATTACAACCTGCCCCCTCCTCCTTTGCTGCTGACTGCCCCATGTAATTTTCTTTTAATTTTTTACTTAATAGGCACGCATGAAAGATTAGTTACTCGGCGCGCTGCTTGCATATGATATGTAGTAGGCTCAGCCTTAAGGAAGACTTAGGCGTGCTCCATCCATCCTGGGCCCGCTCAAGCGACAGCGGAGTGACACAGCTCACCAGAGAAAGGGAAGTGGAGAGGAAAAAAATGTCAAGGATGGACAGAAAAGGCAAAATGGTGAGTAGAGCTGGTTGCCGGCCTGCAATAGGGCTGTGACTTTTCTTAACTTTTCTCCCAGACCCTTATTCTCCTCTGGGTTGGGTCTGTTGTATTAATAGCTTGCAGCACCCTCCGTCCTCTCTTATTTTCCCATGTAAAAATGGCATTTTCTCCATCACCCAGAAGAGTCCTCTTCTCCCTCGAAGAGAAGAAGTCCTTCCGTGCCAGCCCTGATGTAACAGGGTGAGAACCTTCCCCCATCCGCACTCTGCTATACCAGTTTCAAAGAGGAGAGGGGAAAAAAAAAATAAAAATCAGAATTGGAGACTTTAATGAGCATTAAATTAAAACAGTGCACAGGGTCTGTTTTGGTTCCTGGGTATGAACGTCGTATCAACTCTCGACTCTGCCTGCTGTCTGATAACAGTGGTACCCACCGGCTAGGCTGAGCCTCCGGTGTGATATGAAAAAAAAAAAAAAAGAAAAAGAGGGAAAGAAATAAAAAGCAGCAGCCTTGTGTGGTAAATGTAACTTCAGGTGTCTCAGCCTCTCTCATTACTCCTCTTCCCTGGCTCCCAGGTAATTAGTTCTGCAGAAAGAAAAGCCCAGATGTCTGAGTGGTGTAACCCTGGATCTCCCAATAGGTTCTGCACAGGGAACAGAGTGATTTAACCTGGAGGAGGTGACAATACTCAACTGGAGACCCAGAGCACGGCTGTGGAGGTGCACGGGGGATCAAGGGAAGGTGAGAGCCCCTTTTGGGGACATCCCTTGAGGATGGGTGGAAATGAGGCTGTGCGGATGGTGTCCCCCCTTTAACTCTCCCTGCACAGCACAGGGAGGTTTGTCGTGTGCTCAGCACCTTGAAGATGCAGGTTTCGCGCCCAACATGAGCCATTAGATGTGGGTTTGGTGCAGCCCCTTTTCCTGCTGCTTGGCAGGGTTTAATGCCTCACAGGGTTTGCACATAAACCACCTGAAGAAGCTGCTTCTTGGCCGCAGCACCCTTTGCACAGCCTCTCCCTGTTGCACTCACGAGGTAATTAGATAAAGGCCGCCAACAAATACATGCATTTAATAAGTATGCTAATTGGTATTGACCAACATGTGGCAGGCACTTTGTCAAGTGCCAATTAGGAGCGCCTAAGAACTGCTCGAGATACGAGAGGCCGGTGATTAGACCTTGGGGTGGGGATCCGAGGAGGCAGCGGCTGCTAACCCGGCGCTTTGGGCCCGGGTAGGACCCATCAGCCCTGGCAGAGAAGGGACAGCAGGGATGGGACGAGCACAGGGATGCGCCAGGTCCTGTTGATCAATCCCAGGGTCGTGCAGGGGCTTGCCTCTGTGATGGATTGATTTGATCAGTATCAAGCGTGCACACTGTTTTTATTTATGCCCCGAGGAGTGTAGTGGGTGGGATAAAACAGTTGGATTAAAGGGATTTGCTTCTGCCTGGGTCTGTAAGGCAGGGCTGGGGCAGACCAAACAGGACTGTGTCTGCAGAGGAGTCATTCCTGTCGAGTTCAGCCCACATGTGGTGGCAGAAGAGGGGAATTAATTCCTTTGCCTGGGATGCTCTGTGTTGGCCCGTGCTCCCATTGCAGCCCAGTTTCACCAGCGTACTCAAAAAGCATTAGCTTTCCCTTTAACAGGTTTATTCCTTCATCAGACACACACTAGGAAGAGCTCTCCTTTCCCTACTTTTTATTTTTTCTATCATGTTCACAGGAAGAATTATCTAACCAGCTGTCTTCCCCAGTAATAAAGTACAGCAGCAGGCAGTCCGTGCAGCCCGTAACTCCACCAGTCTCCCTCCAACCCATAGGCGCTGCGAGCTCAAATTTCAGCCCAAACCAAAGCATGGTAGAGCGGTTCACCCACCCAGATTTACAGGTGGGTATCTCAGCTAGCCGCCTTCCACACGAGCAGCACGGGGAAGAGGAGGAGGAAGAGCAGGTCCTGAGATGCTCGTGGGTGGTACCACCTTGGTGCTGGTGTTGCCCAACCCTACTGTGTGGCCAGAGCTGCTCTGCTGCCACCCACATTTGCAGGTGTTTGGCTACGGGGTGTCCATCACCCCAACATGAGTCCTGCTCCCACACAATCTGCTTCCCACCGTGTGTTTGCAGCAGCCTCCCCGGGGCAGCTCCGATGCTCTCATTCGCCTGGTTTGGTTTATTTATTGCCACCATTAATTAATTTTGTTTGGCTAGGAAGGACAAGTCCCCTGAGACTGTCTGCGCACTGGAGACCATTACTGCATTGGTGTCTGAAAGCTTCAGCACACAAAAAAACCCTCGCTGCTGTCAGCCTGGCACAATTAATTAACCAGCCCCGTTCAGAAGCTGCAGCCCAGTGTGTCTTTATTGTATAACGAGCCTGAGATGTCTTTACTCAAAGCCCCACTTGAGATGAAAGTGGCTTGGCTCAGAGGCTTGGCTACTGCCAGGACCCCAAAACTGCGCTAAATACATCATCTTTTCCTAAGAAAGAGCCTGGGCGTTGCATGGAAAGGCCACCCATCTCTCCAGGTGACACTCATGGGCTCCTATGTCGCTCCTGGTGGAGGTACTGCTCCCATCTGCTGCTGCCTGATGGCTCCTGGAGCTGTAAGCGTGGCTGGAAAGCCAAAGCTTGTGATGGTCCCTCTTGACTTGGCCCAAATTCAGCCTTCGCATCCTTTTTATAAGAGCGGAAGGAAAACAAGCCTGGCTTTCTCCGGGCTGTGCCGCTGTCTCGGCACGTGTAGCTGCTCCTGGAGCACAAGAGCAAGCAAAAAGGAACAGAAGCTGTTTGGTTTTATGTGCTATCAGGAGCACATTTCTCAGGAATACAGTGACCTAATCTCACTCTTATTGATTTTGAGCTATATATGTGTGTGTATGTATATGTATATATATATACACGCACACACAGGGAGACACGCGCACTGCTGAAAATACAAAATCCTGAACTTTAGGAAGGGCAAAAAATGTTTCCTCCAGGTTTGTCTTCAAGCCCAGTGAAATGACTGACCCAGCTCCGGGTGGGTCTGTGAAATGGGTCCTTGTTCCCAGCCCCAGCAGTGATGCAGGAGCACACTGTATTTAAGTAGTTCCCCCTTCCCAATCCCAGGGCTGGAGGTATCCAGCCTCCCAAGAACATCACTTTCTGTTATTATTGCTTCCCTCCCTGGAATATGCAAAGCGGGAAGAGAAAAGCCCCAGCAAATGAGGCAGAGCAGTTTATCTGACAGGCCAGCGCTCTCCCAGATAAAGGAACAAACAGAGTTTGTCTCTTGGTCAGGGTGACACTTTGCCACAAAAGAAGAGCAGGGGGAAGTTAATTAAACTCTAAAGAAGCCATTTATTAGAAGAGGAAAGCAAGACATGGCTTTTCTTCAATACTGGAGAAAGCTTCATTATAGAAGGAAGCTGTTCTTTAGCAGTTAATAAACTATTTTCTACCACCTGGCTTTGAGGGACGGCTAACGGAGCGTCCATGGCTCATTTTAATGTGCAGTTTTGCAAGGTGTCCATAGCCCGTTGGCTAAAACGGTTTAGAAAACAGCTCTTTTCTGAAAACCAGGGAACTGGAGGGCTTGACAGGTTGGTAACCAAAGGCAGAGCCTTTGGTGCATCGGTTTCCATTTGCCGTGCACACACAACTGCCACACGGTCCTACTGACTTTTTTTTTCTCATTTCAGCTTATGTTAGCTATGCTAAAATTCAACAGCCTTATTACCTGTAAAGCCAGTGTGCATGGTGGTAGCTGTGACTTTTCCACCTGCACCCTGCTCCCCTATGGAGAATACTGACTTGAGAAAACACTTACGCACTTGCTGATGATATAGTATTGACGTGCGTTTTGTTGTGCGTCAATCTGGCTGCGTTTCCCTGAATTTGGGGAGCCCAAGTGGATCTAGGGGGAAAGAAATGAAATAACAGCATTTGCTGGTAATGCTGAGTTAATACCAAAAAGATTAAAATACGACCAACCTCCAAGAATGGGAAGAGGACCTTATGATACTTTGTGAGTGGATAATAAAATGGCAGATGAAACTCAAGGCTGCTAAATGAAAAACAATGCACAGGGGAAAGATCATTCTAACTTTACACATGCAGTGATGGGCTCTGAACTGGCTATTACTGCTCAGGAAGGAGATCTGAGAGTTATGCTGGAAATATCTATCAATATGACACTTCATGCTCCATAGTAGTCCAAAAAAACAAATGTAATGATAGGAATTATGGGGAGGCAAGAGAGAATGAAATGGGGAATGTTACTGTGCCACTTAATGAATGTCTGGTGTATCCCACCTTGAATAATTTGTGAGCAGCTCTAGTTTTCCCGTAATAAAAAATGGATGGGAAGAAGCCTAGAAAATTATCCACTGAAGGCAAGGATTGATAAAGGCAGGGCTAGATATGAAATCGTTTGTATCGTGGAGCTGAAGAATTAATCAGCAATGATTGCTCAGTTCAAGAAACACTTGATGTCAAGAGTAGGAACATCTAGAGAAGCTGCAAGAGGCAAAGGCAAACTCTTCACCCAGCACCCAGTTAAAAAGTAGAACTCGCTGCTATGGGAAATTATAGGTGCTGAAAGCTTACGTAGACTCAGAAAGTGTTTAGATATTTTCGCATTAAAAAAAACCCAACACATTATGTTGTGTATGATTAAATGATTGTTTCTCCCCATTGTGTTGCAGAGTGACTATGTGGTTCGACCTGCCCTGTGCTACCGGCAGGAACTGATGGTCCCATCCAGCCCGTGGCTTTGGCTTTCTGCTTTTTCCACCTCCATCCAGCCCTGCTGAGCTCCTTTTGGAGGCTTCTGAGCAGAGTGAGTATTTAAACAATGTGTTGAAGGCATTTATAGTGTTTTTCCCTCTATTGCAAATACATGGGGAGCAGCCCCACAGCCAGCTACCTGCCCCTCTCCCCATGGGGTATGTGGGGTCTGGGTCTCCTTCTCTGCCACCGAGGGGGACAGGCAGAGCCCGGGCAGGTTTTTGCACGTAAAATAGTCCTCAGACCTGGGAGGTGACGCTTCATTCCTCGGCGGAGTCCAGCTGCTGGAAATAATCTGCCCGATGATGGTCCACTTTATGGCTGGGCAGACAGGCTGAAATTCACTGCTACCGCTTACCAAAGAATAATGAAACGTTTCCTGAGACGGCAATAAATATCTCCCGCCACGACAACGCTTCCCAGTGCCTCTTCGATCCAGGAAAATGTTTTAAAAACTCAGCGAAGTGGGAGTTTTTAATGCCTCTATTCTTGCTGGATGCAGTTGCCCTGGATGCTCCTGGTCAGGTGGGATGGAAAGAGACATGATGCGGTTCATGGCTCTTTGGGGAGCTCCAATTCTGGCCCAAAAGTGGGTGCTGGGGAGTAATAAGCTTATTTCTGGACTGGGTATTTGTTCATCCTCCTTCCCTGAGGCTGATTAAAACAACATGAGCGAGCAGCTTATCAGTTACAAGGGATCAATAACCCCCGGCTTGTGTTCTTCAGTCTGAGAAAGTCTGAATAACATGGGGCAGGGGGGATCCGAATAGTCATCGCCGATCGATAGCTCTCCCCGTGCGAGCGTGCCACGGGTCGGTGGGTGACGGTCATTTATCAATGCCGCTGGCTCCCTTCCTCCCTGGCACCGCATCTTCATCGGCGGCTGCAATTAATCCGTCCCCGTAACGCGGAGCAGAGCAGCTCCTGCTCGCTCACCTCCGCTCCCACCCCCTCCGAACGGCATCACGTCCAATTAGCGGCGCTTAATGACAAACAAGCGAGATGCAGGGGTGACGCTGATGTGGCCACCCTGGTGTCAGGGAAGCAAAGCTGCGTTTGAAGGGTGTCCTTGAGTCAGGAGGGTGAGCGGGAGGAAAACTTCTCCCCAGGCTGATGGAAAGGGAGGGGTTTGCAGCTGCTGTTCCCTTCTAAGGGGCTTCGTTCTGGTCCAGAGCAGCTACACCTGATGTCCCCATGCATGGGGCAAGGGCCAAACCAGGAGGAAATGGGGATGCGCCAGGTTCAGCTCAGGGCTGGAAGGTTTTTGCCACCTCTGAGCTGGATGGGAGCTTAGGGACAGCCATCCCATGAAGAAATGCTCTTAGCAGCCCTGGCCGCAGAGGGAAAAGGAGGTGTTTGGTAGCAGAAGAAAAGCTGATGGTGGAAAAAGCATGGGCAAGTGACAGATATATATTTTTTTTAAACCCAGACAGTGAATCAGTCTCGTTGCTGTGGTCGCTTTAAAACAGATCAGCAGAAGTAAAGTGGGTTTAAATCCGCAGTGGCTTGAGGAAGCCTGAGCAGTAAAATGAAGCCGGCAGCGTGATGTTGGGGAGCAGCCCACGAGGGTGCTCTGGCTGGGAGAGATGGGCACCGTGCATTGATACCCAGCAGAGCAGGCACAGCCCAGACCATAATATTCCAGTCCCCCACATCTTTCTGCTTTCCTCTGAGACCATAACAGCTATGGGTAGCCCAAGAAGAGGGGTGGGAACCCACAGTGATGGGGAAGAGGGAGACATCAGATGGCAGCAAGCACCAGAGAAGATTGACTTAATGGGATCAGCCCTTGTTTTCTTCTTATTATCAGCACCTTGGGAGTGCAGCTTCTCTAATTGATTCCTTTGGTCTCTAAAACACGCAGCTGAGGTCCGTGTCCCATCAGCAACTGCTTGTGCTGGTGGGTTGGGGCAGGCAGAGAAGCAGAGAGATCCCTGTACAGTGTCAGGTATTTCTACAAAGCTCATTCCAATTAATTTGTCCCTCCTTTGGAGGAGAGAAAGGGCTCACTGGGTTTTAATAACTGAGGAGTAAGGACTTTTCTTCCTGACGTTGTTATTCATTTTGCAATGCATTTGCAATGTTATTTTGTTCAAGTTATGGGAAGCGGGGGGTAGGAATGGCTATTTCTTAGCCCTTCTTGGGAAAGAGTGACGTCTTCTACAAAGCACTAACATCTTCCAAAATCAGCCTGTATTTTGAACATGTTTGATTGTGATGTAGAATTTTCTTGCTGGCTGCATAAGTGCCTGGTGTGCTGAAATCCAGCCAAGCCTGGGCCTCCCTCCGGCCTGTGGCAACCAGTTCACTGGCTCGTGGGGGAAAGAGTTTCCCTCGGTCTCCATCAATGGTTCACTGGGTTTGTAATGTGAAGAGGGAAGAAAGGAAGGGCTCAATTTGTGCTCTTGGTATCACTCAGCGTTTTCTATGCCTTTGGTAAAGTTGTGATTGTTATCAAGGCTATCGAAATCTCCAGAGTCTGAAAATCAAGGTGAAAGCTCCCTTTCATGGATTATTTCCAGTCACTTTTCTTCTGGCTCTGCTAAAAATAACACAGGAATAGCTTTCTTAGAGCTTTCCTATTCCCTTCTGGCTGGAACGGAGAAGGTCAGGAGGATGAAAATAGAGTCGGGGGAAGGAGTCACGGCAAACTCCTCATGTGCATGGATGTGGATGAGATTGCTTGCTGGTTTGTGTTTGCTGGGTTTTTTTGTTGTTGTTGTTCTTTGATTTAAACCTGATTAACTTTCAGCATTTCCTTTAGCTGATGCAGTGGTGAAGGCTGTGTATTTCAGTCCTGGTGCAGAAAACTTGCTATTTTTAACCATTTCCTTTTGAAAGCTCTTCAGAAAGACCCTCGAATCTAGAAGCTGGTCTGACAATATTGCCCCTTCTGTTATAGGACCTTTATCCAAGACCTTGGGATGACACTGTGTTACGTATCTTCTGTTAGGATAGCTGACCTGCTTTCTCTTGCAATGGCTATGGGGTGTGTTAATTAATGGGTTGGTGCCTAAATTTGCTGTATCGTTTTAGTTCGCAGTGTTTCCATGTGATGTAACAGCAGATAACAGTACCATAGGAGATAGCCAAAGTGTTATCTCAGGAGAACAACTCCTGTGGGCCACTCAGAAGCGGCAAAATAGTAGTTTCTCCCCAGAAAAAGGGAAAAATAAGAAGCCTGGTGCTAACCACAAGTGGGAAGGTATTGCAGCTGAAAAAGCCCCATATGGCAGAGGTTTCAGCTCCTTCCAGAACTACTTCAGTCAGCTGCAAGTTTCTGAATTGTGATGATATTTTTCAAGCAAGGGGATAATTTGATGTTGTTTACTTCAGCTGTTCATTACCGGTGTTAATAACAATGGATCATCAGGTATTCTTTCCCGTCCATAAGCTCATAATGCTTTTAATATCCTTTCTTAAATAGGGAAGATGGACAATCCAGCGTCACTCCTGAGAGAAGGCACCTTTGCAAGACAGATACTTGGTTTTGACCCTGGCCACTGCAAAAACTCCAAGTCTCTTTGTTCCTTCCTGCGCTCTCCAGGGTCAGGTTGCCCCTCTGCGAGGAGATAAGGTGAAGGGTCCATCCCGGCTGCCGTGTCCCCAGAGGGGACTTTGCTCCCCACCATGGGTCAGCCTCTGAGGGACACAGGGAGCACAGCGAGAGGTGTTTCCTCAGCTGTGGCTCTTCCAATCCTTCCTTTTTTAAAAAAATTTAATTTTATTTTTTTTTTCCATTTTCTGTCTCGTGGTGGTCTATTCCCCTTATAAACCGATATTCTAAAAAGCTGCCTTTCCCACCCGGCCCTGCTGCCCTTGGCACCACGTGCCAGCTGCAGACGCAGATCTCCCTGCAACGCAGCCGGCGCAGGAATTTCTGCCGTGGCTTAGCTAACGAGAGCCGAACTCCATCGCTTGGCTGTACCTGAGGTTAATTAGGGGTGGAAATGGCCTTTTTATTTTCAGTTGAAACGCGTTCCCTGCGGTTTCGCTGCTCAGCCTGAGCTGGCACATCAGAGCCAGCGTTGGGCAGGAGCTTGCATGGGCTCCCAGCCCTCCTCCCCCAAAATTTCTGCTTCTGGGCTGCCCTGGAGACACCCAAGGAGCTGAGCTGGCTGCACACACATGGCAGGTAGCCCTGCAATAAATTGGGTCCCTGTGGAGCCAGGAGAGCCCTATTGGTCCCATGGGGAGGTCATGGGGGCTTCCTTGGGTTGGTGACACTGGCAAGGTCCACCAGCTTCTTTGGGCATGGGGTTTTTGATGTTATTGTGCCCCCACCTAGAGATGCACAGTGTTGCTGACATGTGTTGTCCCAGCCTTTCCAAGAAAGGCTTTTCAGAAATATCTGCCAGGATACGAGTGGTGGGAGGTTAACCTTAGAAAATCAGTGAGGCAGGCTTGCATTTCTCCAAGGCTTGCAATGCAAGCCCTAACTCCATGCAGGACTTGCTGGATGAGACGTCCCAGGTTATTTCCAGCTTTCTAAGTGGGCCAAAGCCAGAGTTTCCCCACTCTTCCTGCACTGATGTAAATGGTGCAAGGCTCAGGCCCTGCTTACCTTTTGAAGCAGCATCTGCATAGCTCAGATGTGTAAGACGAGAGGATGACGCAGATGGTCCCAGGGGGACCAGAAAGCTCCAGCTAAACCTTCAGGGTCCTGAGACAGCCATAAACTCTTCAGCTGTGGTACCCTGGAAGGCACCAGGATGTAGCTGAGCACCACAGGAGAGCATCCCAAGGCAACCTGGGGTATTGAGAGGGATGTCCAGGGGCTGAGCAGCCACCTGAGGGACCAGCTGAGGCAATGCCAGGTGACAACGGCCAGATGGGAAAGCTCTGGGGCTCTTTCAGCAGTCTCCTGCCATGTCACTTGAGGAATTAGATAATAATGCATTTATTGAAATTCCCTGCGCCTTGCTATGCACTGGAGGCAGCAGATACACAGCAGCTCAGGTAGACTTTAAAAAAGAAAAAATAAAAGGCAACATGTTGAAGTGTTTGGCAAAATTTCTGCTGAAAGGTGGAAATACATATTTATATGTATATATATATACATATATATATATATAGTCCATCAGTTCTGCCAAAACTGTGGCCCCCCTTGCTTCTCCACAGAGAAGGGGAAGAAGACCCACAGCACAGCTGGGAGGTAACGTAAAGGTAATGCAACATTGCATTTTTTGGGGGGTATAGCGTTGCCATCGTGAAGAGTTAAACTGAAGCTGCAATGGTGTGATGTGTTCCCAAAGCTGAGAGCCAGACGGGCACTTACAGGAGACACAGACATCAGCGGAGCGGGGGACAGACGCTTGGCCCCCTATTCCTCGGTAGTCAAGTATCACTTACTTATAGAAGTGTATTATGGGCAGAAGTTGATGTCTGCGCCTCTCCCCCATGGGGGGAGAAGTGATGGAGGAGACTCATGCGAGCCTTTGAGCGTGGTTTAGAGCAGCATCGATGAGCTTTTGTCTCGCCAATCCTCTCTCTGCTGCTGCAAGGGCTTTGCTTTCCTTTCCCAGTTGTGCAATAGGGCTTCTCTGGCTTCCCAGTTTCCTTGAGTGGGTTTGCAGCGGTGCAAAAGAAGCTTGGGTTGTATATAAGGAGGTGGGAAGCAAAGCAATAAAATCATATAGCGTCATCCTGTGATATAGTGACCTACCTCATTCTTAGACCAGGAAACATTATCTTCAAAAATTTTTTTATGTCATTCTAGGATGCAGGAGGGTTCTTTTATATTTACCTGCTTTTTCTCGTCTCCTAAGCGACATGCTGGCAGGCATACAATGAACCTCGTCCCCAATCCAGGCGCACGTGCTTACATCTCGAGCGTGTAAAGTAATCTCCAGGTATGGATGGCGTTGCTAAAGGCTTGGCTTAACGCTGGGCTTAAGTGGGCGTTCAGCCTGAGATCCCATTCATCGTGCAGAAGTGGTCACCGAGCAGCTTGTGCGAGCCACCGCCGGCTCGTGGATCATCTCAAGTGGTCACTCCGGCTGTTTATTATTCCTTATTGGTAGCGTGTGACTGATCACCCAAATTACCCTCTGTTGCTTCTGCGCTCTGATTAGATGCCTGCAATTTTGGAAGAAGTGGGATAATAAATAACAAATCATGAGGAGCGAATAACAAGTGCCTCTGTTTGTGCTGAGGGGTCCTTCTTTGCATGCCGGAACAGGGATTTATCTGCTGTTGCTCTCCTCTGCCCGCTATTTTTTATTAGTGCAATGAGTTTAGGTGTGTTTTTCCCAGCAGCAGCTCAGGTCTTGCTGAAGCAACAAGCTGTTTGCAATGCGAATGTGCATTAGCCAGAGGAGCTGGCAGCATTTGGCCAACTCTAAATCTGCTGGAAAGCCTTTAAGAGAAGGAAACAAAAAAGATAATTAAAGCTGGGGGAGGGAGGAACGCAACCCTAATGCTTTTTGTTCCAGCAACTTTCCGCCACCAGTTAAATAGAGAATCAAATGTGTTCAGCCAGGTTGAAAAATGAAGATGGGGTTTGCTTGACGTTGGCTTTATTTGGCTGCATTTTTCTCCTGGTGCGTGTGGGCTGCCACTGCTGACATAGTGTTGGCCATGTCAGCAAAGGTTAGGAATATATATATATGTTATTTATTTTTTTTTTTTTATTTAGTGCTCTCTGCCTGCTGCTGTCAGCTGCTTGGACACAGAGTCACCTCCCTGTGTCACCTCTTCTTCAGTGTCCTTTGAAGGCTGGCAGCGTCACCTTTTCAAAAGCGACCATGAAGCTAAAACTCCGCTACAGCTTTCCTGGAACGCTGTGGAAAAGCCACAAGAAAGGTAAAGCAGTGCAGATGTTTGCAGGGACAAGGTGGGAGGTACCAGTGATGCTCGTGCAGGCAGCAGCTCTGTGAAAGCCAAACCCAGCCCCTTTCCTACTCTTGCTCTCGACTCTGTGCATTATAACGGTGTTGCGGTCCCCTCCTCGCTCCTATTTTTTTTCTTCTTATTTCCCCTAAGGACTTCTGCTTTTTGAAATAATGTGTTGTTCTTTGTTGGTTTTTTTTTTAATCTCCTCTACTTTTGAAAAGGCCGCCAGGAAGGTCTTGTCAGCAATTGAATGGGGAGATAAAAGAAGGAGGCAAAAGGGGATTGTTAGCAGAGGGATAGCGCCTGACATCTGGACGGGGCTAACGCGTGATAAGATGGGAGGGTTGTAAGCAAATCTTGCTGCGCTTGATCTCTCGCCAAGGCAGGGCTGGGGCTCGGTGGCTTTAAAGCACGGCTGTGTGGACAGAGCCTGAGTTGCCTAAATCCCCGGCGATGCCGGCGGATCAGGTACGCGGGGGCCTGGGTTCCCCGCTCTGATGCTCGCTGGAGTTAAGTCTTTTGGTTGACTTCAAAGGGATGTAAGCCCAGATTATCTGCCCTGCCTGTTTTGACTGGGGGAGATAAATATATATGTATGTATATGTAAAAGAAGCTGCTGCTTCAAACCTGAGTACCCAGGAGATGGAGGATGCTCACAGGGTGTGAATTTAGCAGCCCGGGGGTTGAGGATACTGATGTCCTTCCAGAAAGCTTCGTGCCATGCAGAGCTCCTGGGCAATCCAACCGAACCTGCGTGTGGAGGTGGCTGGAGCGAGCACCAGGAACAGCAGTCGCTGGCTTGTTCGTTATTGGTTTGTTAATTATTTCGTTTGTCTTGGTGTGTGCTGTGGGTTTGTGTTTGTTTTTTGTTTTTTTTACATTCCACAGCCAGCTTTGAGCTGGAGTAGCCGTTTTTTCAGTTAAAAAAGCAGACAAATTAATAGGAGAGCGTTTGAATGCTGGCTAGAGACTCTTGGGCTTTAACACCCTCTGGCTCCAGGGAAACTGAGAACTGGTGCTTTCATAGACTTGTTTTGTAGCAGGTCACATCCACCACAACAGACCTGGGGGGGCAGCTCCGAATCCAGGCCTGGTTTTGCCGCCTGGGCCCGAGTTCTGGGTTCTGCTGGCCTCCTCCTGCAAAGTTTGGCTCTGCACTGGAGAAAAAAAAAAATGAGGACGAAAACTCAGCCTTTGGGGATGGAGTTTTCCCATGAGTGCGGAAGTCTGCATGCAAGGAAAGGTTCCAGCAAAGAAACCGATGTTGAATGCACACTGCCTTCCTTTTCCAGTCCATAGGTAGGAAACAAGAGCCAGGTATTTTCTTTTAAGGGCAAAGGCAGCAGCCGTTCGCTATGGAAATAATTTTGGCTATTGCCTGCATTAGAGATAACTCTCTATAAGAGATGCTGGCTCAGATGCTTCTTTCTCTGCATTCGCAGGTGAGAACAACTTCGAAACTTAAATCCAATATAAAAAGGCAGAGAGGGAAATGTTTAATTGTCCTGACTCTGCTGCAGGCTGATAAGCTCACATTGATTTTCTGTAGCGACGTCTCCAGAGTCTACGTGTTGGTGTGTGCGCGTGTACATGCGTGAATGTTTCTTGTTCCTTGGGTATTTCTAATCTCCTGTTCTGTGGTGAGAGCTCGACACTTCCTCCAGTAAACGGCCATTTACAGCACAACTTGATGGTTTGGTTTTTGTTTGCTTGTTTTTCTCTCTCCTTCTTTTCATCCTTTCTATTGGCTTCCTGCAAACTTTCCACCTGAGCAGGGAGAGAGGTCTCCATAAGATGTCTCTTCATCAATGCATGTCCCTCAACCTGAAGCTCAAAGGCAGGTTCATATTTATCACATCGTTTTAAACCATCCCATCCAGGGGGCCAATCCCTGCCTATTGCTGCTCATAAACCCAAACAGAGGGAATAACACAAAGAAAGGCAGTACCCAAGTTGGGCTTTATCAATAACTGGACCTATTTTGCACTGGAGAAGTGCAGAAAAATGTCCAGTTAACTTTTTATCTATTTTGAGGGTTTGTTGGAAACAAATAAGCAAACTCAGCAAGAAGGGCTGTACCAGAAAGTTTTATAGCTCATGTCTGAAGCCCACAAGCTCCAGAAAATGCGGATGCCTACCTGGAACCTGCCTGTCTATCTTACCTGAGCCTCCAAACCTGCAGAGATTATATTTTTTCAGTGCTAATTATAAAAAAAAAAGAAAGAAGTGGGTCTGCCTGCAGTGATGGAGAAATGTCCAGAGGAGTCAAAAAGGAGACAAGCAGCGTTCAGATGCTGGGGGTGGGAAACAGAGAAAGCACCAACCTCCCAGGAGGTGTAATAGGCTCAGTAAGCCTGCTTGACACATGTCAGATAAAATAAAAAAATATAATAAAAAACCCCCACAACAATGTTTATAAGAAGATTAGCTTGAACACGGTGAAATTTCTCTAGGGACTGTCCATGGCTGAAGCTCAACCCAACAACTCCCAGGGCCTTATCAGAGTAATAAATTTCCACTGCTTTGGGCCATTAAAAATCCTTCATCCCACCCGAAGCATCTTTGATTCGGGGCGCATCTGGTGGGGACGGTTCCATTTGCACCGTCCCCCTCCTCAGCGGGACGGAGGTGCAGCGTTGGGAGTTAACTCGCTGGAAATAACGCGATGTGACGATCTAATTTGTGGCTGCCACCCCTCCGGGGAAAAAAAGACCCGTCTCTGGGCAGCAGATTATCTTCAGGCTCATTACGACATTGTTCCCAAACAAATCCCCACAGGCTTTTGCCTGTAATCACTTTTACATACGTGTTGGCGAATGTCCCTCTGTCCCTGCTCGCCACGATGATGAGATGGTGCCAGAGCCACGTTACGCCAGGGAGAAGAGATATGGTGATAACGGCCTGTGCGGGCAGCGGCTGGTGGCTGCTGGTGCTAGCCGCTAATTAAGTTTCAATCGAAATCAGAATTCGGTTTGATTTCCTTGAGAGCCGGTGGACATGGGTTGGGTGTTAGGGGTTTTATTAGGTTGGTTGTTTTGGGTTTGGATTTTTGTTTTAGAAAAGCAATTAAGCAACGAACATAGAGACCACACTTGAAAAATGTCGTCTTCACTTCCCAGCAGATGTATTAATAAGTATATGGGAGAACGAAGAGGTTAACCCGTGCTCCCCTTGGCTATTTTTGCCCCATCCAGCAGTGCCGTGGAGCCGCTCCGGTGTTTTTGGGGTTGGTCCCCGCACGCCTTGTGGGGCTGATCTCCTTGGCTGCCGTGCTCCTGCTGCTGCCACCACTGCTTTTTCCATGAGTGCTCTTCTGCTAAAAGCCCTAATTATCATGTTTTTAACCCACGTACTTCGGTGAATCGGAACAAACACGCTACCGAATGCAACAGCAAAGTGGCTCTTTTATATCCCATTAACGGTGGGAAGCGCTGGAGACGGCGCCAATACCAAAAGTAAGATTTTTCACTAGTGGTCAGTCTGTAGAGGCTGTTTAGGGATATTTGGGTGGTGGCTCTAAGGGTGCGTGTCAGGGGGCTGTCCGTGAGGGATCTGCGGCACGTAGCCCTGAGTTATTTTGAAGAAATGTGGTGATGTTTGTGGGGTACCAGGTGAGCAGCTGATGGTATTTGGGATGTTTTTTTGATATGTGGAGGGCACGCTTGTGGTGCTGGGGAAATTTGAGTGGGATTTGCCATATTTGGGCGTTTGAAGGTCTGAAAGAGCTTGTGGTTTTCGGGGAAGTTTTTCTCCCTGTGTTTTTGATTCTTTGTGATGGCTTCAAGAAGTCCAACATTGCTGCCTATTTTCAAACCCACTGCAGCCAGCCCCAGCTGGATTTATTTATTCTGGTGCATCGAAAGGCACGTGCCTGTTGTTCTGCTGTTATGATAGCTGACTGCAGCGAGATGCAAGCTCTCCATCAGCGATTGCTTTGCAGCAACACGAGAGGGGCTTGGTGCTTTGTCGAGACAAGACCTCCAGCCTCAAGAACCTGTGCTTCAAGCTGCCGGTGTGGCCAGAAGATGTCTAGAGACAGAGACCAAGGTTTGAAGCCATTCGGGTTTTTTTTCTCCAGCGTATGAAATGCCTGTGGGACCCCCCTTTGCCCTCCTCCCCACCCCATCCCCTGCTCTCCTGGGCATCCAGGGCTATGAGTTTACTACAGATTCATATAGGAAGGGCCATACAAAGGGCTCGGGAGCAGCCCTTGCTTTAAAAATCGCTTTTTTGGGAATTTGCTGTGGTAGAATTGCCAGACGTCCTCCTGGGGTTTGCATGGTGCACCCTGGAGATCTCTGCCTTGGCCTCCTTTCCGTGAGTTATGATCCTCCTCTCTCTTGTCATCCCGCTGCTCCACCTCAGTGAGGAAATTATTTATTTGGGAGAAGCGGGGCTGTTGAGGGAGATGGATTATATATTTGGGGTTTAAATACATGGAAAAGGGAGGAAAAGACTCTTCTTCCTCCCCCACCCTACCCCATCTCCTTTGGAGGGCTTGGTGCTGCTACATCCCATATTTTTCATCCGAATGCGATGGTTTATTTTTATCTCTTTAGAAAAACAAGCATTAAAAGTCAGAAGATGGATTGCCTGCACGCAGGTCTTCAAGGGCTGGAGGGGAAGGCTGCGCGGAATATTGCGGCCGAGAGGAGGCTGAAGGAATAAGTCAGTAATATGTGTGGAGCTGAGAGGTGGCTGGACCATTCATCCCCATTATGAAGAGGTGCACTACCATTAATAATCATTTTAACAAGAGCCGGCCTGAGCTAGCAGGTCTGGGCTACATTTCTGGAGAGTGAATTTTTATTTAATAAAAAAAAAAAAAAATACCATGCATAGAAATGAAAAGGTACGGCAGGCTCACTTCTCCTACCTAATATTTATTATTGCTTCACCTGCCTTGAAGTAGGAACATTTATTTGGCTAACACATATTAAAAGGACTGTGCATGCTCTATTTCCTTTCCTACAGCACTCAAACCCCAGCATACTTTGGCTTAAAGCTCCAAAAAGTGCTGGTTCCTGAGCAGCTGGAGCCTTTCCAAGGAGGAACAGGCCACCTCACCTGGATGAAGGCATCTGACCGTCAGAAATCCTGCATTGCTAAGAGGGGTGGTCTGAATTTCAGAGGCTGCACAGTACGGCTGGAGTTTGCCAAAACTTCTGCTTTTGCTCAGGTGCGTTTGTGTAGCTCCAGCTTGTCTGGAGAATCAGTGGAGCAAAGATTCAAGAGACAAAGTGTTGCTGAGGGTTTTACCCATAAAATCACATATTTTAAAATAGATAATGTCTTACTTTTTCAAGGAATAAATGAGTAAAAACCTTTGGGTCTTTTATGAAGCAGCCATCAGGAAGAAAGCTTTTAATCTTGGTGATTTGAGAGAACAGGGAAATGAGCTGCAAACCAGGCACTCCTTGTCCACTTCAGTTTTTAGGGAAAAAAGCAGCAAGGCAAAGAGCCAAACCTTTATCATCAGTATTTGTGCCTACATACACCAAGGCAGGTATGTGGGACAGGGGACCCAGAACCAGCTATGCATGTGTTAATGATTTTATTGTTATTAATAATATGCAACCAGCACATTACAGCCTTGAAGTGCCACCAGAGAGGGTTTAAAAGGGCAAAGCTAAGGTGTTTATTTAGACATGCAAGTCATGGCTGAGATACCTTTGTCAATGAGGAAAGGACGGGCAAGCTCTGGAGAAGCACCACCCCAGGGAACTTCTCATGCCATGGTGGCATCAGAGTGGTCCTGGTCTCCTGGCACCTGATGTGACATCCTGCAGGTTGGGGTGCTCTTCAGGTGGGTGCTTCTCTGTAGACAGACCTATTGCTGCGTAAACATACTTGGATTTGGATGCAATTAAGGTCTAGGAGATCTGCAGGACATCAGGGTTTGTTTTATGCCACTGGTAGTATGATTTCAAAGTGAACTTAGCCAGTTTGTCCTCAAGAAAGTGTTTTCTTTCTTTTTTTTTTTTTAATTAATACAGAAAAAAAAAAAAAAAAAGAAGAGTGAGAACACAGTATCAGCTGGGCTCCTGCTATGTCTGACACCTTCATCTTCCCCTCCTGACGCTGCTTGGCCAGACTGTCTGGTAAACAGATTTGATGTTTTCTTCTCTAGATGGGCTGGGATAAGTGATGCTCGCCTCCTGCCAAGCGCAGGGTACCGGCCCTGGGACGCCATCCCCCTCATGGCCAGAGGTCCTGGTGTGCCCTGGGGCTAATGAGAGCTCCCGCACCACCAGCAGACCCCTTATTTGGGGTAAATAAGTCTCTCTTCTCAGCGATGCAGCTCGTTTCCCTCTTCGGACCCGGTTATTCGAGCGCTGGGCTTTCAGAAGTGACTCGCCATTGCAAGGACAGCACATCTGACTGATGAGGTTTTGGATAATGCCGAGCAGCTGTTCTTTGGAAATGAAGGTGATCCTAAGAGCCAAGGGACGGGGATGGCTGGCTTTCATTAGTCACTGTTAAGATCTCGGTCCCCAGATCTCACAAAGGGCAGGAGAGGTGGAGGATTTGCTATTTTCACGGTGTTGCAGCGCTAGATGCTACGGGCTCAGTATCTGATGGGAAGCGGAGAGCGAGGAGCTATCTCCCCAGAGGGACCGAAGAGATGGGGAGATATCTTCTCCTCCTTATTTAACTGAGCTTTCCTGCTACTAACTGAACAACTTCAACCCTTTTTCCAAAAATACCATATGCCATAGTAGTGCCTTCATTTTGGGGACACTCACAAAAACCTCCTCTTGTGGCATTTGCTCCAAGTTCATGGGGATTTGCTACTTTGAGAGCACTACCAGATTTGTTTAAAAAGAAACTAGAGTCAAAACCTAATAGCAGGGTATGGGCACGCAGGTGCTGACGTACAAACACGGATCCCACATGCCTCTTCTCCTTAGGAAAAGAGAAGAAATTTAAATTACTGAGATTTCGGTTTCCTCGCTGATGATCCGCAGCCCTCCCATCTCTGTACCTGGCTCGTCACAAATCCCCACCTCCTATCTCATACCTGCTCTTTCCACCTCGGAGATTTTGGAAATTCAGATCCATCTGGTTCTTTCCGATGGCGAGATAGTGTATCACAGGCAACGCAGGCAGGGCCTGGCGGAGCCGCAGCGTTAATTAATGGTAATCCCTTAATCCTAGGGTGATGTGAGAGACCGCCGTGCCCACTTTGTCCTCTCCTCAGTGCAGAGAAGTTTCAGACCCGTAACAGCAAAACCGCCCGTCCAGCGCTGCACCGAGCACCAGAGGTGGGCTTTTTCTTCTCATTATCTGTATATTTGAATAACCAGGTATTATCACCTTTTTATTTTTTTCCTTCCTGTTGGTTGTCGTAATCTGGTGAGAGCATCTTTACCACTGAAAGAAAAAAAAAAAAAAAACAACCAAAAATAAAGTTACTTCATTTGCAAATTTAAGGGGAGTTAGGGCTGGAGTTTGTTAGGACAGCTTTCTTTTCCCCTTCTTCCCTTCACCGTGGCATCAACATTTTAATTCAGAAAGGAGCCCAGAATGCCAAAAAGCACCATTTCGCTTGGAGATCTTATCACGTTTGATCTGGAATTTTCCCTGAACACGTTCATCCAGCCAATCAGAACAGTTCAGCTCTCATGCGAGAAAACATCAAGATCACGTAATTCCCACAGGAAATCATATTTGGATCAAAAAGCCCCTTTTTTTTTCTTTCCTGGAATGGTAGTTTGAATCAAATAACTTTAAAAAAAAATTTAAAAATTAGCTGGTTCTTCTGATGGTGTCTGTGTTTCCTTCTCCAAAAGGAAAACACCCAGTCGTGGCATATGCTGGGAGGCACCATTGGGCTGCGAATATTAAGGTCACAACGACACAACCTCCATCCTCGCCTCTCCCGTTCCCCACCGGCAGACTCTGAGCTTTCAAAGTCAGCAGCGCAGTAGGAAACAGCAGGGCGGTGTTTTGATGGCCTAAATTTCGTCTGAGTCACCTTAGCTGTGCCTTTCTTCTCTTTAATTTGTTCTGTTTGTGTTCTGTCGCCTGCTTCTGTGTTTCCCGTTGTAACTCAGCCTTGGGTTGAGCCCAGCGTTAAGCACGGTTGAGCCTCCAAAGCAGACCGTTGATATCTTGTGTTGGGTCTGGCACGGGGGTGAATTTTTATCCCTGGACCATGCTGACCTGGAATTTAGGAGGCCAAGGAGACCTCCTCAGCTGCTGTGTGATGCAGCTCTGCCCAGGCTGGATGCTCATACCAACCCTGGTTCCTCTGGGCTGTGATGAGGTCAAGGATAGTGAACCAGAGCATGGAAGGGATGGGTGATGTTTTGCCAAAATTTGTTGTCTTATGATGCAAAGCTCCTTCGAGCATTTCACACCCTCTCCGAGAATGCTCAATGCTTTCTCTTGGACCATCTTCTCCGGGGTGGCCCAAGTTCTCTTCCAAGCATCTGCTGTCCCCTCCATATGCTCCTCGGGAGGGGAGGATTTACCCTGGGTTTGCTTATGTGTAAGATTAAGACGCCCTCTCACCTTTTCTCAGCACCAGCAGTGAAAGCCGAAACCTGGGCTTCAAATTAAAAATGAAGATAACATTCCTGAATGTGTCATTAAAAACCTGCTGGGTTAAACAAGTGTGGCACATTTCCACACGCTCAGGAGTGCTATTCTAGGTCTATCAAAACCTCTTCCTCTAATGCAGAAAAGTATGAATATTTCCCCAAAGCATTCTTTTTTATTAAATTCATCTCTGCCATAAACACTGGCTGTCTCTGCGGGTCTCTAAGTGGCTGCTGTTGCGGTCAATCCTGTCCCCAACCGTCCTTTGCTGCTCAGCTGTGGGGAGGCAAACTGGGATGGATTAACAGGTGAGGCACGGTCCCAGCAAAGGGCATTTACTGGAGCAGACCCAGCTGCTGGGGGGCAAAAGGGAAGAGCTGAGCAGCACTGGGATGGCTGGGGCTCTTCTTTGCTGGCTCTCGGACAATGGGCTTCTGCAGAAAGAGCGCCAGGTCTGCTGTGTTTGAGGCTGGTGTTTGCTAATATCCTAAGCTTTTCTTTTTCCTTTATTTCGAGAGCTAAAAGGCTTTCTGGCTATGCTACTATTTATTTTCTGCGCCTTTTCTTTCATAGCACAGGAGAAGGTTTCTGGGGAGATAGAGCCTGGTTTTTTTCACCAGGTGTTAATATATTCAAGGGCACCAGATTTCCTTCTTTTTGATGCTTGAATTTCCTTATCTTGTTGTGCTCGGAGCAGCCTTCTGGTTTATGAGAGCTGTGTGTGGGAATACCTGGGAAGTCAGGGAATATGCTGGCTGAAAGCATCTTGGTCTGAGTGTAGTAACAGCAGCAATCCTTCATATGAAAAGGAAAAAATACCGGAGGAGCATCAGTACTGCGATATGTGCTGATGCTGTGTGTGTAATAGCTGTGATGTGGATTAAACCCCAGCTGTGTTTAGCCTTAGTTTTATATTACTTTGGATGGGTGAACCGGAAAAGGAAAGAAATGAAAAAAGGAGCCATACATGCATAAATATTAGAGATGGAAAGACCTAGGTCATCTACTCAATACTTTCCTGCCACTGGATGATTGTTCCTGGACTGAAATCTCTGCTTGGAGTTGTGGTTGGGAATACATTAACCTTTAAAACAATAGTATTAGAATGTTATATGTTTTCTTTAACCCAGATGCTGGAAACTTGGTAAATCTGAAGTGCAGGTTGTGCCTGAGCAAGTGGTCCCCCAGGAAATTGGGGTTTTTCTGGGGCTTTCTTTGTGAAGAAGCTGCTGTAATTCTCTTGAAGGTGGCATTGACCTGGAGCACAGCTGGCCAGCTGCTGCCCTGGGGACCGTGCTGTGTCCTGCCAGGGCTTTGTGAGCACCAGGGCAGCAAAATCAAAGCCGCCAGGGTCCTTGCAGCAGCACCGTGGATGCACCGGTCCTGCCGTACCCAGGACTGGTCTCTGCTCCATACACAGGAGCCTCAGCTCGAGCTGTAGGAACCACGCGCGGGAGTTCAAGGAGAGCAGAAAGTGTTGCCTTGCAGGCGTGCAGTTGTTTTTTTAACCTCTCGTGTAGGGTAATTAGATGATGCTCTGGAGCTGAACTGTAGAGGTCCTGGGTAATTTCAGCTCCTGCTTCTGCGGCTGTTTCCGGGAGGTGGATGGCAGGGAAATATTTCTTCATCTCTCCTCGTTTCAAAGCGGGATATAAAACATCAAGGGGATGCGTCTCCCTGAATTTTGTCAGTGCCCAGGAAAGCACTTCAATAGCAACGATTTGCCTATGGCTTTCAAAGCAGTGCTCTTACATTTCTGTCCCTGGTTTTGTCTGTGTTTCATAGGCAAGGCGACTGGGACATCAAGGTAGAGGAACTCTGGTGCCTCATCTGCTGAGCATCTCTACCCTTCCTGACCTTCTGCTGCTGACTTCTTATGGGCTGAGGTGGTGCTTCAGTTTTAAGTGGCTGGAAACTTTTTCCAAAGGCAACAGGTTGGTAGACTAGGTCAGATTTGGAAACCGCTGTTTTTATTTTTTATTTTTTTAATCTTCTGTTTGGACTGTTGTCTGCTGCTTTTCTGAGCTGTTGTTCAGTGAGTTGCAACACAAAGACACAAAGAGAGATGTACTATTATTATTGGTGGTTGTTGTTCCTAAGTCTGTATTGATTTTCATGAAAGAAATAATAACAATGTGCATGAGGTATCCAGCTAACAAAAGAGGTCCTGCAGTACTCATCTCAAATTAAATATATAGAAGCAGTATCCAACTGGGATATTGACAGGCAAATACAAAGCTTGGTGATTCAGCGTAGTGCCGGAGTGAAAGTGGGACTTTGCTTTGCCACAGCCCACCTTGGCGAGGAGAGAGACAGCATTGTTCTTCTCCGCAGCTCCTCGAGAAATGTGTCCAAAACATCTTTGCTTGAGGCCAGAAATAAGTATGTTATCAGTGGGAGGGAACTGCTGCCTGAAACCCAATGCTGGGCCGATCTGTGTTGGCTGAGGGGGTGACTGGGACACCCCCGTGGCATTTGAACCCTTCCCCTTGTCATGCAAGAGGGCGATTCAATCCGACCGCTGTGCTCGAGCTGGCCCTGGGTGAGCAGAGCTGTTTCTGGGGGCGGGTTTCTGACAGTCGTTCGTTGTTTGGGTTTCTGGTGTACATCAGCTCACGGCATCCTGCCTTTCAGCGATAAAAAGGCCACAAGGAGGGAAAGCAAAGAGAAAGTCTGTAAATCTGGCCCTCACGGCTGGTCCTTTTTTCCTGCTGGATTAACTTGCCGACTCTTAGTTGATGGCTGATGCATCCCAAGTAGCGAAGGGTGTGAGGAGCCAGCTCTGATGACATTGCAGCCGCTCCGAACTCCATCTGCTTTAAGCCATCCCTAACAGAGGGGTTGGAAAAGCTCGCTCTCCTTTTTTCCTCTTCTCCCCGTACTTTTGCATGTTCTTACATGGGTCAGGATGTAACCCACAAGAAAAACGGTTTTGCTGCTGTTCTACCTGGGAGCAGAAGATAGCAGATGCAACATGAAAAGGTGTCATGGTCTTTGTAGGTTTGTTGCCTGATTCTCACTGCAGAAAGGCTCCGAGAAATTCAAACAGGGCTCAGGTAATCCTGTAATGTCAGAATTTGTCTCTCCCTTGACTTTACAAAGAATTCCTGAGCATGGTATTGAATCACAACCATATATCTGCTCTTAAATCATTTCCTCTAGCAAAACATCACCCCATAGAGGAAGTCCTTTCAGCAAAGCCAAAAATGAAAGCGTTTATCGGTTTGAAAAGATCCCTCTGTGTGCCAGAACCAGGGAGAGAGAGAATGGAAGTGTTAGTGCCTCTGGCAATGTCTTCACGAGGCTGTTTGTCATCCCAGCACAAGAAGAAGCTGAGCGCACACAAATATTAAACTAATATTTTTGGCGCTTGGTGAATTTTGATCGTCAGTTCACGGTGCCTGAGGCAACAGACAGGAATGAGATGCAGTTATCCTTAAGCTTTGTATTCATGGCTCAATTGATGCTCCTTTTATATTTATTTATAAGTATGTGTGACTCTTTGTATTGCTATTTATCTGTTGTGGGAGAGAGAGATGCTAATGATAGCCGGTAGCAGGGCCCGGCCAAGACTGCAAAGTCAGGAAACAAAACAGCAAAATAAACTGGGTTTGGTCCTCAAGATGCTGCCTGCGCTAAATTGATGACATGGCAATTTTCTGCTCAAATGTGAACGGGGAGGTGGCTGAGGATGTGCAGGATCGCTGGAACAGACTCCACATTTCCTAAATCTTTGCGTTTCGGTGTCAAAATCCTTCATTCTACCTAGATGTGGGGCAAAAAAACCCCCGAGAGCTGGTTAATCACCATAGGGTCAAGGCTTGTACTGAGGCTTTTGCGGAGTTGTGGGATGGAAGCCTGTCTTCTCCCTCCAGACGTGCCCTAAATTGATGCTACCAGACTTGACTTTTTTTTTCTTTTTTTCTTGAAAAATAAACAAGGTTGTCAACCCGTGACCCTTCTGAAAAGATGAGGCCACCCTTCGTGCTCCAAATAGCCATGCCGTTGGTTGAGATGTACTTTGTGGAGAGTGTACCAATTACGTGGGCTTTTTCCGCGTCTGGGAGCGGCGTGAGCTGTTATTTTCTTGAGCGAATAAGGAAGAGACTGAGAGGTACAAGAGGTGACAGACAGCTTTGCAAGGAAACTGCAGTTAACCCCGAGTTGAATCGAACTCCCTGGGAACATCAGGAGCCAAAGCCAAGCTTTGTGTGTCGCAGCACGTGAGGACAAGCTCCCTCCAAGCTCGCTGTGTGTGGCTTCATGGAAGAAGCTGGTCCGGCACCGAGAACATTCGGCTTCTTTCCTACGGGGAGATGCAAGAAAATTCCTTTCTTGCTCAAGCCCGGGACAAACATGACCTGAATGACAAAGAGAAAGGACAAGAGGTTCTGTGTCTGTTTCTCTTCTCAGCCATCTTTGAGGGTGATTCATCCTCCCCAAATTCCTGGCAATTTCTCTCGGTGACCAGCATCTCTGTCTTGTGTTGCTGACTCATAACTGCTGGAAGCTTCTTTGGCGGAATTCAGAGTGAGGAAAATGTATGCGTTGGCTTTGATCTTGCACGGAGTTGTTTTATAGAGGGCAAGGGGCAGCTCAAGAGAGGGGAGGACCAAAGGATGTAGTGAGGAAGAGGTAAAGATGAAGGAAAAGGAGGTAAAACCCAAGAAAAGAGACGTGTACATGGATTTTGAGAACAGGGGGAAAACATTCCGCTGATCTGAAGCCGAACAAATGAACAGCATGATGAATGATGCAAAACTATGCGCTGCGGTTGATTTCTTATTGCAGCAGTGATATTAGTAATAAAATCAATACCAGTAGTTAGCTAGGCCTAATAACTACACAGATCAGATCAGATCGGATTAGATTGGTATTACTTCTGCTAATAACCTGCTCTTGTTGCTATTGCACACTAGGTAGGAACAGATATCATGTCTTTTAATTAAAACAGGGGCTTCAGCGCTTTTATTCACTCGTAGTCATAACTGGAAATGGCTAGTCCGTACCTCAGCAATTAAATCTGTCCTAAAGGCTCTTATAAATGAAAATAAATAGAGAATCCATTGAGAATCCTCTGCCTGACAGCTTGGCACCTTGGGCATGTGTAATAACCAGATGAAAGACATGGAAAATCAGGGCAATTAAAACCAGCCTTGCCCTCAGCTTTGGACCGCTCAAAAGCCCCGAAATCGACTTTGCGACAGGTTTGTTTTTGAGGTTCTGACATCAGGTTTCGAGGCGACGTTTCACGCTGAAGCACAACCAAAGGCCTTCGGGTGTTTTTCGAAGATGTCTGGTGGTGAAACATCTACCTGTGGATGAGATGGCTCGGGTTGTGGGTCACCACCTCTTCCCGGATTGAGGTGACCACCATGCCCGGCCTCTCGCCTCCCAAACCTCCCTGGCGAACCCCTGGCCTCGATCAATGCACTTGCATGAAAACCGCCAGCTTAGAGAAAACAGCGTATTTAAAAGCAAAAGGCACGGCGGGTCTTATTGAATTTGTTCCAAACGGTTCTACTTTCAATCACCCAGGAACTGTCTCCCTGCAGGCAACAATATCTTTTACTAATGAGTGTTTGCTGTATCAAATAGCCCGTCTTGTACTTCACGGGTTCTTTGCTCTGACTCTGCACCTGCCCTGTGTTCGGGCTCCATCCTGCTTTTCTTGTCTTTTTTTGGCTTCTTCATGTTAATGAAACCATCTGCAAAAGGCGAAAGAAGGAAAAAAAAACAACCCACCATGGCATGAGGTCACTTCAGGTCTGAAATGTGGTGAGAAAGGTGTTCATCCCTGACCCTGGCCCTGAGGGCTGGAGAAAAGCCCATTTGCGTTGCTGTCCTGTTCTCCAAGCGGAGCAGATTTTCTCCAGATTTTTTTTAACAGAAAGCACAGCATTTCTGCTGAGTTACAGCCTGGGTGCAGCCTCGTGGTGCTGTGCGTGGTGCTGTGGCTTGCTCAGACATGACGCTCTGCTCCCACCACCTTTATTCTGGTGTCTAGCTGGGGCATTATAGAGGAGCAGGCTGCCCTGCGCCGTGGCATTGCAGCCTGTCACACTCTTCCGCTGGTTGCCTCCTTGGTTTTATTTTTATTTTATTTTTTTTAAATTATTTTTTTTTAAAAAAAGAGCAACCGAGATAGTTCTTGAGGCTGAAACTTGCTCTCCGCTGTCTTTCCACTCCCCAGTTGCGGGCACTGTCTCTGGTGTGACATCTGGATGTCCCCGCTGCACTGGGGCGCAGGGATAAACCCCAGCCTTGGGGCAAATTTGCCAGAGTGAGGTTACAAAACCTGACTAATCCATTCGGTGAAGTGAGGTGCCTACCTCGGCAGCAGGGAGAGCTGGAGGAGCAGGCTGCTCCTTTCCCTGCCCCTTCAAACCTGTGTGAAACCACAGGAGCTTTGGGGTTTGTGCATCTCACAGAGCTGGAAGAGGATAAAGCTCTCCAGCTACCCAGGAGGGAAACAGAGACTTTGAATTTCTTCCCTTAAATCATAAGTCACTCTAATTGTTTTCTTCTTCCTTTTTTTTTTTTTTTTTCCCCCTGCTTTTTCTTGCTTTTGCTGCTCCACTTTGAATCCAGGATTTATCTTCCCTGGCACATGCATGCAGGGCTATCGTAGACTGTTATCTGGCAGAACACCTGCAGACCGAGTAGGTTCTGATGCTGCTGCCGAATCGCTCTCGGCACCGCCGGGACCCCCACTTCCCACCAGGACCCCCCTTTCCCGCCGCACCCTGCGCCCAGCAGCATCTCCCACCTCACTCCCATCAGTGAGGTGCAAGAGTTTATTAGCAAAACTGCTCAGGTGAGCAGAAAGGATGGGGCAAGGGGACGAAAAATGCACTGAAGAATAGGAGTTGACTGACCCAAAGCCAAGGAGGAATGCCTGCAGGATGCCTGGGTGAAGGGATGCTCAGAAAGCACCTGCACAGGCATCCACCCCAAGCCTGGTCCCACACCTACACCAGAGGGGTATATCTGCCTCGTACAAGGAAACTGAGCCCCCGCAGGGTGGTGGGGGACAGGATAGGACCTCCCTGTGCACCCATCCCCACTGCATCGCTGCTGCCTGCTTTCAGCAGCCCGCTGACCGTTGGCAGCGCATCCAGCCTAAAAATAAAAAGACAGATTGTCCACTTCAGCTGTAATTACCGACTGAAAAGACCCAGTGGGGAAAAGAAGCCGGGGGGGCGGAGGTGGGATGTGCAAGGGAGGACAGAGAAAGAAAAGAAGAAAGGCAGAGAGGAAGGAAAAAAACACATCCTTGAACAGGTTATATCCATCACCCACAGTGCTGCCCCAGCGAGGTCCCTCTCTGGTCCCAGGGAGGGATGACTGCATCCTGCACTATTCTAAGATATACAGGAATGCTAGATCCATGAGAAATTCTGTTTGGGCTTATTTTGCCACCCTCCCCGTCCCATATGTATCCAATTTGCCTGTGTCTCCGTTTCTCTGGAGTCTTTAAATATCATCCTCCCCACCCAGCTGGGTCCTGTTTGTAGAGCTGTGGTTTGGCTTATATTTATTTCTTTGTTTTTTAAGCGCAACTGCCTCGTCGATTGGAGAAGCTGATGCTCCTTGACTGGACCGAATGGGAGGGAAGCAGAAGGATGGCGCTCCCTGCTGCGGTGCCTTCCTTGCACCTGAGCCTTCCTCGCACCCTGGTGAGTGATGGTGAATCCCAAGTGTCAGAGGTAGAGGGTGATGAATTAGCTGGGAAAGTAGAAAGCGGTTCAGGTGACATTCCCAGCATCGCTGAGATTTCTTGGCGCTACAGGGAGGTGTCGGATGGGTCTTGGGTGGCACGGGTCACCCAAAGGGTCACAGAGGAGAAGGTGGTGATGACCCGTGGTTGGGAAGCCTTAGGGTTGCAGCATCGGGTCTCCCATGCCCACTGCAAGATGGGTGTGATGCAGCTGCACCGACACAGCTCTACGAACCAGAAATGTGCCCTGGGGACAGTCACCCTGCCACCCTCCAACTTCCAACCCCCTGGTGCCTCCTCCAGTACCTGGCAAGGCTTTAGAGCCCCTGTACAAGTCAGTCCCTGGGACCCCAGAGAAGCACTACAGCTGGCCAGAGACAGCGTGACAGATGGAGAAGCGCATACGTACCCCAAGCCTATAGCTCAGGCGATGCCTGCGCGCGCTGCCGCTCTTTAAAATGCCAGCAATGTCCTGTTATTATCGGCTAATGCCCTCTAATGGGTCCATTAAACAGCTCTGTCTTTGCCTTGGCTTCTAATTCCCCCTCCCGTACTCATAATCAGGCAGCATTACCTGCTTCAGAAGATACGATTACACTACTTAATTCTTTCTAAATGACATCGCTGAGCCAGCAGCAGAGAGCCATTCACCCTTACGTGGCCAAGCAAGACCCCTGGACGCAGGACTGAGGGCGATGGGGTGGACCCAGCTCTCGCTCCCTGCTCTCACACCCAGCTTTCCCCTTTGCCTGGGTGTCCCTGAGGGCACCTGCCTGTAATTATAAGCAGATTTATAGCAAATAGTTCCTCCAGCCCCATCTCCCTCCCTGTGGAGCAAAGGGCTTTTTGCCTTAACCCTACCTAAGGCAAGTCTTGTGCTGTGGGCCGCAAGACTCGCTGCCCCTCTGGCCACACCAGCCCAGAGCTTTGCTCACTGCCAGGGCAAAACCTTCCACGAACCCGAGGAGGACATCCAGACACCCATTGCCACCCCGTCTTTACATCTCTGTGTAACCATCTCTTAAAATACTACAGGAATGGGGACTGGAGTGACTCAAAATCGACTGCTTTTTGCTCAGTCCTTGGCTGGCTTTCTCTAGAGTTGGGGGAAATTTTTAATAGCACTGACTATTGATAATATGTCACTGGGAATTTGCTTAGCATTTCACGGCACAGGTGCTAAAAATACAAGGTCCTGCTCCCCAGAGTGCTTGGAAACACTGAGAGAAAGCAAACTCGGGGAAGCAGTAAGGTCTTGGAGAGATGTGAAGGTCCCAGGGGCACAGCCAACTGAGAAGGGTGCTGAGGATGGGTCTGAGCAAAGCTTCTGGGGGACCCAGAAGAGAAAACAGAGAGAAATTATCAGGAAAAATGTATTCACAGAAAAGGTTGTGAGGCATTGGAACAGGCTGCCCAGGGCAGTGGTGGAGTCACCATCCCTGGAGGGGTTGGACAGACGTGTAGACGAGGTTCCTAGGGATGTGATTTAGTGCCGGTGTTAGGTTGTGGTTGGACCCGACGATCCTGAGGGTCTCTTCTATCCAAAATGATTCTATGGCTCTAAATGTGGGTCTGCTGCAAGCTCAGTGTCTGCACTGAAGGGATGTTGGAGCATCGTGATTTTGGAATCCACCACTACCATGCGACCTGCGGTCAAGTAATTTGCCTTTTTCCACTCCTCTTTCCCTGAAGATGGAGAAAAGAAGGCTCTGGGGGCTCTTTGAGATCCATGGGTGGAAGGCACGGTGATACTGGTTTTGGTTATTGGAAGGGAGGCTAAAGGAAGACGTAGACAAGAGGAGCCACAGACACGAGAGAGATGGTGAAAAGCGTGCACTGCTCTGTGTCCTGTAGCAGGAGGATTTGTAGCATAAGGCAACGACAGAAATAGCCTTTAAGACAATATGCCCCTTCTTGCAAGCTTACTGTGCATTTTATTCTCAGTTTTATGTGTCAGATTTATTCCTAATGACCTCTGATATGGCAGGCAGGCCTTCGTCCTCTGCTTTTCGTGCTGGGCTGTACGCTTCTTGAGGTTTGCCTTTTTTTTTTTTACTTTCCATGTTGTGCCGTTATAATGTCGTGCTGAGCTGCTAAACCCAGCTGCAGTTTTGACAGATGATGTACTAGTTCCCTCTGCTTTGGATTTGACATTTTCATGAGCACTAAACACACACACTTACAAATCTGAAAAGGGAAAAGAAACACACTCCCCCCCGCCCCTCCTGTCCTGTTTTTTGGGTTTGGCTTCATTTTGGAGCTGATGAGAGATGCCAGATTAATGGCCTTCGAAAGTGAAACCCTTTATTTAGCTGTCGAACAACTGGGGTGAGGGAAGCCACCGTGCACGATGGTCCTCTGCTGCTTCTGCAGCAATCCTCACCCCGATGGCAGGGCCATCGCTGCTGCAGAAGGCATCATCTGTGCCATTAGCCTCTCTCCTGTCGCTCCGTGGCTCTGGATTTAGTACATGAAGCTCTAAATATTTCAGGGCCGTGCTCCTAGACGCAGCTTCTCCTTCCTTCTTTGCAGCCAAGGCGGTGTTGTGCAACCGGTTCGAGAGAGATGATCGTTTTGAGGATGGGAGGGAAGGTTAAGCCCAGAAGGAAGCCTGGGCTCCTGGCAGAGGAAGGACAGAGAAAAAGGTGAGAAGAAATTCAAATCAGCCCATGCTGATGTTCTTGGAGTTTTCAGGCTGTAGCAGAACAAGCCAGGGGGAATTTTTCCTTCCACGTTGCTGGAAGCAGGATCAGGCTATTTATCTTTGATGACATGCCAGGAAATGGTTGGTTGTCTTTAGATGAAGCAAAAAGGTATAATAAATAATGCTTCCCGCTCTGAGACAGGACGAGAAGTGAGAGTGAGGAGACCAGATCTGATAATCACCCATCCTCGACATCCGCACGCATCCTTCTTGTGCTTGTGACTGATGTGGCCCCAGTATCCACCATGGATCTCGGTCTGGAGAAGACACTGTGGTCTGTTGACACTTCTGCCACCTGGAGAGCTGACTAACCTTGTGCTGGGATATCAAAAAATGGGGAGCACTCTGGCATGACAGATCGTAGAGGTCCTGATCCATAAGGTAGCTCTGGATAATGCAGAGGGAGATGCTGCTGGTCAGCTGTCACGCAGGAGAAAGACAACCCTAATTCTGGGGCTGGCGGGGCTCACCTAACCTTGGAAAGCTGACTGCTGAAGAAGAAGATAGTCAAACTCCAAGCAAGACAGATAGGAGCTCCAGGCTGTTGTTGCTTATATGAAAGCACCATGGATAGAAGACAGCAAGGGTTTGCTTTGCCATCAACTGTCAAATCAAGCACAGCCGAAGGAAGAAGAAGGAGGAGGACCTCAACACAGGTAGAGGAAATCCAGCTGAGTCCATACTCATCACCTCCTCAGCTTCTGTCTAACGAAGTGATATCGCTGCTCCTGTTACTGGTGGAGCGGGAGCAGTGTGAGAAATTTAAGAGGTTGGTGTAGACAACCGTGGAGTTGCCCTTGTGGAGGCTGGGTCCAGTCCTCGGGTGGGCTGCACCCAGATATGTGGTGCTGGGGCCACAAGTGATGTGGAGGAGGCGGCATTTTGGTCCTCTGCTGGCATCTGGCAGAGGTTTGGCCTTCAGAAACAGCAGCCGCAGTGTGAAAGTTTTCCTCTTTCCTCTTTTTTTTTTAAAAATTGAAACCCAAACAGATTTAAAAGAACTCTTTAAGGCTTCACACTGTGGGTCAGCCCAGCCTTCTCCACCCCATGGCATGGAGATGGTGACCTGCTCACTGCCACCTCAAGGAAAAGGCAGGTGGGTCGTTCACTCATTAATACTTTGCACTGAAAATTGGAAGTGCCACGTAAATCCTAAATGCTATTATTGCTTTTTTTTTTTTTTAAATTATAATAGAGCCAGAGGAGCAGCAGCAAGCAGGAGCAGCACACTCTGCCCATGCATCACAGCATCTTGTGGAGAAGATGGCTTTGCCCATGCCACCCACCAACTTTTGCTTGCATGGAGAACCCTGACCTGTGGCCTTGCCATGGGTAAGGAGGGAGCAGGGGGAGGCCAGGCGTGAGAAGGGCAGGCACAGGCAAACCGGTCATATTTGCCTTTATTAGACACAGAAATTAATGCTGTCTGAGGCATTAAGGGGAAGAAAAAAAAAAAAAAGAGGGGCAAAAGTCCTTGAATGTGGCAAAGCTGGGCTGCTGCCAAATTTGGTCCCGTGTTAGGAAGAAAATGGTAAAACAAAAGGGGCAAATTTTTGCCAGCATCACTACCGTGCTTTTCACGGGGCTCTCTTCATCTGGATCCTACATTCTCTGCTGAAATGATCTGGTGGGCGACTCTGACACCCACCACCCCACTCCACAAGAGGAGCACATCTTAATTAACTTTGGGGCTGAATGGATGGGCACGCTCCTCTGCCGCAGGAGCGCCCACCCTAACGTCCCCTCTGAGATTCCCCGGTCAGCAGCTTGTGGTGAAACTCTCCTTTTTTTATTTCAAAGCCAGGGCAGAGCATCTCTGGACCTGCATCCGTGGGACCGCTCCCCTGGGCACCCCCAGGATGCAGCACAAGCGATGCCAGGGACAGCATTGGAGGTACAGCCCCGCACCAAGCCAAGGACACAGGTAGGTAAGAGCTACACAGATGATGCCTCTTTTGTCTTGTTTTGAAGTGCTGGTGATCTGGGGGAAATGCATTTGTTTGGGAGATTTGAACAGAAGTGGCAACAGATGCACTGTGTAATAAAAAAGCGAAAGCCACTATTATGCTTTCAGGAAGGGAACAGAGAGGAGAAAAACTGCAGGCATCAGACATAAACACACACAGAATTATGGAAAGGCAATATTTAATAGTTCACCAATCCTGTTCTCATTTCCAAGGTATGGTACACCTAGAGCTGAATTAAATATAGAATTTATTTTTTTTTTTAAGCACAAAACCAAGCACCTCCTACCACCAAAAATTAAAATGCTGCCTTTTTCCCCCCTCCATTAGAAGATCTCTCCTATTTCTCATGCTTGCACCAATGCATCCCCCACTTTTAGGCAGCCTGGGTCTGTTCTTGTTCAGCATCAACAGGCAGCCCCTTCCCCTTGGCTGCGTGTGGGGGAAATCCCCCCCCCGCCAACTTGCAGGGGCTGTGTTGCATGTCCCGCAAGGGAAACTGGGCAGTGGTTTATTTTGGAACCTCTCCATATAGGCCGTGTTTTACCCTTCATACCAGAATGTTTTTGCTAGCACAACCCTAAATCTAGAGAGATTCGTGCAATGTGATGGAGGGTGGGAAGAGGCCGGAGGTACAGGGGAAAGGGCAGTTGTGGGAGCTTCTTACACCAGCTTCACCTCTAAAGGCTGTGACAAGGTCAAGTCAAAGTCCATCTAGACTAGTATCTCTTCTTCTGCAGTTGCTATACACATATTTTCAGGGAAGAATGGAAACAGGCAAGCTGCTATGAATGATCCTGATTTCCTCGTCTTCACGTCCCCATGCTGTCACTTGTTAGCTCCTTCAGCAGTTGAGGTTATTCCCCCGTGCATGAGGCAGAGATGCCAGGTCCCTCAGCTACCCCCACACTTGGCATTGATGTGCCAAGGCTGCTATGGATCAGATGGACCGTGGGTCTCCTTCTACCCTGGCAACTGAAGAAGAAATTTTTCACACTGAGGGTGGTGAGAGCCTGGCCCAGGTTGGCCAGAGAGGTGGTGGATGAACCATCCCTGGAGACATCCCAGGCCAGGCTGGACGGGGCTCTGAGCAACCTGAGCTGGTGAAGATGTCCCTGCTCATGGCAGGGGGGCACTGGATCAGCTGGGAAGGTCCCTTCCAACCCAAACCATTCTATGATTCTATCAGTATCTATCAGGTGTCTCTTCTCTTACACCTCCATTGTGGGACCCTCTTTTTCTGCACTAATATCCCACCAAGTACAATAGGACCTGTGAATAGGCCTTTCAGGCACTGCATTAATACCACAAATAAAAAAAGACTAACTATCCCTAGATGGAATAGCTCTTTCAAGGTGGTATTACCTTTAATCATTTTTAAATTCGTGTAAGGCAACTTGGAATTACCTACAAAGGACTCTCTATAAAGCCAGATTGTATTGCATTTAATACCTATGCTTTTAGCCCTCTCTTTCCTTATTTTCTTGTACTTAGATAGATTTTCCTTTACAGGACTTTATTTTTTTCTCTTTACAAGTGTCTGTGCTGGCTCAAAAGTGACTCAGTACTTGATCAATACCTCTGGTGGCTGTTGGTACAGCCACTGATGGGAAGCCGGCAGAGAATTATTCAGGTGAAAGCCTCTGAGCAAAATCCATCAGGGGAAGGTCGGTTAGTCTGCTTGTTTTAAATCTTCATCATTTCAGAAGTGGGGGAAAACCAGAGACAGGGAGAAAACAGATTTTGCAGAATGCCAGAAGTATTTAAATACTCAATTGGAAGGAGGTAGGAGTTCACAGCAACAAAACTCATTACCAGTGGAAAAAAAAAAAAATAAAAGGGCACATTTCCAATACCATTGCACTTTGCATGTATGGACGTAAGAAAGGCCTTTCTGGTTCAGCTGAAAAGCGCATCTGTGCTTACCACAAAGGCTGTCCTGACCTCCAACTTTGTTCCTCTCTAGGGAATTCTGGAGTCTGATGAGACTCCTCTGCCTAGTAACACTCCACAGATTTTCCTCCCTGCCTTCCCTCCATCTCCTGCACAAACCCCTTCCTCCTAAAGATGTTAAAGGTGCAGAGCAATGGTGTTGAAGTTTGAAGATGGGCACAGGGAAGAAAAAAAAAGTCAAAAACTCCTTAAGAAGAATAATTTCCTTGTAGCCTTTTACCTTTTTCTCTTCTCCAGCACAACACCTCAACTTGAAGCGAGCAGGAGGGACCCCACCTGCCTTTCCCCTCTTGTCCTTGATCATGAAGTTTATTCCTGATGCTTGCAGGGTGTTAACCCCCCCCCCGAAACGTCTTCTGCTGCCAAGTGATGCAGGGAGCAGTCTTGTGGGAAAAGAGCTGCCTTCCACCTGGGACTGAACCGGGTCACACCAGATCTTTCGATGCTCTGCTCAGTGGATGTTCCGCTGTCAAAATCCTCCCCAGGGAGTTTCTGCTCCAGCAGAGCATCCTGACCTTGCAGCAGTACTCAAGAAAAGACCCGCACCCCTTCTGTGTCTGGTGTTGGGCAGCTGAAGGGATGAGCAGCAGCTCCTTAGAATCGTAGAATCATTTTGGTCAGAAAAGGCCTTGAAGATCATCAAGTCCAACTGTTAACCCAACATCTCTCCTTGGGGAACCCAGGCCCTAAGGTAATGCTTTCTCTGTGAGTCTTGTTTTCCTTTCCTATAGCTATAC
Source organism: Pampusana beccarii (assembly GCA_013399365.1). Classification (NCBI taxonomy): domain Eukaryota; kingdom Metazoa; phylum Chordata; class Aves; order Columbiformes; family Columbidae; genus Pampusana; species Pampusana beccarii. Next base: position 1,240,939 of record VWYH01002398.1, on the reverse strand, counting down.
ACCACTTGTGCCATCCACTGTGTGATGTCAAGTCTTCCACAAATGGGCAGATTAACAAATTCGTCTGAAAGGGGATTTTATTCGTTAAAGGGAAACCGTTTTGGTGGGACAACAGCAACCCGTGTCCCTCGCTGGTCTGTGAACACTTACAGGTGATGTTTGTGGCTCAGGTATAAAGATGTGGGGTTGAACTTGAGGCAGCCCCTCGTTAAAGCATTTTGCAGCACATCGCCGTGCTGGCCTGTGAAAACGCGACTGTCTCCCCGAGGCTAAACCCAGCGCTGAGATTCCTGCCAACCCAGGTGAAACCAGCCACAAGTGACTTCTCCCGTCCTCCTCAGGAGGGAAGATAAATGTCATAAGTCATCAGCCGTCACGGCTTACACAAGGCACATTTTTCTTTCCCTGGTGCTCAGCTGAAACCTCTCTGGAGGGAGGGTGAAGGGGAGCTGTGAATCCTGCTCAACTTCTCCTGTCCCTTGGGTGGGTCTGTCAGCACCGATAGAAAAATGTGTGCGTAAAACTGAGGGGAAACAAAGCATGCAGCCACCCGAGCGCTGCAAAGGCAGCCGGAGCAGGCAAAGAGGTGGGTGTCTGGATGGGTGAGCACCTGTGCGATGCCCAGTCCTGCAGAGATCGAACACAAACCCTCAGCACCCACACTGCTGAATGCAAGTGGCCATGGACCACGTGGGTCAGAAGCAGACAGAGGGGCTGAAAGACCTCCATCCCTTCCCAGGAGCTGCCTGCTCACACTTGGCGTGGGTACCTGAGCTGAGCACGCCCGTCTTCCACAAGTCCCCTTCCTCAGCTGAAGTTGCACCTTAACTGCCCATCAGGTGGGGCGCCCACCCTCCTAGCACCCACACACCCCAGACCAAAGGCCGTGGGCCATGTTTTCCTGCAAGATTTGTAGCTCTATGCATGGGAAATGGTGGAGTCACCGTTCCTGGAGGAGTTTAAAAAGATGTATAGATGAGGTTCTTAGGCACATGGTTTGGTGGCAGTGTTAGGTTAATGGTTGGACTTGATGATCTTGAGGGTCTGTTCCAAGCAAAATGACTCTATGAATGAGCTCAGGGAAAACATTTTCAGTAGTGAAAGGCCTGTTTTCTTCCTTTTGCTGTCCTCAGGAAAGCCACATACCCCAGCGGAACCTCCTTATTCTGGGCACGGAGACAGCAGCTCTGTTTTCTCCAAAGCAAAAATCATCCCAGCAGCTCGCTGGCAAGGTGGCCATAAGAAAGCAGCGGACTGGAAAGTGTTAGAGCTAGAGGAGGAGATACGCTGGGAAGCCCAGCTTCTCGCCCAGCTTCCAGGTCATTTAAGCTTAATGGTGAGTAACAATTCCTGTATAACCAGTTAATTTCCCATCACTGTCGTTTCGCACTGTGAAGGCCAAGAAAACATTTTCAGCGCAGGGATGGGGATGTTCATCCCAAGAGGCAGGTGCATTTACTGTGAGCCAAATTCTGATTTGAGTGATTCCCCTCCTGCCTCCAGTTTGGATGGAGGATGAAATTATGGGTCTTCTCTTCCATGAAACCTTTGTTGCTACTGTTTGGTCTCACTTGTCAGGGCACGAGGAGTTGATTCTCATCATCAGACCGCTTTCCTTGGAGATACCTGGAGACAAATGCAAGTACTGCTTGTTTAACAGTCTGCAGTGGAGTCATACCCATGATCTTGTCTAGACCCTCTTGGAGCCTGTGCAACCTCTTAGCACCCGCAGCATCCCAGAGGAAGTGGCCTTGCATGAAGCATCACTTATCCTTCCATCTCTTCTGACATCGTCCCAAGCTTTGAGCTCTGCCAAAACACCTTCACCATGGTTGAGGACCACCATGGTATTTCTGCTCTCAATTCACTCCAGAGAGAAAAGGACAAATCTTGCACAATCCAGGATGACTTTGGATTGTGCAGAGAAAAGTCAGCCACCAAACTTTGCTGGGTGATGAGCAGACCCCAGCAAATAATTCTATGCAAATAGCTTGCTAAGTGAATCGAGTTTCTCTCGCCTCTGGCAAACTGCCCATGAACACGCTGCGACCCACCGTGTCCTCAGGTAAACCAGTTATTGGAAATCGTTCGCCACTTCAAAATTTGTTCTTGGGCTTATGGCGTTCGATAAGTGAGCTGCGCAGATTGGCAGCGGTTGGTCACGTAAATCATGAGGCATTTTCTTCCCCTTCCGAAACATGAGATGCCAGAAGTCAGTGGGGTGGGATGTGTCCTGGAGAGAGACGGTGGACACACAGGATTAACAAATTTTGGAGCATTTCAAACCTTTGCCTCCTCGAGTAATTAAGGCTTGTATAACACATCACTCCAAGGGAAAATGGACCCTGGCAGAGAACGTAGTTCAGATTTAATCTTGCTGGATTGAGTTCACACATAAATAATTACCTGTGAACTTGCTGCTTCGATCTGCCCCACTGACCGGCCCCTGTCGAGGCCTGGGAAATTCTCCTTAGTTGGATGTTTTGCATAAGATGAACCAGAGGAGAAGTGCCAAGGAGAGGAATTATTATTATTTTTTTTTTTAACGTGAACACATCAGGCAGTGTTTGCAACATTTGCCCAGAGGATATTCATTCCTGGTATCGCTATTTTTGTGGTGGCTCTTTGCAATGTTTAATTTAAAGTGCTAGCATCAGGAATCATGGGAACGTATGAGAAACCCAGTTTTTCTTTTAAAATAGAAGTAGTTTCCTTCCCAGTGTTACAGAAGAAACCCGGGAAAAGGTCATCCTTAAAGACATGTAAACCACCCCTCCACTTCTTGTCTAATCTCATACTTTTTCATTCCATTTCTTAATTTGGAGAAGAAACCCTCTCCTTTGGAGTGCACCATATGGTTGCAGATCACCAAAATGGAAAAGCCGATATCATCCAACCTTTTTGCAGCAGATGCCCCGATTTCCCAAGGAGCTCAACAGCAGATACACCAGTCACCACCTTACTTACAGTCTTTCGAGAGCTTTCGTGATGAAGTCGGGCTTCTGTTTCCCAAAGCAGTAAGTGAGATGTGCAAACTGGAGATGGTGTCTCCATCCATGACTTCCGAGTCTATAAATTGAATATTCCCCTCTGTGCCCATGCAAAGAGGAGAACTGCTGCCAGCCCTTGCCTGGGATCCCTTGTCTGGGCATTATTTGCCTGTCTTGGTGACACAGCCTACTTCTTTAGGCCATCTGACAATGTCACCTTTTAGGGACCTTCACTGCGGCCATGAGCTTGACTTTTCTTACACTTCTTGGCTTTTGGCCTCTTTATGTCTGCGTAGTGCTGAGAAACACGTGGCCTTTGGTTGGGTATGTGGAGGAGGTCGTCTCTTTGTCCCTCTGTGATCCATCTCAGAAGATGGGACCTCTTGACCAAGGGTTGGTTTTTGTTTTGTTTTGGTTTGGTTTTAACTCATGTTGTCTCCTATCTTAACATTTCGAAGCAACATCTTATTGCTTGACAAGTTTCCTTGCCTATCGCAAGGCTCTTCCGTCTTCTGTTGTGGCACCTTGCCTTTATTATACCCTCTGCATCCCTCCCCTCTCTTCCCATCCCCTTGTGGGGGGTGAATCCCATCCCTCACGGCAAACTCCTTGCCTCTAGCAAGCAGAGGGCTCGCAGTTATTTACTGGTGAAAGGATAAGCTACAGCGTTTATATAAAACATATTAATAATTTCGCTCTTTCCCTCCACGTTTACCAAATTGATTTTTGAACTGCTAGCAGCCGTATTGCAATAAATATAGTTGAAATCCATTGCACGTAATGGTTTATAAATTGTGAGTCATAATTCAGCAGGAGCCTTGGGTTTGGTTTGCTGGCTTCTGTCGGTGCGTGCGTGCGCGCCTGTGTTTTCCTTTCTCCAGCCCTTAAGGCTGCACAACTCTCCAGTGGAGTAATAAATTGGGAATAACAGAAGCTCTGCTAACTAAATTTCACTTGTCAGTCGGAAGATTTCACGCTGTGCGTTAAGTTCTTGCAAATAGCGCGAGGTAAAAATAAAGATAAAATAACCGTCCCCCCTTTCAGCTCTCTGGTCTGTCTTGTCAGTGTGTCTGGATGAGAGGAGAGCTCCTGTTTCCCATTCCCTGCAACGACATCGGTTTGTCCCCACCACGAAAATGTCACAGGTGAGAGCGTCTTTGCCCTGGCTAATTCCCCAAAAGTTTGTCCTAGGCGAAGAAGAGATGCTTGGAAAGAATGAGCATCCAACAGTGGGGCAATGTTCCCACGAGGGACGATGCTGACCGCTGCCTCCACCAAAACCCCCTTTGCAGAACCATGCAGGACACACCGTCCCTGCAGCCACCATCCCCAAAACCACGGTGTCAAGGGCACAGGGCACGGGGGTTTTGCGCAGGCGGTGAGACCTCCCTGGGGTGTGGAGACGGAGCTCGAGCTCAGTGCAGTGGCCAGGAAGGAAAATCCATATCTGCCACAGATTTATTATCTGTCGGGCAAAATGTAGCACAGATATTTTTAAAACCTGGGGCCATTAAGCCTCTCCAAATGGGCTGGCTCACCTGCTATTTTAACAACACGTTGTGACACCATCTTATTTTATAAGTATACCTCTTGGGCTTATTAACTGGAAGCTGTCGCATCTCATTTTGAGGGAGGAAAATGCCACCGAGATGACCGCTCCGGTCTCACTGAAACTGTTTAATGAGTTTTTATGGGGCGCAGGAAATTTAAGCGCTAGTCTGGGGCTTTGGAGAGGGGAAAAAACTGGATCAGCTAGGAATAGCGGTATTTAGATTGCTTTTTGTTTTCCCACTCTTTTCTCAGTGCAGCATGTGTTTATTGTGGGATGGCTGCATGAGAGCCCGTGGACTTCATCTGAGTCCCAGTGATGAAGAGGGTGGAAATATTTAAAGCACCATCCCGGCAACACAAAGTGTCTGCAGCAGTGGTAAGTCCCTGGGTGCAGACCTGGTTTTTGTGCCAAAAGAAACTTTTACTGAAAAAATACCCTCCCATCTCGGGTGCTGCTGGTGGCCGGCGCGTGTCCTTGGGCGAGGGGAGAGGCAGCACCAAGAGAAATGGGGGTGAGGTCATGGAAAAGGGAAATCAAACTATGTCTTGTGTCTGGGAATCGGCTGCCAGCGTGGAAGAAGGGCGGAAAAAGGGGTTTGTGGCTTCCCAGCCCTTTGCTGGTGATGGAGGGTTTGGGGCAGCCCTGGGGATGGGGAGGGATGCTCAGCTCTGTGGTCTGAGTCTTTTTACCCAAATGAGTTTATATTTTTGGGTTAAAAAAAAAAAAAAAAGAATTAAAAGCTTTGGAGGAAAACACTCTGGGTTTGCTCATCTCGTCACGAGCTGCTGGGAAGCTGGTGAGTTTGGGGGATGTTTGCAGCGTGGCGCAATGACAGGGGAGTGACACGGAGAGCTTAGTGGCCCGCCCTCTGCCAAGCCCTGCTCTCCCCACACAAAGCAAGCCTGGGGGGCTTGGCCATGCCGTGGCCTCGCTGTACCCCCATGCCAAGGCAGGGTGTCACGGGGGGGTCTCAGCACTCACTTTCCAGCCCCATCACCCCTTCCCCGGAGCCCGGCTTTCCAGCCAGAGCCAAGCACTGGCACCCACGGCTGGAGGAGCGAGCCAAGTAGAGTCATAACACACCCCAGAGAAACAGGGCAGAAATGGCTGCGAGGAGCGGGATTTGGAGGTGAGGAATGACGGCGGTTAACCCTTGGTGGGACTCGCTGCTCTCGGAGATGATGCATGGGCTGGACCTGCTGCGTCAAGGCAGGTGGATTTCTTCTCCTGCTGTACCTTAGGGATAACTGCATCCACCTGCAGAGGTTTTGCCCACATCAGGGCTGTAATCCCTTCACCTGTGCCCTAGCCTTGCTGTTGGCTTTAGAGGGGGCTTGTAGGTGCTGTTGGTAGCTCCAGGATCTGGTGGGTAGGAGGTGTCAGATGTGGGTGCTCAGGAGCTGCATTGCCTGGATGCTGTGGGGTGCACAGGTAAGAGATATGGTAGCTATAGCGTGGCAATGAGTGTTGAATGCCTGTTGCAGAGGGATTTTTTTTTTTTTTTTTTAAATATATAGCCTTTAATAATCTTTTGCTGAGGACTGTACTTTGCTACCAGTGCTGCTCTTGGCAGAGCTGTGTTAGCATCTTCTGGTTTTCACCGTTAGGAATGCAAAAGGAAACCTTGGTCCCAATTGCTGGCAGAGCATCATCCAAACTGCATGTGCTCTGCCTTGCTCCTTTTTTTTTTTTTTTTAATTTTACAATCACAACAGACCTTTGCTTGGAAAAAAACCCCGAAAAATTAGCCAAGAAGAATACACACAACTGTCCAGGAGAGATAATCATTTGTTAAAACATGCCTGCTGCTCTAATTAGAAAGGAAATGAAATTGGGTTTGAAGTGGAATTAACTGAAGGCTCCCTTATCCTGTCCATCTATCATGCTCTCCCAGCCCTTCTGGACAAATGTGATGGAAAGGAAAAAGAAAGCTGATTGTCTCTGAAGCCCCCATCCCCTGGAGATCCCTCCAGACACCCCGTCCCTTCTGCTCAGCCAAAATGTGCCTTTGGCTTCAGTATCCCCAGTTATGCGGGTTCTCGCAGAGCTCATGTTTTACTGCTGCCTCGTGCTAATTTTTGGCATCCAGGGAATAGGCAGAAGTAGATTGCCTGTGTCTAATAGGTGGTTTAAGCTGTTAGAAATTATTTTCTGTTTACGAAATCTTAGTTGGTGCCATAGATACCATCCACTTCTTCGGGTGAAGGGTTAAAAGGCGATCACTGATGCTAATATAATGGCAATCGCACTAATAGGCTTTGCCTCTCCTTGGAAAGGAGGAGCACTCTGGCCCTTAAATCTGTCCGCTTGGGAGGAAAGTGTGGAAATAAGTAGACTGTGTTATGTGGTCAACAAGCTTTTGTTGCCTGTGATCCTTCCCCTCTTGACATCCCTTGGTCTTTGACGGAAAGCTCCTCTCCTTTTGCACACTTGTCACCCCTCTCTGAGGTTTGGGGAACGACTTCAGGTCTCCCCAGGTGGCTGAGGATTCCCAGGATGCTAACAGCTCTTAGAAGTGGGTGAAATTAAAGATTGGCAACAATAGAAACAAACGGAAAGGTATTGGCGTGACTCTAGTAGCACCTGTGGGTACACTTCTCACAGTGCCTTGTCACCCTGCCTCTTACGGTAAAACACCTTCTCTCTGCTTTCACTTGAAATCTGGCTTTGCAGATTTGGAGGAGGGAAAACAAGATATTAGCGCTGTGTCGGGAATTTGCCTATGAATCCAGAAAAGGCAGCTCTAAAACTGGCTCGAGGTAGCGATGGGGAACTCCAGGGCCAGCGAGGATCTCCAACAGCACAAGGTTTGCAGGCACCGGTGGGAAAAGCCTGTTGGTCAGAACAGGAACTTGACCCATGGCAAGGCTTTGCCAGCGCGAATGTCACGTTGAAATTAGAACCATAAATCCCAGCAGGGAAGGCCTTAGCTAAATACCAGCTTGCAGAGCAGTAGCTACGCCAGTTTTTATTCCTGTTGGCTGGTTTGAATGTATTTGTTGGCAGAAGTCAATGTTGGGAGATATTTGCCGATTTCTGTGTTTCTAGGCAAGATCCTTTGCAACCATCTCATGCCGCTCATGAGGCCTTCACCATTACCTCCAAGCCTTATTGCCAAGGGCAGGACCCTTCCAGCCAGATCTCCCAAAGAGCCCAGGTCCTGGTTGGGCACTGGAGAGATGCTTCACCAGAGGGCTGTGCTCATCTTAAACGTTTGGCTGCTCCTTTTCTCCCCATCGCCCTCCCAGTGTCTCCTTCTGCGAAGCTTTGCATTTTAATACCTGTGCAACTCCAGGAGTTCGCCAGGTTGGAGAAGTCGTGCTAGGGCTGGCAAGAGGTCCACACGTGGAGCCATCAAGGTTGGAGTGAGATGGTGTGATGGGGCACTGCACCCTGAGGCAAGGAGTTCCAGCAGTGAAACATCCCCCCCACTCAAAAAAAGGCAAAATTTCCCTTTTAAATTTAAATCAGGCTTCCCCCTCCTGCGTGTTTTCATGCTGTGAGAAAGGGGAAATACCTTTCCGGGACCATTAGTTATGTCCGTGCTCTATTATCGCCCTTTTATGCAGCTGCTTTTTGAAACTGCCAGTCCCTGACCCATCAATCTCTCCTTGTCTCTGCTGGTTTCTATTACTCATCTCAGAACCTCTTGTGTTTCTGCTATGTCTTTTTTTTCTTAGATTAAAAATGCAGCCATATATTAGACGTCCTCTGAGGAGTTAGGGGAATTTGATGAGTGGGCTCTTTGGAAACTCAAATGCTCAGGTCTAAGGATGCTCAAGTTCATCTTGATGCACTTTTAGACATGGACCAAAGCATTTTTAAAACGGCACATCCACAGTATAGGAGAGATTTTCAGCTGGGACGTGTACCCAGGAAGGAAGCCACGTGTGGCTTTTCCCTTGGATTGAATTCCTGTAGATCCCAGCCTTCCACCCGGCTGCCACGGCTCGCTCCAAGAAGATCCTCGCCGGTAAATGAGCAAATTGCTGGATGGCTGAAAAATGTGGATGCCACATCCTCTGTAATTTGTACTGCCACACGACTGTTTGTGGAAGTGAAATGCAATCGATGTATCAGACCAGAAGGCTCCAATTTAATCTCTGCAAACACTGAAGAGTCAAGATTTTCTCTTGTTATCTTTTTTTTTTTTTCCAGTGCCACCAGAGCCCCATCCCATTGTGCTCAGACGAAATTTCCGGGTAATTTCATACCTTTGCACCTTTTGTTTCCTTTCTTTAGATCAAACTCCCTCCTTGTCCATAGGGTCAGCAGATGTGCCATCTAAATGTAACTGGAATCTTGTTCCCCTGGTTGAGGGATTGGCAAAAATAACCGAGTGGGGTTTATCTATCATGTAGTTCACCTGGCTGTCCTGGGCTCTTTTGCTGAGAGGAGCATCTCTGATGGTTTCTGTCTTTTCTTCCATTCATGACTACATCATGGCACTGCTTGCTTTGATTCAGGACCCAGAAACCTCAGCTTGTCCCTCTTGCAGTTGCCTGCCTGGCTAGGGGCATGGATTGGGACCATGATCTTTGCTCTGAAGGGTTTCTGAAGGCATCTGGTTTGGTTCGAGCCCAAGACGTTGTCATGCATTGGAGCAGGGTGCGCAGGGAAGTGGTTGGATCACCACCCCATGGAGAGATTTAAAAGATGTGTACGTGAGGTTCTTAGGGACATGGTTTAGAGGTGGACTTGGCAGTGTTGGGTTGATGGTTGGACTCAATGATCTTAAAGGTCTTTTCCAACCAAAATGATTCTGTGACATGGCACATCCCAAAGAAACCTCATTCGCTAAGAAGCTTGTCTGTCCTCTCCAACCTGTAGAGCTGTAGGAAAGTCCATTGCGCAGCAGCTGTGAGACGGTTGATCTGCATAATTTTGTGTTTTACTTGTTTCTGGGTGGTTTTAATCTGTTGCAATTAGCTAGCAAGCCTTGTTTTCTTTATGATCGTTTGTAGTGCTGATTGTATGCCATACTTCTTTGGGCCTGAGCCAGAGGGAGAGGCAGTCTGGAAACCAGCTGGTACCTGAAGCTGGTCAGGGCACTGGGCCGATGCACAGATTATTTTATTCCGACACTTATTTTGATTCAGAGCCATGAAGAGGTGAAGGTTTGATCTTTATGAGCCCCAGAGTATTACTCCCTTTAAAAAAACAAACCAAAAAACCCGACAATAACTACAAACAAAAAAAAGAAGCTTCTGCTCATTGACTCAGTTCACTTTAGGTCCAGTCTACACTGGAAAACTAGTGAATAACTGTTCAGTATGAGGTGATGAGGCTTCCTGCTTGATGGCGGTCCACAGGAGATGCAGATTTTGGGGCTGCTCCATGAGGCTGCAGAAGGAGGAAGGCATCGCTGCTGACTCCTGCTTGAGTTACCTGATGTTGCCCGTTCAGAAAAGACTTGCTGGCCAAGGAGTGTAAGAACCTGCTTTTGAAATTTTGGGGGAAACAAAACAAAACAAGAGTTGAAGGCTGCTTTACAAATCTGTCCTGTGCTCCTTGCAGAGTACGAGTGGATGAATGTGTTAAGAGAGCAAATTTATCTCTGCGTGCTCTTCTTGTATTGTTTTTTTTTTTCCCCAGGATGTATATACTCATATTCTCTCTTGCAAGCTGTCAGTGGGCTCCATGAGGACCCAGCAGCTTGTCCTTCCCCATGTCCCCAGGCCTGGGCTATGAGCAGGAGAAGTCCCCAGGCTGTAACTCCAGTGCAGAAATGGGGCTGGGGAACGCCAGCAGCTTTTGGGGTGCCCCCATCACCCTTGGGATGCACCCATCTCCCAGGGATTTGGGGTGTCTGTTTGGGAGCAGGTTTTCTGCTGTGCACGACATTGCACAGGGTCAGCCTGGGATCGCAGGTGCTGCTGGGTTAGGAAGAGATAATAATTCATGTCTCTGTTGCTGCGTCACACTTGAAGTTAATGAATGGCTTTGAAAAAAAATGGGCAACTTTCCTTTTATTAATATAGTTTCTTTGACCGCAGGTGTCTGGGCACAATTAGGTCATGCTTCCAAGCTCTCTTGCAACCTAGAAAATACAAGATTTTTCTTTTGTAATGAGAATGGGGATGCTCTGCTAGTCACACGACTCCTGAAGCAGGGGCTTTGGGGGGAGAAAAAAGCAAATGTAGTAAGCAAACTGCGATAAAATTGTGATCTGGCGTGACTGGCACATGCGGCTATCCTTCAGTAAGAGGCATAAAAGCTCATGTCGGGACTCACAGGGCTGTAATGAAGTCATTGCAAAGCATTCCCTGCCGGATGGCTTCCCGGGTCGAGCTCTTAACAGGTCTTAATGGGCCAAAAAATGGGCGGCTGTGAGGGGGAGCCCGAAGCAAAGCCCTGATTGCGAGGCAGCCTGGGGTAAGCGTTTCAGCGCCCAGCTTTTTGTTACAGATGGATGAGAGAAGTGACGTTTCTTCGAGACCTCACCGAAGATGGATATTTGGCAGGTAGCTTGTCAGGAAGGATTATTTTGTGGGCAGAGATGCCGGAGGAGAGGAATGTTAAGGAGAGTTTGCAGATTTATTTTTTTTTTCTTTTCTGGAGCACTTTGAAGGATGTGTGCATGTGGCAGTAAAAAGGAAGAAAAAGCCCTAAAAAGCTGCTGTGGCTTGAGCATCTCTGTTGTGGAGCACAGCCTCCTTGGCACGGGTCCCCTCCTGCGGCCCATTGGTGACCCCAAGCCATCGTTCCCCCTCTCCAGCATCACCCACCTCACCTTTCTCCTGCATTTAAAATGTTAGTTTGGGGGGAATTTGGATGCTGGGCTGGCTCCTCGTCCTGCTCCACCGGGGTCCAGGCACCCCGGGGCTTTGTGCATAGATGCTGGTGACCACAAAACAAGAACGGGGGTGGGAAAAAGAAACCACTTGCACAGGAGGGGAAAATAATCAAGCCGAGGGGAAGGGAAAAAAACCAGCTTGTCCTCTTATAACATAAAAGCCCTCCTCCCCTCGAAAGAAATAAAAGCCGGAGTGAAATGAAGGTAAATGCCAGAGGTTTAAGTACCAGGCTGCTGAGTGTGTTTTAAAGGTTACCTTTCAGGGGGTTGAAGAGAGAGCAAGCGACAGAAAGGAAAGGAGCTGGAGCACTTCCCATTGCGAGGACCACTCCAGCTCTTAATGGATTTTTATATCCCTGTCTGCTTTTCATGACATTATTAAAATTGTTTATTTTTATTTTTTTTTCCCTTTCTTCATCTGGGGGAAGGGGTTGGGGGGGCAGGAGGACAAAATCTGTTTCCATGGCAATATCCAGCTACACGGTGCACATCTGCATCGCTGATTTGGAGCAAAAATGAAGTTTTGGGGTAGTTTATAAAGAGGAGAGAAGGAAGCCGTGTGTGGGAGTGTGTGCCGCACAGACACGTATGCACACGCCAGGACAAGTGTCACAGGGTTTAATTACAGGCGTGGGAAGGTGACATTTCCAGTGCTTACCTGACCAAGATAAAGAAATGAGGAGCCTGAAGCCAGGTAAACACCTGTGTATAATGTGAATGCTGTATCACAGACCTCCCCTGCCTTACATCTAATAAATATCACCCCATTTGCTATTCAAAATGCACGCCGAAATATCTCTCCAGCTGAGGGTGTATGCCTTTACCTTTGGTAGGTTGTGTATGTGCCAGCCAGATGTGTGAGATGTGGGCCACAAGCTTCTAAAAGCAGGGACAAAGTTGCTCCTGGATGGTGAGTACCACTTTTCTGCACCCTAGAAGGTTCTCCATCATCTCCATCATCTCCATGCTCCTGTGCAAAGTCACCCCGGTGGGTAAAACCTGGGGTAGCAAAGCCAGAGGGGCTGGTGGCAGAGGACATCTTCTGCCAGCACCCTTGCTGGTCCATTTGCAGCCCTTGGCATCCCAAAGCCACTGAAATTCGGTTTTGCAGCAGCAGAGCATGGCAGCTGCTCCGTGGGGCAGCCGAGGATGCTCTCTGCTTGCTGCCCGACGCTTGGCGTGGCTTTGCCTCCAGAAGGAAGGAGGTCTGGGGAGCAGCATGGCTCGGCGATGCTCGCCAGCCCCCCCGGCACGGCTCTGAGCTGTCACACAAGCTGTTGTAAGGTGGCACAGCCCTTGGAAGGGTGATTGCAAAGACAGCAACGGAGAAAGCAAAGGTCTGGTCCCTCTGAGAGAAGTGAAAAAGCCTTCATCCCATCCCACATCCAGGCAGGTGGGGAAAAAAGCACAAGCCAAAGGTGTTGGCTCTGCTTTTGAATCCTGCCTTCTCAGGGCTTCCTCAGCCCTTCGATTGGCTTTGCTCTCTTTAATTTTGTTTTCCCATCAGAAGGCAGGCCCAAGCTGTGCGTCTGGTGATGTTCGGACTCCATCGTGGCCAAATGAGCTCCAAATAACTCAGAATGAGCTGCCTGCCCCAAAAGCTCCATCTTCCCTGCCCGCTCAGCTGTCGGGGAGAATCCTATTTCATCAAAGCTCCTGAGCCTGGCTTTATCTGCTTTGGTAAGCTCTTTGCTCTTTACATCTTAAGTACCTCATCCTCACGACATTCATGTGGGGAAAAAAAAGCGCATTTTTAGGTTTCTGCATGGGCTAAACAAGTCATGCTGGGGCTAAACTTGGGTGGGAACCAGGTTTTCTGCTGGTCACCTCCCCTTTTCCCCTGTGGAACTGAGAGATGTCCTGGGCTGCTTGCTGGTAGCAGGGTAGCATCACCTGGTGCTTACAACACCGGTCCATGCCAGAGCTTGCTGAGCACAAATCCTGTTTCCTGCAATGCCTGGTGGGTGTGGGATCCTGGGGTGTTCAGCCTGCAGCACCCCTCTTTTCCCAGGGATAGAGGAGGCTCTCGGGGTGCTCAGCCTGCTCTGATTGCTGGGCAAGGCAGAGGCCTGCTCTCTGCTGCAAATCTCTGCTCACGGAGGCGAGAGGAGATGCAGAGACTGGGGTGCATCAGCGCTGGGCTGCCTTGGCGTGGTTTGACGTGACCTGAGAGCATCCATCAGGGCTCAGGCCCTCCTGGCAGGACAAAGGGGCGCAAACCTCCCCAGGAGGTGGCACAGAGAGCAGGGTCCCCAGCATGGTGGCAACCTCCATCCCTGCAGGCCCCAGCTCCCCGCTGGGCGCCCTCACCGGGCTCTTGCTGCGTGTCAGATGGCCTCACAGAAACAAATTATCGCCTTGGCTGGGGAGGTTGATGTGATTTCATTTACTGCTGCTTTTACCAGCCGCGCTCAGTGCCCAGCAGGACACCCCAGGCTGTGCTGACGCTGGGGGGGTGCAAGCAGAGATGATGGAGGGTCCCTCCCAACGCTGAGCTCAATTTTAGCCACTCTTGCAGCTCCAGTGGAGAGGGATTTGCTGTAATCGCACACACAGCCGGAGGGAGAGGAGGAAATCCTGTGGCATGGAGCGGCCAGGTAGAGTGGGGTCCCCTCTGTGGGAGATGGGGACAGCGGGTGCTGCCTCTGCTTCACCTGCATCCCTCCCGCGGATGCATCAATGGGCTGCATCCATGTCCCCACCAAATGCCGGGATAGGGACACAGAGACACCCCCTGCACCCAGAGCTCTGTTGTCGGGGGGGGCAGCACAGCAGCCCCCAGCTTTATGTCCCCAAGCGCCCCCTTGCAGGACCTGCCATCCCACCCCCACATGGAGCCACCCAGACACATCACCAGACACTGTTACTCCAGCAGATGGGTGGGAAAAGAGTTAACGTGTTAAAACTTTTCAGCTTCACATCTGAAATCTGTGTTTTGTTGGTAAACAGGTAGTACATGTAATAAAATGAACCTAATCTTTACTCCAAAGCTGTATTTTTTATTTATTTATTTATTTATTTAGCTCCAGGGGTTCTAGTAACTACTGCTTTACTCTGATTTCTTTTGCTTTTGTTTCACCAGAAAGACCACAACAAAAATACAGTGGAAATGCTTGGAGAAAAGGAGCTGTCAAGTTATCAGGAATACTTGGGGTGAAGGAGCGAGGCAGAAGTCACACAGCAACCCCACCAGCTCCTCCTGCATCCTCCAGGCACACCGGGACGAGCATCACCAGGGCTGCATCCTGGGGTTGTGCCGGCCATGGCTCTCGCTGCAAGGCAGGTCTGGAAAGGTGGTATTATTATTATTATTATTATTATTATTATTATTTTATTTTTTACTCGCAAGAGCAGCACTTGAGCAGCAGCACCTACTTCTGCTGTGCTCGGGCTTGTTTATGGCTTGGTGGCAAAGGAGGAAGGATGAGCTGAATAACGGAGCTGTGCTATCAGAAAGAGGGGGGGAAAAAATAAAATGGTCAGGCTTAGCCCCTCCTGAGACTATGCAGAGTGTGCCAGTGTATATATTTAGGTTTTGGTTAGCTTTCCTTGCCTCCCAGCAGCTCAGAATGGTACCCCGGAGACCCAGGGACGTGCAGGCGTCCCTGATGCCTGCAGTGATTGCTTAATGTGGAGAGCACTGGATTAGGACTTGTGTCTGTTGGTTTGGTTGATAATGCTGCTACAATAAGGGGAAAAAAAAAAAACACAACAAAAAACCACACATGAAAGCAAGGGAGAGATGGAGATTTAATTGGATAATTCTCACTGAAGCATCTCCTGGTTAACCAGCCAGAACCCCACCTGCATCTTTACATTATTTTGCATGTTAACAAGGTCTGCGTCCCGGGAAGCGGCTGATGGGGCATGAGGGGTGATTAAACCTGGCGGTGCCACTTCCATTTATCCTCTGGGGTAACTACAGGATGTAACTGGATGTCAGTGCTCCTCCTTAGGTGCCTGGCTGGGTTCTTCCTTAGGATGCTCACACACAGAGTGGGAGCAAAATGCCGCTTGTTAGGAGCTTTAGTATCATCGTGAGCAGACATTATCCATCAGCAGAGAGAGAAATGATGAGCCTTTAACATATAACCTCCATCAGGGTGAACAAACAGAAGCCTTGGCTTTATTTTGCCTTTTCTCCTGCATTCAACCGATGAGTAATAGCAAGAAGCAGGACGGTGGGATCAGAATGGACAACTGCAAATGTCTGGGCTTGTTTATTTTGCTCTCTCTAATTATCCCAAACAACTTGAACGGGTGGATTTCTTTCTCCCAAGGCTGGGCTTGGCACAAACGTTAAGCTGGGTGGGAAAGACCCGTGAGAGGCGGTCACAGACAAATGCTAAAGAAGTACATATATCCCAGGCGATTTCTGGAGTTCTTCCCATCCCAGACAACCTGACCTTCAATTTGTTGGACCTTCAGCCCACGATTTTAATGGCTGTCAGTGCAAACGCAAGCCCATCGTTCCTGGAAACACTGAGCCGTCCCCCAGGCCTTGAGAGAAATTCGTGTTGCCCTTGTCTCCCCGCAAGGAGGTTTTGTTCCGAGCGCTTTATTTATCTCTGAAGCATCGTGTTGTTCTCCAGGAGGTCGCCCTCTGCTCCGACCCTCAGAAAACATATCCTGAAAGATGTCACTCTGCGGGGAAGCAGGGCATAAATGTCTGTCTGAAAAGCTGCAGAATCGGGCTGGGGAAACAGACATCAGGAGGGTGGAGGGAGGTCTCAAGTTTTCCCCTCAATAGCAGCCCTAGCGGGGAGTAGAGAGCCAAGGAGAAATCCGCTCCAGGACCCACTCCTGCCATGGGACCCCCAGTCTGGATATTTTTCACTTTGGCTTCTAGGAGGGGAGAAATTGGAATAAACACCTGATAATCCCAAGTTCTCCAAATTGCTGTCAGTAATAAATTAGCAGCGGCAAGCGGAGGCATGTGACTCAAAGTGACTCACACCAAGTCACGGGGAGCATCCTTCTCCCAGAGCCTGGTCGCTGCTTGGCTTGACGCAGCCCTTGCCGGGTGTCCTTTCACCGGAGGGAACCTCTCTGAATGCCACCAAATGCCAGCAGGTTTGTCCACGTCAGCACCGAGTCCTGTTCCAGAGGTGTTTTTCTCGTAATTACAATTAATGAGCTTTTGCGGCTTGGCTCCATCCAGGTTATCCCAGGTAAGTGATGCTGTGGGGGTGACTGGTTGCTGCACAACTCAGCCTGAGAAGGGACGCTTAAAAATCCCCAGGGTCCCAAATCCAGAATTAACTTTTAGGCAGGGAGCACAGGCCATCAGAGACTCCTCACCAACACCCATCCGCTCCAGGAACATAAATTCCATTCCAAACCAGGCACCTCCAGCCCGGTTACTCACAGAAAGAGGCGTCAGGCCCCGACAACCTCCAAAGCCTTGACCTTCAAATTGAGGTCAGTGGAAGCAAGGTGTTAATTTAGCATCAACAGGAAAGGTTCCCATCCCTCAAACCCATTGCTTGTAAACACACCCCGCCCTGGTTTTGGGGTGGGGAGGGACATCTCTGTGCCGACCGGCACCGTCCTTAGTGACTTATCCAACAGACCAGTGTTGGCAATACTCAACGGGGAGGATGCACCTGCTGGTGTGTGCTGTGAGCACCTCTGTGCCATTGGGAAGCCAAAGCTTTGGTCACTGCTGTGATCTTTTTCCAGATATTGTGATGGTCTCCTTTGCTGCCTGGTAGATTTTTGCTCACTTTCTTTTCAAAGACAGGAGGAGGATTTGTGCCAGCTGCCCCTCCTCCCGAGCAGCTCTTGTTTTCATCTGATGAGCCCAAAATCAAGTGGCCACGACCCTCCTACACTTCTCCCCTTTACCCAGCATGGGGTTGTGGTTGCAAACGGAGACCTCGAGTATCATTTCAGCACGTGTGGCTGAGAACAATGAGAACAGCATTTATGGGCAGCTGCTTTTTCCCTTGACTTCGCTACCGCTTAACTGGTCATATATGATGTAACACAAAGTGCACTGGATGGAGCTGCAAGATCTTGCTTGCTTGCCTCCACCATGTGGGAAAACTGTACTGCTCTCTGCAACTGCCTGAAAAGAGGTTGTAGCATGGAGGGTGTTGGTCTCTTCTCCCAAGTAGCAAGTGATAGGACAAGAGGAAATGGCCTCAAGTTGTGGCAGGGGAGGTTTAGATTGGATATTAGGAAAAAATTCTTCATGGAAAGGGTTGTCAGCCATTGGAACAGGCTGCCTGGGGAAGTGATGGAGTCACCATCCCTGGAGGGGTTTAAAAGACATGGTTCCTAGGGACATGGGTTAGTGCTGGTGTTGGGTTAACAGTTGAACTTGATGATCCTGAGGGTCTCTTCCAACTGAAATGATTCTATGATTTCCAGCCCTCCAGCGGAGACCGGGAGCGCTCAGCACCTCCAGAGGCACCAAAGACCCATCACAGAGCATCGTCCCCAAGCGCTGGGTGGCTTCCACCAGCTGGATGACCATGAGGATGCGACCTGAGGCTCATCACAAATAGCAGCGCACCGGGATGTGTGGCCGGAGACCCTGGCGCCCCCAACGCTGCCCTTCCCGGATTGGGCCCGTCTGGCGGATCCCCCCGTGACACCCCCAGTGCTGCTGCCCTTGGCAGGTACGTTGCGGGAGGAAACTGGGCTGTGGGTGTCACCCGGCAGAGGATGTTCCCAGCGCCGGGCAGTGACACACATTGTTAGCAAGGCCAGGCTGAATCAAGAAAAACAAGTGAGATGACACTCAGCGATCAGTAATTCCTCCCCCTCGCTCATAATTCTGTCAGCCCTTTCAGCTAGATTGTCAAAATACGTTTGTCACAGAACAATTCCTACTCTCTTTTTGTTTGTGTGGGGTTTTTTGTTTTTTTTTTTTTCCCATTTTTCAGACTCTAGTTGAACTCATCCGTTTGAAACAAAACCCAATATTCATTTCCTCTCTGGGCAGTTGATTTTATTATTGGCTCACCTGCTCCAGCAGTTGAAAAACTATAACACTAGCTGGGTCTTCAAAATTAAATTCTGTTGGATTTTGGGTGCTGTTATTTTTTTTCTTTTTCCCAGCCTCACATATTCCATGACTGAAGGTTACTGGCAGGGATTTGAAGATGTACTTGGCAAAGGCACTTTCTGTCTGGGATGGAGATGAGCAAAACAGGAACGCTGCTTCTGACTAAATCAACATCTTTGCAAAGGCTCAGACTAGTCCAGAGCAGGACAGACCTTGCTTGTGCCTTGTACATCTGCTGGGGCTGAAGTAGAGCTGTGGGCAATCACGAGATGTTCCACCGAGCAGATCAGCCTATAAGAGGAAAATATGGTTTACTTTGGGGTTTTTTTTTTTTGGAGGGGAAGGCTCCTGCTCAGCCCCAGTTTGGCAGCTGGGAGCCCTGGCAGGCGAGGATGGACTTGGGATGTTGCTCGGTCTTGGGATCCTTCCCAGGTTCCCCAATTTCTGCCGTGGCAGGAGGAATTTTGCTACTTCAGGGACTGCGTTCAGGGGGCCAGGCTTGGTTCATGCCAGCTTTGCTTATTTTAGTTACTGATCTTTCCTGTTGGTCTAGTAGAAGAATGATCTAGGGACAGGGAAGGGTGGGACCCGTGTGTCCCACTGCATCGCTAAGCCTGGCTCTCCCAAGCCAGACCTAGAGTGCTCCAAGGGCAGCTTGGAAAGTGTGTTAGGGGCTTAGAAACTCCCTCTTAGCCCCCGCTGGATTAAACTCTTCACCTTTCTGTGACTAGGTGACGTGATCTCCCTTCTGCAGCCCCAAGGGTAGGAACAAAACCCTGATCTCTGCTGACACCGACTTTCACCTCCCCAGCACCACACTCTGCCTCGCTTGTCTGCACGCCTGTTGTCCCTGCCCCTCTTTTCCGTGGGAATCCTGGCCGAGACGTTCACTCCCTCGGAGTTCCCTGCAAATGCAAAATGAGGTGCCAAAGCCAAAAGCTGACCTCACCGCTTCTCGGCAGGAAATAAGTTTGCCAGCGACGGGTATTTTCACTGACCTCATACAGTGAAAGAGCTGCGTCCCGGCTTACCTGGAAATGCCAGCCCCGAGCTGAGGCTGGGAGCGGGAGCCAGCGTTTTTACTGGAAGGGATATTTTTAGCCTGGCAAGGCGTTGCGCTGGGAGGCTGATTCCTTCAGACGCTAATGTCTTGGTCCGTCAGAGCAAGCACACAGGCTCTCTGGAGGAGCATCCCCACGTGTCCCCGTCACCATCCTTGTGCATCCCCAAAACAGATCCAGACCTGCCCACCCACTAGCATGGGTCAAGGCCGGACATGTGTTGGAACATGAAAAGCAATCGCAGCTGAAAATGAGAGGAAGGGGGAGTGTGAAGAAAACCCTCGTGGGTGTCAGACGAGCCCCCCGCAGCCTGCCCTGAGGGGTCTCCCGCAGAGGGGGATGCTCTGGCGTGCGCGCTCGTGTTGCTGCTCTGCCTTGAAAATAGGTGCCAAACTTGCTCTGGGGAAGCAGGGTGTGCTGTGCAGCATCATGCTGAGCCGCCGCTTCCCCGAGCTGCCGGGCACTCACCCCTGGGAATGGAAATGCATAAATCCACGGGGTGAGGAGGGTCAGGCACCCACACTCCCTCCAGGCTGGAATTTCCCCTGTGATTGTCCCGATAAGCCAGGCACGGGAGGATGGGGCACAAAACGAGCTGTCATGTGCTGTACCTGCAGATTGACGAGGGAAGGAGCTGGCAGACATGACATGTCCTATGCACCGGGCTGCCCACGCAGTTTTCTCCCTCCCAATTAGCAGCTGCAATAAAGGAGCGGGCAAGACCAGCCTCATTATTGGCACTGGGGTGCTCTGGGTTTAGTTTCCAGCCCCTGTGTGGGATCTTGTGATGCAGATGGAGTGGTCGGGAAACCACACCGTGAGCCCGGAGCTGGCTCCCAAACATCTGCCTTGAAACCCAGGAGAAGGGGATAAATCCCAGCGGAGTGTGTGCAACAGCTGGGTGCTGGAAAAAGGGGGATGCAGAGCAGGCCGGGGAACCTCTCTGCCTGCATCCCTGCCCCATCCCAGCACCCGTGCCATCAGATAGCACCAAGCAGTTGCTGCCTTCATGCTGGTCTTCTCCTAGCAAGCCCCCTGGAGCCGTTCCCCAGCTAAATAAAAGTCTCCAGCCTCCCAAAATCAGCGTGTCCAGGCCCCAACCTGTCCTGCTGAGACCTTGCCCATGCTGTCGTGGCGAATGGGAACAGCAGGCAGGAGGGACAGGCAGAGACGGGGTGGCGGGTGCAGCCGGGGGACTCGAAGTGCGACCGAGTAGGTGATAATTTTGTTCTTTTTGGGGAAGGAGGAAGCAATTTCCATGTGGCGCTCTCTGGGTGTACCTGGAGGGAGCAGCTGATGAATAGGAGTGTTTTACTTGCCGCAGGCTGAGCCACGCAAAGCTCCAGAGAGTATTTTTTTTTTTTTCTGAGCTGCTCCATTAACACAAACAGACAGCAATGCGAGCTGCTGACACTGGGGTTAATTAAATCCATCTCTCCATCAATTCTTATTCAACTATTATCGATGGTCATTAGATCAGCGACAAAGTGACAAGCAAACAGTAATAGACTCATCTTAACCCGTGCAGTGCTGGAGAAGGGTGAGCAGACGAGGTGGTTTCTCTGGTGCGCCACTCAAACTCTACCTGCTCTCCCTTAGAGCATCCCACCTGTATCTGAATTAGTTCTCTTGGTGTAGGGCAGGTCACCAGCCCCACTTTTCCTGTGCCTGTGTCCCTCTCTTTCGCTTTCCAACAGCTTCACGGCCCGAGGTCCCCACAGGATCTGTGCTGTTCCTTGGCGATGCTGATGTGCTCTGTGGCATGGTGACATGTAGGCTGAAAGCAGGAAGGTCCCACTGCCGCATCCTTCTCACCACAAGGTAGAGAGAGTGGGATGCTCTGGGGCAGCTGCACCTTAGTCTTGGTCCATGGGGGCAAAACAAGCCCCAAACTGCACAGCAGAGTCAAGGGCGTGATGCCACCCCAGGAGAATAGACGCACAGACCACAGGAAAACTAGTTACTGGAGTAACTCCATCTATGAAAGGACTAACAAGAACAAGGGAAATGTGCGTTTTTTGGCTCCTGGAGTCTTTCTTGCATTGGGCAGAGCTGATTTCCACCCCCCTCGCCAAACAGGACCCATGTCCTGGAGGCCCTTCCAGTGCCACTCACATTTCTACAGCCAGGCTTGCAGGGAAAAGCTGCTGCTGCCGCCGCTCTCCTCCCTCTCCCTTTCTGATTAACAGCGTAAATGAGAACTGAAGGCTGCCCAAGGGCTGCAATACATTTTCACGCTTCTCCCGCCACAGCCAGCAAGCCAACGTCCAGCTCGCGTCAAGGTCACTCGCAACCTTCGAGTGACTTTCCAGCTTGCTTGGGAAATGACTTTGGAGTCACGTTTTAAGTCACGGAGCAAAGAGATGGGGTCTCACATAGATTTACCCTGATTTTTGCCTGGTCGTAGGTGAAACCCTGTGCCAACAATGCCCTTGGTGGTCCGTGCAGGTCTTTCCAAACCCCGGGGGTAGTCCTTGGAGTTCTTACATGCAGGTTAGGTAGCCCCTTGGTCAGGAAAAGCGGGAAGGGCTACTTGAGGTGACAAGGCAAAGCCACCACTGTTTCACAACCTCAGTATTTGGGGTTGCATTGGCAGTGTTGTAGCCCAGAGCTCTCCAGCTTTGTGCTTTCTACATCAGCGAAATTACAAAGTGCCACCAAACACCCATCTCCAGACTGGCAGGACAGGGCTTTAGGTGCTCGTTGCCCCACAGTGGACACTTGCTGTGACTTCTTGACCCAGCATAGTGCAGGTAAGCTATTAAAAAAACACATTTATTAACACTTTTTTCCATCTTTACAATCGTTTTTGTCTCGCTGGAGTTAGGCTGGTTATAGTGGTAGGGCACAGGCAGGGGAACAGAGGACGACCTTCTGAAGAATCTGCTTGGACTCCCTCCTTCCAGCCTCTCCCCAGAAGGTTTTGATGTGAAGACGAGATTTCTGAGTGCTGGTACAAGTGCCTGGTGATGGCTCATTTGCTCCGCCACGGAAAACGCTTGTTCTTGCAGGTTTGCTTTTCTGGCAGTAGTTAATAGTTACGGAGCTGGCTCATCACACGTTGGTACACGCCGCCGCGTCGCTCCGGTGTTTTTGTGGGGTTCGGAGATCTCGGCGTGCGCCACAAATAGCTTGCTTTGTGTGGCTCTTCACATTGGATTTTAACACCTGCAGCAGCTGTGACGTGCTTGAGAGATGAGCATTTTATGAGTTGGTAAAACCCTTCATTGCTGGACTTGGAAACGGGCACTCAAAAAGCGAACGGCCAGGAATAAAAAAACAAAAGGGGGGGCCAGGATGTTGCAAGGTGTCCGTGTTGGCAGAGCTCTGTCTCCGGACACAGCCCGGCTGCGAGAAAAGGACCTTCTGGGTGCCCAGGGGAGACCCTGTGCTTGCCCAGGGCTGATGGGCCCTTCGTCGCCATCCCTGGAGGGGTTTAAAGGATGCGTGGCCGAGGTTCTTGGAGACACGGCTTAGTGGTGGACTTGGGCAGTGTTGGGTTAATGGTTGGACAAGGTCTTTTCCAACCGAAATGATTCTATGAGTCTGTTCTTTGGAGAAGGGAGACGTTGGTCCAGGCAGGGAGTGGGGCACCCATGAATGGAGAAGCAGAGATGTAGCTTTTCCACCACAATCTCTCTAACTGGGACAGTTAACACTCTGAGATTCCCCCTGTGCACATGCCCGAGGCAACATTTTATCCCTGCTCTTCCTCAGTGAAGGGGTGCGGGACACTCATGTTCAAAAATGTCCTTTGTTCCTGAGCTGGGGGAAAAGTTCCTGTAGGCTCAAGCGGGGATCGCCTTGAGGGAGGCAGCCCGGCTCCGCGTAGTTTAAACTCGGCAGTTTAAACCTCACACACATCCCTCGCTTCTCAGAAAGAAAAAAAAAAAAAAAGAAAATAATTGCCATATTCATTTGTGGAGGGAAATAATGACTTCATTCATGACACGAAGTCAATTTTTGTCCTGAACCGGAGGGAGCCCTGTACTGACAGAGGGAATTTCAGAGAGAGCAAAAACAAGCCTGGCATTTGTACGCCGCAATTAAAAGGCGAGAAGAAGCCAGTGGTGTTGGTTTGGGTTTGGGGTTTTTTTTTGGTTTTGTTTTTTTTTTGTCCCCTCTCCTTCTGTTTTTTTTGCACATCACATCAGATAATGGATAAAACGTTCTGGCTTCTCCAGCTCAGGCTAAGGGGAAGAGGAAAGGTCTCCCTGAACTTCATTAGGCACGCTACTCGTTGAAATGGTGTGGCTCAAAAGATGATTGTGGCAAGAGAGCACTTTCCACCCCCCCAACCCCATAATTTGCCTCGGCAGCCGGGTGAGCACTGATGGGCAGATCGAAGGAACCTGTCGGTCATTTAGCAGGGCCAGGAGAGGCATGGGCAGGCACTCAACACAGGTTAAACTATTTGTGGGAATTAAAAAGGGAAATAATTACAAAAATAAATAAATAATCTAAAAGGTTAGAGGGCCTTTCTGCCTGTGCAGGAAGATGCTTCCCCTGCTTGGTCCTGCTGCCCCCCCTGAGGGAAGATGAGGCATGGCTGGCTCACCCCAAGCAGAGGGGAAGGTGATATCTGCAGGGGCTAATTGATACTAAATTATGTGGGGGGAAAAAGAGGAAACTGGAGGCGGGCGGTTCTGTAAACATATCTATTTTTCACAATCTGCACCACCATGATTGAAGCTGGTGTCAAGGGTGATATACGATAGAAAATTGATGAAACATTGATGTCAGGGGATGAATATTTCAGGAGGAGCTGTATACGTTGTACAGTGCTTTCCTTAAATCTTTAACCAGGGTTGGCTAACCTTGAGAGGGGTGTTTATAAGTTTATTCTGTGGCAAGGGGAGCAGGGACATCTTCCCCAGCTCAGGTTGCTCAGAGCCCCGTCCAGCCTGGCCTGGGATGGTTCATCCACCACCTCTCTGGCCAACCTGGGCCAGGCTCTCACCACTCTCAGTGTAAAAAATTTCTTCCTCGTGTCCTGCCTTTTCCAGCTCGGAAAGCAAGCCCAGGATGTAAAGATCAGCCCTGTCTCCATCTTCCTTCCCGCAGCCCTTGGAGCATCCCAGCCTGCAGGGATGCTCCGTGCACCGGCTATAGCCACTTCCCAGCAGCTTGCCCTGCTCCTGACCTCGATGTGCTTGGGCTCAGCATCCTCAGATTGATGGAAAAGAAGTTTGCGCGCTGCTTTCTCCTCCAGCTTGACTTCTGAGCGGCGGCACCTGGCTTCAGCTGGGAGGTTGTGCTCCTTCAAGGGAGAGGAGCCGGGGGCTTGGGGTCCAGCTGGGGACAGCGAGGACAAGCCGTGAGCAACAACACCACGGGAAAAGCTCAGAGCAGCCTGGGGAGTGGAAAAGTCCTGCTGGCTTAGAGCTATTTTGAGGTAAGGCATTAATTGAGGACTAGAGGGAAAACAATAAAGCCATCCCCGAAATAGAAGCTGTCAAAATGTCGTTGCTAGGAGTGAAGCCGAACCCGGGTTTATTTTATTATTATTTTTTTTTTTTTCCCCTGTTGCGGAGCCTGGTGGCTTCAAAGTAACTGTGAGGGGGCCCAAGTTTGGGGTTTTTTCTTTGCTCCTATCAAAACCAAACTTCCCAGCCTCCCCCGTGCCCAGAGCAGGGGCTGGGGGGGCAGCGGCAGCCGGGCTCACGTCAGGGCTAATGCTTTTCCGTGACATTTAGAAGATGCCTCAGGGGCCCTTTGCATTTGCTGCTCCGAAGATTTGCTTGTTTATTTTGGAAATTAGCAGCGTTGGAGCTTTTTTTATTAATAAAACCTTTAAGAAAAAGGGGTTGTTTTTTCACCTGGAGGGAGCGTCGTCTGGAGGGTGGGCGTTCAGTCGGGTTTTGTTTCCAGGGTGGGGGGAGAGAGAGAGAGAGGAAAGATTTGCAAGCAGGAGGGTGTTTTTGAGGAGCAGTTTTGATGTTTGAGGTACAAACCCAGCGTTCTTGTAACATTCAGGTGTGCTTTTCCAAGAGCATCAACCCTGCAGCTCCTGCCTGGGGCTGGTACCCGGGAAAGGCTCAGCATCCCCATGGGACCAGCTTCTCCCCAGCAGCCCCAAGTGGAAGCAGAGCCAGATGATTTACGCTTCTCCCGCCCCACCCTCGCTCTCCCTAAACAACATTTCATCCAAAGAAAACAGGATGAGCGCAAATGGGGGGAAGAGGGAGGACAATCATGCTCTGCCCGTCCCATCCCCAGCTGGGCAGGTGTGGTGGCCCTCAGGGGCTCTCGGTGCCACCGTGGTCCTCTCAGGTCATGCCCATGCCATAATTTCCAAAGTCCCATCAGCAAGAGTGTTTTCCTGCCACTGATGTTATCTTACAGCACTTTCCACCTTTTTTCTTTCCCCCATGCAGAAAGCTGCAAATCGAGACCCTGAGGCATCCGCGTAGCACCGAGAAGACTCTTGTGTATCTCTTTTTAAAGATGTATTTTTCGTTTTGCAGTGTTCAAACACCATCTGCTGTTGTGTATGGTGGCACTTCCACAGGAGGGGGTCATTTTATGGTGTAAATTGTTCCTTAAAGTACATATTGACAGTACTGGAGGCTGAAACGGCTGGGAAAACTCTACAGCAAGCACAGAAAGTATCACAACCCTAGTCTGTAATGGCCATCTTCATCGCACGGGGGCTTCGCTGCTTGTTTTCCCACGTGGAAGAGCATCTTTCACCTTCAGTCTCCTGCAAAAAACCCAGGGAAGGATAGCAACCAAGCTTCTGTCCTGAAATACAGGCTGGATTAAAAAAATAAAATCCCCAATCTCTCAGCTGAATGAAGGCCAGCATCACCCTGCCAAAGCCGCTTGGGCTTTGTAATAAGCTAAATAAAATAAATTAAAAGTACGTTACCAGTAGTAAACTGGTAACGCTGCCTCTGATGTCTAACACGTGGAGGATTGTGGTCATCGAGAGTGACAAGGCATCGTTTCAGAGAAAGGGGTAATGGTCCGAGTCCCCTGGGCACTCAGTCTCCATTTCAAGGTGAGCGAAGCAACAGCAAATAACCTGGTGAAGAAAGTTAATCCCTGCTCTGGAGCACTTAAACAAATACAAATTAAAATACTTGCCGCAGCCGGGTGTCTGCTGTCCCGCTTCTCGCTGCAGAATGTCACCGGGATGTAATGACTGCAGCAGCGTGGCCGCCTGCTCTTTCCACATTAATTTGGTGTCTCACTCCCGGCTATCCCCTTATTTATTTTAGAGGCTTTAATTTATGTTGGGCCAGGTATGCCAGCTGTCCCAATTAGGTGAAGGTCAGGGAGTGGCTCCTGCAAACAAGGCGTGAGGTGGTGCTGAGTGCTGCAACAGCCTCTTCCCCGCGAAGATCTCATCCTGGGATGATGCCACCGGAGCTCCTGCTGTGGTCCAGGCTCAGGCACCGAGCATCTCCAGCCAAGTGCAGGGAAGCAAATGATGATTTTCATGTGTGGTTTTTATTTTTCCTCCCCCTTTTCAATTTTTTTTTTTTTTTTTCCTGTTCTAGCTTCTTGCTGGCAACAACAGACGTTATATTTTGATGAGTTAATAAACATCTCCCCCGGGAGCAAAGGAGCTCCTCCGGCATGCTCTGCTTCACCATCTTTTACGTCTGACTAACAAGAGTTTGCAGAGCAATAAGGTGTTTTTCTGATCTGAGAACGCGCTGGCTCACGTTCCAGACTTCTCCCTGAAGCTGCTCCACTTCCCTGCGCCTCGGAGGCTGGTATGATGCTCCTGTGTTTCTTCCTGGGGGGCCAACCCATCGCTGCAACCTCTCCCAGCCCTTTCTGTCACCTCTCAACTCCAAATGATCACACAGATCTCATGGTTTTGAGCCTTTTAATCAGCTTCGGATGCTAAGATGCTGCTGTACATCTTGCTCTGTGGCATCTCCAGGAGCTGCATGCTCCCATGGCCCAGGGTTCCTGTGCCGGCAGGAATCCCTTCATGGCCAGAGGGGTCACCGAGGAACACCAGGTACTGCTGCAATGAGCTGCTGGTGGCTGCCAGGCCTCTGCACCGGGGATACACCTTGTCATGCTCCTCCCAAGTGCCTCCATCTATTGCTCTACGGAGTCCCACAGCCTGTTGTTTTTATCAGCCTTCCAGACCAAAAAACAAGACTTCTTCCTAATTTTGAGACAAGCCCTTGGAAACCTGAAGAGCGTGGACAGGCAGATGCAGCTCCAAAACCTGCCACTTTTAGGATGCCCATCAAGGCCAAATCGGCCTGGAGGCGGCTGCTGCCTTCGTCCCGTCTGGCGTGAAGAAATGAGACCTCGGACACGGCACAAGGCAGGCCTGTGAAGACGGCACATGGTCCAGGGAGCCAAATTGCCAGCTTGAACTTGTAGAACATTATTGCTCGTGAATTATGGATAGTTATTGCACCTCCCGGACGATAAATAATTGAGCTGACATGCTGGATGGAGAATGAGGAGTCGGTGCCGTATTGACGGCAAGGCGCAGCTGCCGCGTGGGGTCTTTGCGGGGAGAAGGGGATGTTTTTTCTCTCCTTCTGAGCAAGAACATCTCTGCACAAAGCTGTGGGAACTGCTCACAGAGTCAGCCGGGAGGGCACCCGCAGGCGAAAATCCCAGGCAAGGGATCCCGGAGGAGTTTTGGGGAGGGTTGACCCCAATCCCACAGGTTTTCGTGCTAGCGCTTTTGTTGGGTTTACACTCTTGCAGGCATTTGAGATAACACTGGTCTGCAAAAGGTTCCTTAAAGAAACAGGTGTAGGGATGCTCACCCAAAGCAGGAGGAAGGGCAGCGTGTCAGCCCTCGGCTGCAAATCAGCTGCTTCACCCTCCATAGCACCAGCTATTGCTTTTGCTTGCAGAAGAGGGAAAACTGAGCTTAAGTCTCTTCAGTACGCAGCCGGCTGCATAATATTTGTGCTGGAGATGGAAGATAAAGCAAGTGAACCCATTCTGTAAGTGCAAGGTTGCCTTTCAAACACCACAGTGCCTGCAGACGCAGGAAACCAGCCGGGCAATATCTGTCTGAGCAAGCGGGATTTAACGAGGACCATGGCCATGCTCCACCAGCTCACTCATCCTTCTTACGTGACGGGTGAGGACTCTTCCTGGGAGCACTGGGACACGGATGTAAACCCTGGTGTTCCCCCATGTCCTTCTCTGCCTATCCTGGGCACTTCTGGGGCCAAATAACCTCTCCCTTGCTATCGGGAGGATTGGGGGAACAGTTTCTTTAGGTGATAAGACACACCATTGATCTATTTATCTTGTGCTGGTCCAGCATCCCTAGCAGGGGATGGCAGGTCTGCTGAGCCCCTTGTCCGACATGTGATCCCAGCAGTCCCTGGATTAGGGACTCCTTGAGGTGGCTGCTCCATTATGTTTAACAGAGCTTGACAGACCTGTGTGCCCCTTGAGTTGGCCTAAATGCTTTCTGGGGCCCGTTTAGGCTGTAGGTCTCCATAGCATCCTGTGGCAATGAGTTCCATAATTGAATCATGGGTGGCGTAGAGAAAGCGCTGTCTTTTGTTTGCCCTTAAATCTGCTGCCAGATAACTCAATTTGGACACTCCTAGTTCCTCTGTTGCAAGAAATGGGGAATTATCGCTGCCTCTGCACCTGCTCCATGGCGCTGGGGCTTTTATACTGGCCTGCTGCGGCTTTTCTTTTGCCTCTCCCTCATTCATCCCTCCTGGCAATTTCCCACTCCCCTTGCCAACCCCAGACTGGCATCACACGGAGGATGGAGCAGGAAAGGTCTCTGCTTTGCTTCATGACCATGTTTATCTCCTTTTATAGATGCTGGAGAGATGCTCAGGAGACACTGCTGACCCTGGTCCGGGTGCCGACGGACTCCCTCTGAAGCAAACTGTGGCCTCGGTGAAAATCCCCAAAGCATCTTCAGGTACTTTCGAGCACTTTCTCCTGCCCGTTGGGTCCACGTGTGGTACTTTCCCTAGATGCGCAGCCCCTCACAAGGCGAAGGGTTCATAACATGGGTTATGGTCACCTTGGGAATTATATACCTCCTAACCAGGTTTTCCTGGCCCCGTGGGACAAGGGTGGAGGAGAAGAGAGGTGGAACAATGGTCTGGGGGGGCGATGGGGAGAGGGGGGCATTCGTGTCAGCCTTTCCCCCCCCGCACTGAGCGGGATTTCCATCACATCTCAAGCTGAAGCCGAGGAGGCTCTGGAGTCGGTAGAAAGTGAAGCACTTTCCCTAATCGAATCACACGCCAGTGTCACTTGTAAAGCTCTGCAAAGCAGAAAGGACTTGGGAGCCACTGAACCACAAGCATCCTCCCTCCACGGAGATCCTGCCTCTCCTTTTCTCCATCTCTCCCCCGCAAACAAGGTTTAGGAGGGAGCTGGGGTAGAGGCTCAGAGATCCCGCCTTGTGCCCCATGTCTGGTCAGGGCCATCACACCAGGTATCCCTGGGGATTTTGAGACGTGTATCTGGTGCTTCACAGTCTTGGTCTTCATCTTGGAGACCTTCTGCCCTCACCTGTCATCTCCCCAACAGGGATGTGTCCCTCCAAGCAGATGCTGGGCATGTATCACATCTTGCTCATCCACTGGGTCTCCTCCATCCTCGGCTTCCATGAAGATGCTGCATCTTCTCCTGCACGTTGCTCAGCTCCTTCAGGAGCCCGTGCCAGCCTGAGCATGGGATGTGCGGCATAGAAACAGAGGTGAGGGGCAGGAGGACAGTCATAGCGGGGGTGACCCAGGGACCACAGGTCCCAGCACGGGGTGGGGGAGCCCATGGAGCAGGGGAAGGAAGGGTCAGTGCTGGGTGTTTCACCCTCGGAGAGCACGGGAGTTGCTGATGGGCGTTTCTGGGAAAGCCCTTCGTTGGGGGTTTGATGCTGCATCAAGCACCCAGGACGTTGCTGCTTCTGAGCATCCCCACAGAGTTGCTCACAGAGCAAAATGAGCAGAGAGGCTGGTTGGAGCCAAACCGAGAGGACAGGCTGGCTCCATCCACGTGCCCACCCACTACCTACCCAGCAAAACACCCTGGTCCACCTGTTTTGCAGGAAAAGCTGCCCTGTCCTCCTCCACCCCTTTTTTTCTGCCGTGTTACGGACAGATGCAGATTCCCCGTCCTTTACAGACAGAGGCTGGGACTTTTCCGCAGCGGTAAACAGCATCTTTGCAGCAGGTCCATCAGTGGTGATTTCCGCAGCCTCCTTCAGCGCACCAAAGGCGTGCTGGCGAGGAAACTGTCAGTAGCAGGGGAAAACAAAAAAAAGAAGAAAAAAACCACTGCTAGACTCAGTGTTTACTTCATGCTGGGGCTCTCTTGGTAACAAGCGACTCCCTAGAAAAATCCCCTTTTGAAAAAAGCGGAGGGACAGCAGCTGGGCCGGGTTCCCGGAGGAGGGAAGAGGTTATTTGGGGAGGGAGAGGAGATGCGGCAGGGGCTGGCGGAGCCTCCTGCGGTAGCAGAAACTCGTCTCCCCAAGCTGGAAACCAGCAATTTTCTACCTTTGGCCCCTGTTGCTGCGGCGGGGAGAGGATGTCAGGGCATCCAGGCTGCAGCATCCCAGGCGAAACAAAACTGTACAGCCATGGCTTTTTCGACCTCATGTTTCCTGTAGTTTTGCTGTGTATCCCCTCTTCTTCCCTGGTGTGCGCTCTCTCCTTCCTAATGCCTAATGAGGCTGGCAGGACTGTTTGGCCCCATAGCATCGTTATGGATAACGCTAGGCAAACTGTCTTGAAGACCTACGAGCCCCCAGACAGATAAGCACCTCCAGCTATCCGCTGTGTTTAGCAGCCTGCAGCCCTTCCAGCCAACCTGTTGGGGCTTTAAAGAAAATGCTCTTTAAAACAAATAAATAAGTAATCATCCTTTTCCCCTCCAATAGAAACTTTTTAATATCGTAAAGTTGTTGACATCTCAGTGTCGAGCCTTATCCCAGATAGCTGAGATGTTTAGTGAGGAGCGTGGTCACCCTCTGAGAGAAAAAGGCACTTTTCGGGGATGTCTCAGCCCACCTAAGTAATAAAGAAGCCTCCAAAAGTTGGGTGGGAAGAGCTGTCCGCCCCTCCCGTGCCAACACCATCGCGGCTGAAGGGCACCGTGACCTCGAAATCTGAACAAGTCAGTCTTAGTCTCACCTCCTGATGATGCTTTGGGAGTTTCCTCTGTTTATTATTTATCCGATTGCCATGTTTTTTTAACGCTTTAATGCACTCTACTCCCGGCTATGCTAGAGACACAAGTGCCCAACCTGAGACATGCACCAGAGAGGCTGGAGGGTCCCTGTGCAGATGCCACGTGTGTCACCGGTGGGATGTGGACTTCTGGTCCTCCTGCATCCCCGAATGCCAAAAATCTGATGCTGGGTGCTGTCCCACTTTCCCGTGTGCCGTCTGCTTCCCCTTGGCTTCATCTGGCACCAGCACCCACTGTCCCTCCGGGGCTGGTGACAAGGGACGTGTCCTACCAGTCCTGCTGCACCTGGGCAGCTGAGTCCCGTGCAATTCGTCACACCTCCCGATCAGCTGCTGGGAGCGGTCGTGCTGCTGCACCAGGGATTTGATTGACCTGTGCACACAGCAAAGCCATTAGAGGAAAACGAGGGGTAATAGGTAAACACCTGGGAGGAAAAACAGCCCCTTAGCCTTAATGATAGTTTGTCATGTCGTATTTTTCTAGAATTGCGAAACAGTGGTAGGGCTAACCATTAATTTGCATTGCTTTAATTCATATTTTGAATACCAGACAATGACTTAAACACCACCTGATTTAACCCACACGTTCTCACTCATTTCTACCAAAAAAAAAAAAAAAATCTGTACAAAAGGCGTACTCTGCTTCCAAAACCAGGCGTTTACAACGCCTGCCGGCTCCTCCACCCATTAATACCAAGACCTGCACAGGTACCCAGCCTCTCTTCAAGCCTCTTGAAGTGCTTTACACACATGCTCAAGTGCTATCGGTGTTATTTAATGAAAGAATAAACACCCGCCCAGGCACAGAGCCCTCTCTTGCACAAATGGTCACTGACTGAGCTCTGGTGCAAATGCCCAGGGTTTGGGGCTGCTCGTGGGGCCAGAGCCGAGTGCTGATGTGCCCTTGTCCCACGCTGCGGTGAGCTGCACATGTGGCCTGATCCAGCTGGAAAATAGCCTTTTTTTCTCATTTATTTTCCCAGAGCTCTCACCCCCAGCCCCTCTCCAACAGCAGCACTACTGGGTTTGCATCAGGTGTCTCTCCCCCTCGCTGCCCACCCAGGCTTTTCTCTTACAGCTTCACCCCTTCCACAGCAACTGGAAATCAGATTTTTTTTCCACTCTTAGGCCTTTTCCGGCACATCCCACTGCTCTGTAAACACAGGCTGAAGTGCAGCTGGGTGTGGGATGCTGGAGGTAGCACCGAAGGCAGCTGGATCACTGGCAATGTGCTGGTGGCCTGAGCCGCGTGGCACAGGTACCCCCTGTTTTGGGGTCTGGTTGGGGTACCTGTGGGGCTGGCTAAGGGGCAGCAAGGTGGGAAAAGGCAACTGGTCAGCGCAGAGAACTCATGACAGCTCTGAAAGATTTCCAAATGTGGATTTTTATTTGGGGGCAATGCCCCCAAAAGCCCATCCCAAGTGCAAAAGCCACCCCTGGTGTTTCAGCATCCCCAGGCAGAACCCCATGGTCTGTGTGTGACATCCCAATTCACCAGCAGAAGCCAACCCCCTGCTTCTCCATCCCATCCAGGTTTCCACTTCGCCCCCACTGCCCTACCCTGGAGGAGCCAGCAGCTGCCAACAATTAAAAGTAGTTGGCAGTTCCCATGCTAGTTTAACCATTTCTCCTTTAGTGGAAAAGAGGGGTTCTTGCTGTCTCCCAGCACTTTGTTGCCTTGTGTGGGGAGCAGCTCTGCTCTGTCGTATGCAACTTTGCTAAATTTGGGGTTGCCTCTTCTCCTGGGCACTGCTGACCTCAGCCAGGTTTAAACCCAGCCTGGGGACTGACTTTCCCGCGGAAAAAACGCTGCAGCCTCACCACTCCAAGTTTTCAAACCTGTAAGTTTGCTTTCAGTTCTTTGCAAGAAGGGAGGTGTACCGATATTGAGGAGCAGTTGCAGGATACCTCCCCCCAGCGTGTGATTTTTAATTTTTTTGTGTGCACATCTGGGATTTTTACGCTTCTGTGGGTACGCTTTGCAGCCTGGGTTTCACTCCCCGTTCTCGGGAAGGCGGGTGTAGCAGTCCATTACGCGTTCGTGTGGCACGAACGTCTTTAGCGGCAGAAGGACACGTCGCTTTGCGCGTTATTTTTTTTTTGCCGGCCTGTTTCTCCCCGAAAGCGGGGTGGGGGGGAGGAGAGAACTGGCCCGCTGGGGAGGGGTCGGGGGGGAACCCAGCGCCGAGCGCGTTGCGGGGTCCCCCTTGTGCCCGCACGTCCGCACTGCACGACACGCACCCCCGGTCGCTATTTAACCACCGCGGCTTTCCCACCCCGGCCCCGCAGCCCCTCTCCCGTCTCGGCTTTATCCCCCAGGGGCTGGGGGGGTAGGAGGGGATGCTGCTGATGTTTGGGGAGGGGGTGGCTGAGGCCGGGAGCAGCAAACGGCAGAGGCGGGGCGGTGCCTCCCCCGGCCCGCCCCGCCGGGTCCCGCCCCGCTCGGCGCCGGGCAGCCCGGCAGTGTGGCGAGGCGGGCGGGCAGGCAGCTCCGCTCCGCTCCGCTCCCGGCCCCGCCGCCATGCCGCCGCCCGGGCCCCGCCGCCCCGCCGCCCTCCTCAGCCTCCTCATCCCCCTGCTCCTCCGGGCGCTGGCCGCCGCAGGTAAGGGGGAACCGGGCAGGGGGGCTGAAGTTCTTCGGATCGTGCGTGTCGGGGGAGTCGGTGGGCAGCATCTCCCCCCCCCCAAAAAAAAAGTTCGCTGCGGCTTACTTCCTTTTTCGGGGGCAGTTTGCCTCCCGACGTTGGGGTGTTTGTTACAGTTTCTTTTTTCTTTAATATGAAGGTTAAGAGGTGCGTAGGGGAGCGCAGGTTTAGGCGGGGGGGAGCTGAGCCGCTCGGGGCCGGGGGATGCTCCGGGGGATGCTCCGGGGGATGCTCCGGGGGATGCGGGCTGGCAGCGCCGCTCCCCGCCCGCCCCGCCGCTTCCTTCTATTTTATAAATATCTCTCTGTATATTTATTTATTTGTTCATTCCTTGGGAAAAAAAGCAAAACAAACCCAACCTTGTTTGTAGTGTCGCCGGCTGTGATTTTTCCCCAGCGGGTCTAATAAGTAATTATTCAGCCTGGATATTTTTGCGTGGTTTATCTGCATTTTTTTTTTTTTTTTAAATAAACTGAGCTATTGATGGCCGGGCAGCTAAGTGGTCTTTTCCTATGGCTCTTCAAAGTTTCCTGTGCGCAACCCAATCTTGTGATTGAGATGCACTTAAATCCAGCCCTTCCGTTGGTAATCCCTGGCACAGACAATAAACAGAGGCGCCTCTCTCCTGCTGTCCTCTCTCGTTAGAACTCCTGTGATCAAATTCAGCCTTTCCACTATATTTCCACACACCCCCACCCCAACTCACTGACATTCACTGCATCTCAGGACTGTGTCCTTTGTCATCCTCCGGCGGTGGCAAAGCAGAGGTGCCGGTGTTTATCCTCCAGGTATAAAAAGATGTCCTCCAATGTAGAGCTCAGAAGTGGAGACCTATAAAGTTTGATAGCTTTTAGAGCTTTGGAAGAGACCATAACCGATAACCGTCAGGGCTCTGGTGATGGGCAAGGTCGTCATCCCTGTGGGAACTCGGGAGGAGAGCCCATCGCTCCCTTCCCGCAGCTTCTGGCGAGGGTTTGAGGACGTGTTGCAAAGCTTCGCACAGCACGGATCAGTCTTCTTAGTAGTTAAAAGCGTCTCCTGACGAGCTGATTTTCTAGGAAAATGAACCAAGCCTTCTTTTCTGAAGCATAATTAAGGTGACGAGGAACTTTGGGGAGGGAATTTAATTAGACTAATATTTTTTCCGCCTCTGCCACACAGAGATCTTAGTGTGTTTCGGCAAATGGAAAACAGAAATGGCACTATTGACTTATTCAGTGGCCTGGACGTTGCTGCAGCAGCATCCTCCAGCCAGAAGAAACTCTCTCTTTGCTGGAAAGGGAGAGCTTTGAGAGCTGGCAAGCGGTGTAAGGAGCCTGGAGGCTTGGCGTGGCGTGGGATGCTGTGGATGGCAGGGGCTTGGGAAGCCTGGATTAGCCAGGCTGCCGTGGGTCAGGGTTTAGCTGTGGCCGAGCAGCCTGGGGATGCTGGGGGGACGTGGGGAGATGTTGGCTGGGTTGGTGGAGCACGACCCCCACCCCGGCCCCGTGCCTGGCTCTGTCCTGTGCGGTCTCTTTATTTTGGCACACTCCAAGTTCATGCAAGGGTTGAAATAAAACGGGAAGGAGGGAAGGAAAAAAAAAGGAAAAAAAAAAAAAAAATTCCAAAAAACAAGTTAAAACCTGACCAAGCTGGATCAGTTTGAGTCCAGGGAGCTCTCTGAAGGCACACGGTTAGCCTGGCATATATGTGAGCGCGTGCGAAGTTTTTAGCTTTAGAGCTGTAATTAGGGTTTCTCCAGGAGTGTTGTGCAGAGATTAAATGTGCTGATGTGGAGGAGGGAGCTGAGATGGGTGCTTAGTCCTGGCGATAATCCACTCCCTTCGCTGTCTTTGCCTGGTTTTAAGGAGGGAGTGAGAGACATCACCCAGAAAACAATTTTCTCTGTTAATAACAGAGAATGTACTTATTGTTTGTGTTGGGTTTTGCAGCGTGGAGGGGGGAGAAGTGTTGGTTTGGATTGGGGTTTGAAACCCAGGGGCGCTTGGCCCTCTCATCCCCAGGATTGCTGCTGGGGGAACCCCCGGATCCCACTCCGTCCCCCCCACTTTTCCTGCCAAGCTGCTCGCCGTGCTTCGTTCCGCTTGCCTGTGCTGCTGTCAGTAGGAAAACAACTTGGTGTGGGGCTTCTGAGCTTGTTTGAGGGCTTTTCCCTGCAAGACCGGCTGCGTGGAGGTGAAACCAGAGGGTGATGCTGGAGGGGGACGCTTAGCTGACAAGGGTGTTTGCAGACAGCGTGACGCTGCCATCCTGGTGAAGGGCTGTCCTTCCATCCTCAGGAAAACACCTGGCGAGGGGTAGATGGAGGGGGATATCGGCACTGCTTTCCCCAGCAGCATCCCCACATCGGTGCCTGCCTGCCTGCTGCTGTCCTCGCGAGCAGATGCCGGGGGGGAGAGATGCTCCAAAACCTGTTGCTCGTCACCAAAGCCCTTGCAGGAGGTGGGGGCTTGCTCGTGGTGTGTGGAAGGATCTCCTCTGGCTTTTTGTCTCCTGCTCCTTTAGTTTCTTGGTTATGGAGCCCTCTCTCTCTCTCTCTCTCTTTAGAAGTGGGTGCTCTCTGTGCATGATAGTGGCAGAATGAAATAATAAAACAAGAATAAAAGGAGAGAAATGGAAAAATATTACTTTATAGAAGGCAGAATCCCTTGGAAGTGATAGTTGGGAGATAGGGGAGAAATCTAGATTGCATTTTCTCTGTTTGAGAAATCAAGAGTGCACCACTGCTGACCCAATAAGCAGCTTGGAGAGTCCGGTTGGGTCCCTGATCTCCTCTCCTGTGTAAAGTCCTTCTGGTGCTGTGCATGCTGGCTCCCTTTCCATCCCTGTCCTAGCCATACAACAATTAAAAAAAAAATTAAAAATCTGTATTTTTGGGTCAGTTAAGCAAGGAGCTTGGTTTTGCTTTCATTTCTAGCAGCAGCGCTTTCAAGTCCTCAGCCCTGGGGCTTCCCGGCGTGTTTGGGGCCGGTGGGACCAGCTCTGTAGGTTATCGAGAGAGTCCGTGAGCTGGGCTTTGCTGGGCAGAAGCTGAGCTTTGCTGGGAAAAAGCCAGGCTCACAGCCCGGTGCCGGGGAGGCTGCGATATAAGGATGGAAGGGGCTGGATGGAGTCTGCAAGAGGTTCATTACAGCAGATGTCGGTGCCATAAAGCCACAGGTTCCTGCTGTTTCCTATTCACTTATATCCCCCTGGCTTCAGTGATGCTAATGTGAGCGAAAACATTTGCTGGAGCAAGGGAGGGAGGAAGGGGGTGTATAAATCACCAGCCCATTCCCTCTGCCCCCTCCTGCCATCACTTGGGAAGCGAGGAGATGA
Organism: Pampusana beccarii; assembly: GCA_013399365.1. NCBI lineage: Eukaryota > Metazoa > Chordata > Aves > Columbiformes > Columbidae > Pampusana > Pampusana beccarii. The sequence continues at coordinate 1,203,395 of VWYH01002398.1, read as the reverse complement.
AGCCGGGTCCAAGCGATGCCCGAGCTTGTCGCTGGCTGCCACTAGCCCCGCTGTGGCATTTTAAGGCCCATTGCCTCTGATTTTTGGTTTTCCTTAATAGGCGAAGCTGTAATTTTGCTGTAATCAGTTGTATTGTGCGAACCACCCCTGCTCGTGAGTCAGAGCGTGGTGGCACCGAGCTGACACAGCATTGGCCCTTTGGATGCTCTGGGGCAGGGGGGGTCCAAGTCTGGTGGCACGAAGACTCATTCCTCCTGTTCATCCTGGGCTGAAGGGAGCTCAGGTGATCCTCCCCTGGCTCTGCCAGAGCTCGGGACCTAACGGAGATGTTGTGTGCGGTGCTTTCCCCCCAAACCAGAGCCATTGCTGTGCCCCAGGAGGGGTGAACCGGTAGCTTTTGGGAGATGTGACTCCTCACGTCAGGCTGGAGCACTGGAGAAGAAAAAAAAATAAATCCTGTATGATCTGCAGCGGAGGTGGGAAATGCCGAGCTTTGACTCGGGAGAGGCAGAGAGCCCCGTGAAGCTGCTCTGAGGTCTAGTTTCACACGCACCCTCCCAGGGACCCCTCTTGGTGGGAGCCTGGAAGCCCCTGGCTGGATGCAGCACCCTCCCCAAATCCTCCCTCTTGCTGTCCCTGCGGGCTTGGCCGCCGCTTGAATTTTTACTGCCGAGGCAGTTTTGGAGCGTGGGTTTCCTTTCAGCTTCACACTGGGGTGCCAGGGTGATGTTGTTCTTGAGGGTCCTCACTGGGCTTTGGTTTAAATCAGTTTTGGTCCCGTTGGGGAGCAGAGTGCTAAAAACAGGGGCTGCGTACACGGGGGAGGCTGGGGAGCCAGAAGGCAAGCAAAGCATCCCGGCTGCGCAGAATATTATTTTTGAACCCTCCTGGTTTTTCGGAGGCCTGACTCACGGCGCAGGAATGCGCTGGGCTGGCAACCCCAGACCTGCTCCTTGGTGGAGGGGAAGAGCTGCCGTCTCCTCCTCCCCGTTCCACAGCCCCTCTCCTCCCCAAAACCACCAGGCTGGGCTGGGAGCAGCCGCATGTTTGCTGAGCTTGGATTTTTAGGGGCTTTTTTGTTTGGTTTTTTTTTTCCCCTTTTGCTATTTGCTTTTTCTTGTAGGGTCTGATATATAAATATATATATATATTTTTTTTTTTTTTTAAATGGGGCTGGGGTGGCTCGGTGGGTCGTAGCAAGGCACCTCTGGGTTGCACCAGCTTTTTGGAGGCAGAGCGAAGCCCCAGATCAAACAGGAGCCAGTCTGGGAAAGGAAAACGAGGAAAGGGAAGGGAAGCAGGAATTATTTAGCACGGGGCTTGCTCCGGCGTGTCCTGCACGCTGCCTTTCATCTCCTGTGACTCCCTCCCCGCCGCAGCCCCGCTCCGGTCTCCTCTGCTCCTTTGGTGGCTTCTCCCAGACCTGCTGGCTCGACTCAGCTTTTGGGGGGACTGTTCCCCATTGCAGCCAGCTCCCCCAGCCCCACTGGGGTGTTATGTCAGGGTTAGGTTCATAGTGAAATGCCGAGGGCAGTGGGTCCTTGTCCTCATCCCCAAACTGGGGTTCCAGGTGCTGCTACCTGGTGTAATTTGGGGGGGGGCTGTAGAAGCTGCAAGCCTTACCCCAAAGTCTTGGTGGTTGGGAGCATACCATGGGGTAAATCTGGTGAAAGGACCGTGGTGACATTTTCGGCTCCCTGTGTTTCTCAGTATTGGGCTCCGTGGAGAAATCCAGGTGGGGAAAGGAGAAATCATACGAGCAAAGCAAGCCGCGTGCCTGCACGCTGCTCGCAGCAGGCAGGGTGTCTCAAAAAAGTGGTTTTGTCTTCGGTGTGCACTCTGCTTCCCGTCTTTCCCCAGCCCGCAGGTCCAGGCTCTGCCAGGTCCCTTGCCCTGCTTTGCAGCATCCGTAGAGGCCACTGTGCCTTCCCTCCTCCTGCTTCAGCCCTCAGCCCTTCTGCGGAGGGGATCGATGGGCAAATGCTCGTTTAGGTGGTGGGAAGTATCCCCTTTCCAGCTAATACGTTGCTGACCTCACTTTTTGCTGTGAGGAGGAGGAATTATGAGGTCCCAAGCCCTGGGGGTGGCTTTGGAGCCATCTGGGACACATGCTTGGGGATGGCAGGAGTGGTGGTGGCACAGGAGTCCCCGAATTGGGCTGTGACCATGAGATGAGGCTTTCTCCTGCACCTGGATTCGTGTAGGCGAAGTATTTCTCAGGAGGCGCATCCCACCGCATTCCCAGTCCCTTCTGGTAGGGAAGAAGACCTATGTAAGCTTGCAAGAGCACCTCTGGCGGTCTCCTTGTCCACCTCCATCCCTTTGCCCCATAAGTCTGATCGGCAGCAGCCCATAATACACGTATACAGACACGTGTATAGCATAGCTGCCCTCGCTTCTCTACCCCTTTTATTCCCATAAAAGCCAGGAGGAGGGCAGGGGCTTGTTTGCACCACAAGCAATCCCTTCCCTGCCTGCATGCCCAGGGCTGTGAGTTGGATCGCGGCACCTCTCTTGCTTCTGGGGGGTCCTGCCGGTGTGGTTTCTGTAATGGTCCCACGAGGAACCTTCGCTGCCCCCCAGTCCCCTCCCTCGCCAGCCTGCACCGAGTGTGAAAGCTGAGGGATTGTTTCCCTTTGAAAGAGCGTGGAAAATCTCATTTTGAGACGTTTAATGTGTATTAGATCCATCTGCCTTTCTCTCGAGCGGAGGCCACCGCAGGAGGAGAGGCGAAGGCCTCTGAGGGCAGGTGCCCGGGTGAACTTTGGAGCTCTGTGGGAGCGATGCCACAGGCAGCATCCTCTGCTGGATATCACGGCATGCTAGAGGGGGAGTGGGGAAATGACCCCCCAGGACTCCCCCAGAGTCCTGTAGAGGTGGAGAAATGCTCTTGGTATTGATATTGCTGCACACAGGTGCGGGATTGGTTTGGATGCTTTGGCTTTCTCGATGGATGGGCTTAGCACACCTTGATGTACCGAACTGAGTGGCTGTTGGGTGCAGGTAAAATGTGCGTGAGAGGGTTGGAGTGCGGGGAACGCTCCCGTAAGGCACAGGGATGCTTCTCACCCCTGGGCGTTGAAGGTGCGTGGAGATGGATGTGGTGGTGGTTGAATGGTGGGACTGCAGCAAGGGGGAGGCTCGCTCCGGGCAGGGAGGTGAGATGAGAGCAAGTTTTTCTCCCATCTAGACTTCATCCTGTCATTGCTGTGTGAGCCTTCCCTTTTTCAGAGTGACTCTGCTCCCTGGGAGCCTGGAAATTAGGGACAAGATGTTGTAAAACAAACCCCGGGTGGCTCGTGGAGGCGGGAGGCTATTAAAAGGGTTGTGTTGTATTGTATAGCGTGGGAGTTTTCCTTAGGCAGAAGGTTAGAGAGCCCAGAAACTCCTCGGCGTGGATTTAAATAGGAGCAGGGACACGCCTGGGATGCGGTGTTGCTGTCAGCAGATGGCCGTGATATTTTCTAGGCTGTGAGGTTTTTGGGGCTTATTCGTGACCAGTGGCATGCGTGGGCACATCCACCCTGCAGTGGTTGGAGGCACCAAGAAGGTCCTCAGCAGAAGACCACGCTTCACTGACCATCCCGTTTTCTGGGGGGCTCACGTGGGATGTTATAGCTCTTCCTTTGGCCGATGGTGACCACAAGTTGGAGGACTGAGAGCGATTGGGATGGAGGAACAGGGCTTCTGAGGGTTTTGTGGAGATGGATTAATGGAGGTGCCTTCCACTGGGTTGATTGGCTTTGCCTCTCTGCTCGTCTCCCCTCTTGCATGGTCTGCAAGTGGGAGCTGATCTCCATGTCCCTGTTATCCCCTGTGGAGACTTTGCCACCCTACACCGTCACCCAGATGCATTACAGGCTCTATCTGTTTGGGCTGGCTTGAAGAACAGAAGGAGGAGGGTGTTTTCCAGCAGCCAGAAAGTGGTTGCTATTTAAAACAACCCCCCCCTCCAAAAAAAAACCCAAACCAAAGTGGTCTGCTGCTTGCTTTTCATCCATGTAGCCAAATGGAGCCAAGCAAGCATCCCCACCCTCACCTGGAGGGGTATCTCTGAAGGCTTTGCAGGGCCTGCAAGTGAAGCTACTAATTAGCTCTGGTCAGGAGGGTGGATCTTGCGATGTGGCCGTGCTGTCTGCTGTGGTCTGGCCCGGGGCCATGGCCGCGTTTCGGCTGGCCGCTGCCCAGGGGGGATCCCAGCAGCCCCCCCACACGCCCCATTACCCCAAACGGGCTGGGGATGCTGCTCGGGTGTGGGGACCTTCACCTCCCCGCCTGGCACGGCTGGTTCGGCACTTGCTGGATGGTGCTATGGGTGTTCCTGCACTGCAATATTATTTTGAAGGAATATTTTTTTTTTTTTTTTTTTCCTTCCTTGACAGATGTGAAGTGTAGAGACATGCTTAAAATGAAAGCATGGCTCCTCAGTCCAATTACACAGCGATTAAAAGTAATCAGTGGTCTAGGTTGTTGCGCTGGAGACTGGGCTCATTGAAGGGTTTTCTTCTCCAGCCTACCTTGGAGAAGCTTAAATGTCCTGTCCCTTCTACTTGCTGGGACCTGACCAAAGGATATCTTCATTAGAGTGGGTCAGGTATTGCTGAAAATCAGCATTTGGCTGGAATTAAGGTGTTCCCAGTGCCCAGGAGCTCCTTGTCAGGGCTGGGAAGAAGAAGAGCATGGCAATTTGGCCATCTCCACCCATGCGTTTCTACCTGGGTCTGTGGTTCCTCGTGTCCTCCCTTGCTCTTTCGGAGGAGATGCCCAACTCAGTTGTGGCAGCACGTTTTCCCAGAGGACGTGTGGTGCCCGCTGCACATCATCTTGGCTGCTCTTCTGCACCAGAGCCCGGCGAACACCTCCGTCCACGCCACAGCCTCGGCACGGAAGGGATTTGGTTCAGGAGAAGGGGATTTGGCTGCACGGCCCTGCATCACGGAGCCGCTCGGGTGACCAGGGTCTAGAGGGTGATGAAGCCAACGTGTGGGATGCCAAGGGCTATAGAACTGTGAAAATGTGGAGGTTTTGCACGTTAAAATCCCCTGATGGCAGAGTCCAGGGATCCCAGCTTTTCACTGAAGGAGTTATAGCCATGTGGTTAATCCCCATCCCTGGTCATGGGTGCTTCAGCTACCCTGTTGTATATTTATATATATTTTTTCTATATATGTTAGCTCTGCCCAAAGCTGGAAAAGCGAGATCCAAAAGCTGGGAAGAGGGTTGGGTTTTGTTTTAAGCTGAACAGTGACTAACGAGAGTTGAGTGTGCGTTTGTTGGGGTTTTTTTTTTTTGTTTTTTTTAAACACAAATGCTTGGGATAAACTGGTTATGCAAACCGGGGCGAATTGGGCAGGTTCCTTTGTAGTTTGCAACAAAAACCCCGAGAGTCTGGGGCGTGTTGGGGCTGGTCCTGCCCAGGGATGGAAAAACCCACGCGCCAGCTTTGCAGACGGGGTCCCAACCGATGGGGGAGGATCCCGGGGGATACGGGGTAGGGAAAGCCATAGGTTACTGCAGGACCTCATCTGTCCAGCTAAAACCTTGAGTAATGCTGAGCCTAAAAACCCGCAGGGTCAAAAATAGATTTTATTTTTTATTTTTTTTAATGTGGTTTTATAATACCTGCTAAGAGGAATTCATGCAGTGCTCAGCTCCAAGAAACTTTCAGGCTCGCTGGTCGCATGCCGCTGAAAATATATAAATTTGGAGGACTTCTGGGTGTTTTGCCGCAGCTTTTATCGGCCGGGAGGGTGGTGTGGGGTACATAGGCGTGCCAGCAATGCTCGGTATGCTCTGCAAAGGCAGGCTTCTGGTTTCTATCACAGCCTGCACTGTTTTGGCCAGGGGCATCTGTCCATCTGTCCATCCATCCCGCAGCTCTCCCAGGCCCTGCGAGGCTCCTCTCGAGTGCGGTGCTTTGAGGACACCAGCAAAAAGAAGCGAGTACCAGGGCCCTCATGAATTTTTAACTTCATCCCATGATGTGGGCCGGGGGAAGGCGATGCCTTGCTTGTCGGTAAGGCTAAATAATGCTACATAAAGATCCCTCTCACCTTTTCCCACTGGATCGGTCTGCTGGGCTGAAAAAAGAGGAGAAAAGGCTTAGGCTGCTGTTGTCTCTTTGCAAGGAAGAGCCCGGCTGCTGGATGAAGCAGAAAATTAGATGAAAACTGCCTAACAGGAAAAGAAGGATGACTTTTTTCATACGGGAAAGGGAAAAGAGGGGATGAAGTTACTGCTTGATCCCACCAGCAGCCGGTGCCGGGCCTTGGAGCATCCTCTGAGCACCAGCAGCACCTTGGCATCGCCCGTTGACTGTCCCCGCATCTGTGCCCATCTCCTTCCCTTCGAGAGCGATGCTTGAAAAAGGGCTTCTTGGATTTGTGTGCCCATGGGAAAGGAAGTGTGCGAGTCTACGGAAAGTATGCGGGGGGAGAATGCAAACCATATGTTTCGGCGAGGGTCAAGTTGCAGAGCTGAAGCCAAGCGGGGAAGGCGAAGAAGCCAGCGTCCCGCAGTTTAGCTGCGCTTTGCATCCCCGTAGGTGCGTGTGGGGGGCATCAGATTTGGCCTACCGAAGGATGATTTTACAAAATAGCCCCACCCTGAAAGGTGATTTGGGTCCCTGCCTGGCACCCTGCGGTGTCACTGCTGTCCCACGGACTTAGGGCTTGGGTCCAGAGCTGTTCCCAAGCCCTTGGGGCTCCTAGAAATAAATGGCAGGGCTCACAGAATCTTGGAATAGGGATGCTGAGGAGCTTCTCTGGGTTGCCCTGAGCTCATGGCGTTTGCAAGTTTGAGGGAAGAAGTCCACGGAAGAAACTTTTTGCAGGGAAAGGAGAGCCTGCAGGTTGCTGGAAAAGCTGGGTTGATGTGCCGCACTCCACAGCTGTCCTTACCTTCTCCTTCCAGCTACAGAGAGGAGGATCAGATGAAAAAAAATCATTTTTCCCTTCTTGGAGTGGAAAAAGTTATGTGCAGGCAGCCCAGAGAGTTGTATAGGCTTCAGCCCTAGGCGGTGTGAGCTGGATTGAAGTGCTTTTAAAAAGAAACCCAAAAATCGGGAAAGCGGCAGGGTCCCGCAGCAAACTTTTTGGGCAGGGAGACGTCTTTTGCCTCCAAAACTAAAGGCATGGAGACAATATCTGGTTCCTCCATGGGCTCTACGGAGCTGTTTGCAACCTGTCAGCTTGGTAACCATCTGCTCGCAGCCTGTGGGGACCGCGCTATATCTGGGATGCGGGAGGAGGGAGGCATCGCCGTGCCCCCCGGGAGCATCCGTGGGCTCCAGCCCCTCCCCAGAAGGAACCGTGGGGCACAGCGTCTCCTTGCACCAAAAGGAATGAGCTCCTGTGCCTAACGCACTAAAAATCCTGATGGATTTATCTTTTGGCTGTCTGGCTTATTTGTGATTTATTTTTTGTTTGTTTGTTTGGGGGAGATTTCCTTTTTTAGCTTGATTTCCTAAATAAAAAAAAATCCAGATTTTTTTTTCGCTGTTTGCCTGCAGCCCTCCCCCTCTTTGACTCAGAGCCGTCTTGCAATTAAGCGCCTGCCTGATTAGGAAATTAGCAATAAAGTTTTTTATCTAGGCGAGCTGCTTGGCCAGTGAGAGGGATCTATTAATATCCTGCTAAAACCAAGCAGCGTCACACGCTTGCCACCTACTATCGGGGAACACAAACACGCGTGGGTGTGAGTATTTTGAGCAGCGGATCTATAGGAAAGTAGGTTTCATTCTGCTCGTGATGGGACTGTGTAGTTTCAGCTGAGATGGGGTACCTCAAATTATATGAAGAAAGGTGGGACAAACCTTATGCGGGGTGGGAAAAGTGCTGAAAGACGCCTTCAGGTCATGGCAAAAGACACTTGTTGGCAGATAATTGTTGCAGAAGGAAATGGTCCTTCGTTAATGATGGTTGGGTGGCTGAAGGGGAAGCAGGAGGAGAGCAAGAGCATCCCACAGCTGGGTCAGCCCGGGAGGGATGGGAGGGAAAGGGCTTTGGAAGAAATCGCTTGGCATGTTGGATATGGCAGTTTTGGGGGGCTTGCTTTGAAAGTATATGTAAAGGAAAAAAGAAATAAGAGTTAAGAAGGTATTTATGTAAACTGTGAGGTCTGAAGGCTGGAGGAGTTTGGGTTATGGTAGATCTTTGGGTCAAATGTATTCTGCAGCTTTGGTTTTCACCTTTTTGGGGGAGCAGCAGTCTCTGACCTCTCTGAAAACAGCATCAAGGGGAAAAATTGGGGAGGAGAAGAGCATCCTCCTGTTGGAGTGGTACCAGCTGCCTCTGCAGGTCCTGAGGGTCTCCATGGGGTTTGATCTGGCTGGCATTTGTCCCTAGGTAAGTGCCACAATAAACCTGGCTCTTGTTTCACGGGCATGGTGGCCTCCTGGCTCATCCCAACCGAGCTGCCCATGGGATGCTCTAAGCCAAGAGATGCTGAGCCTGGGCTTGGATCACTTGAGTGGTGAAGTGAGTCCTTGTCCTATTGCAGAGTTCCCCGGGTTTTAAACAGTGTTATTTGCAGAGACGGTCTCTTAATGCAGTGTAGAAGGCGGCTTGAGAAACCGTGAAGAGGTTCTCAAGAAGGTAGTGAAAAGGAGAAACTGGAGTTAGGAAAGCAAAAACATGTTTTCTTCCAGTACCAGGGTGTTTATTCGATATAAAACACAGAGGCAGAGAGATTGCATCCCATTTAATTAAAAAAAAAAAAAAAAACAAACCCAAAACTCTGTTTTGAAACTGCCGACAATGTGACTGCCCCTTGTGATGTTTCACAGCTGAGATCATTTCTGGCTGAGTTAATCTACTCTGGAGGCTTTAGTCTCAATCTGTCTGTATGGGTGAGCTCAGAATCCCAATTTTTACAGAGAGAGAGGGAAAAAAATCTTTAATTCTGGACCAAAAAAAAAAGTAAAATAAAGCTATGAAGAAGCATCATTGAAAAGAAGACTTTCGGGTTTTTGGGTGAATTGGGATCTGGAGCTACTCTGCTGTAACTGTGATTTTGCACATTCACATCAGTGAAACGAGAAATGCAGAGTATTCGCTCAAAGAGGACTAGCAAAAGCTGGAAGGGATTGCTCTTCTTTTCAGAAATAGGCAATAGGCACTATTTTTTTGGAGTAATTAAATTTCACAAGTGCTTATTTAGAAAGAAATCTAGTCTGTTCACTGTATTTACAGACTTTTGGAGAAGATACAAAGTCCGAGGCGAGCAGGCTGCCTCTTGGGAGCAACTGGGATTCAGAGCAGAGCTTTAATTTCAGCGGTGTATCAGTGTAATAGTATTGTTTATAAGCTGCTCTTGCCACATGAAAGCAACGTTGCATTATCCCGGTTGCTCCTAAAAGCCAGGGAGCCAGCCCGAAGCAGACTGATTACAGAGCAGCGGCTCTTTCTTCTTCCCATCGCTACAAAAGAGCAGACAATAGAAACCAGGATCCAGTTTTAGCTCGGGTAATGTAATGCCCTCTTTGGGGTGGTCATGTCACATGCTGCCTGAGTAATTCCCAGCCTCGTCTTGCCTGGAAAACCAACCTCCGAGGGAGGGAGCGATGGTTTGGGGATCTGGAGCCCCGCTACGGTGCACGGTGGTGGAGATGCAGCTGCGGGGGGACCTTAGGTGAGACATGGAGATGTGGGAAGTTGGTGGCCATCTGTATGGCTCATGGGTTGTTGGCTGGGGGGTCGTCACCCTGAAAAAATGGGGCGCAGTTTGGCTGCAGCCTGGGTTTTGCTTAGAAGACTGAGCCGGGGGCGTTGGAAGAGGATCTTGCCAAAGCGGCTGTGTGGTTGCCGCTTGCTCATGCCATAAGCTTGTCATGCACACATGGGGGCTATCAAGGCATGGCAAATGTTGGTTTTTTTTTTTTTCTTTTTTTTCTGTTGTTTTTTTTTTTTTTCTTCAATAAGAATAACTTGAGCTATGGGTAACTGCAGGACGTGGGGGGCATTTGGGAGCTGCACACCCTTTTGGAGGTGGTTCCTGTGGGACAGGTTATCATACAGCAGCATCACTAGCCGCTTCTCGCCTTTCTAAGGTCGCTTGGAAACTGGGTTTTGTCTCCAGCTTGTTTTGTGTCCTTTGGCTTCCTTTGCTTGGGGTGTCCCTCATGGGATTGAGCAGGGGATTGCTGAGGAGGACGTGGACCTCTCCGAGGTTGTGCTGCAAACTCCGTCATTGCACGAAGCACGGAGAAAATTCCAGTTATTTCTTAAAAAACAGCTACAAATCACCGCCAGCTTGCTTTGGGGATGGGAAATCCAGTTCTTTGGCATAGGAAACTGGTGCAGAGAGAAACCTGCAGCCGGAACCTCGTGGCTCTTTGTGCTGGGACAAAGAGTTGGTTTGGAGTTACAGGGAAGAAAGCTAGCGGGGATGGGGGATAAAAGGTGTTGTAAGATGGATATTGGGACCTGGATATAGCCGAGGGAGGCAAATGGAGCTGTAACAAACAAATACATTGTTAGGGATGATTGAGGATGCCGGCCTGGCAGGGAGAAATCATTCACCAGCCTGGTAGTGGTATGGATGGGGAATTCTCCACTTCTCTGCAGCTTTAAACCTGCAGAAGACAAACTTTCTCTGGATGTCTTGGTGGCAGGAGATGGGTGCCCAGCATCAGCATCCCCCTGTTTTTCCCCTGGCAGTGTGTGTTGGGTGTCAGCGATGTCCCACACATAAGCCCCAGACCTGTTGTCACCCTCTCTCTTCCCCCAAGCCTTTGGCCCCTGTGTGTTTTTTAACCTTATTTTCCCCCTGCTCATTCAGTTTGCAGTTAGGAAATACCTTTTATGTGCTGAAGACTTATGATTCAGCCTGAATATGTTATCAGCACGGTGTCTGATAAGTTTTCTGCCTCAAAGCCCTGGGGAAGTGCCTGTTCAGGGTCGCTGCAATAGATTTTCTTCCTCCTTCCCAGCTGCCTAAGAATAGTCTGATTTTTATTTACTCCTTAACTGAATGGAATTACTTTCATCACTGGGAGGAAAGATGTGCGTCCTAGCCAGCATTGTCCGTAAAGGCTCGTGATGCCTCTCCCCGCTTTCATAAATTCATAAATGGGTGGCAGAATGTGCTGTTAAGGATGGAATAAATCTCCGATTATTCGGATGACCTTGGGCCGTGGGAAGAAGGTGTCAGGGGAAGGATGTTGGGTTTTTCTTGGTGGGCTGTGGAGCTGGTGGCCTGATCTTGGATGTGGAGATGGTTGAGGGTGGTGGTGGTGGAAAGGCGTGATGGTTTAATGTGGATGGTGTAAAGTGGGAGCAGTGGAGGCACCAGGATGTTGGGTTTTGCAGGAGGAGAGATGCTGAAGAATCACTTGAGCGGGCTTGTGATGGGGCATGGCACCAACCATGGCACTCAGAGCTAAAACATAGATGGCGTGGGGGGTTGTGCCACCCTCCTGCCCTACTCAGAGGGTGATATAAGGAATAAATTATTGACCATGAGGGTGGTGAGGCCCTGGCACAGGCTGCCCAGAGAAGCCGTGGATGCCCCATCCCTGGAGGTGTTCAAGGCCAGGCTGGATGGGGCTTTGACCAGCCTGGTCCAGTGGAAGGTGTCCCTGCCCATGTTGGAGCTAGGTGATCTTTAAGGTCCCTTCAACCCAAGCTGTTCTGTAATTCTGGGGCGCCCATTGCGGTTTGGTAGGCAGGAGGAGGCAATGCTCGTTGTTGAACACCGAGCACCTCTGGAAGCACCTTGTGTGCACTACAGAGCCTGCAGCTCCCCTTTCGAGCTGTAACAGCCGGAGCCCAGACAGTCAATCCATTTCTATTTAAAGCCCTTCAATAAATAAAGATACTCAATAAAATCACAGCGGCCCTATACTCTCTCCCTGCTTCTAGGGATTTCTTTTCCCTGTGTTTGCCTTTGGGTGCATCTTTAAGCACAGGTGTGAGAAGGATAGGGATCCCCAGGAATTTTTTAGTTTGGGGGGACAACCTGCACCTGGCAGCAGCACTTTGGAGCCTGATGCCAACTTGTGCTACCCTGTCTCACGGGCATCTGCAGGGTGACAGCAGTGAGGGGACCAGGATGCCTGGAGCTCCTTTCATTATCCCAAATGATGACAGTGGGAGGACAACACACGCATTTTCTTAGGGATGTTTTATTAAAGGCAGCTTCTCTGGCACAGTGGAGAAGCTTAGATGGTGTATACGCTTGGGGTTTTTTTGTTGTTGGATTATTTTTTTATTATTTGATTTTTTTTTTTTTGGAGGTGACAAGTGGGAAGCCGCCTTTGCAAGCCCTCTGTAATGCTAATGGGAGCTGCAGGCTGGCACTCCCCGGAGTTTTATTTTATTTTATTTTTTGTTTCTCCCCCTTCCCAAAGACGAACCAGGGAACACTTGTTGAAGGATAAAATTAAAAAGCCCGTGGCAGTTTATTTTGAGGACAGTGTGTTTGCTTTCACATCATGCTGGAGGGAATTGCTCTGCTACTGTCAGCAAATAAATAAAATAAGATCTTTGTTTTAAATTAGACTTTCTTCTGGTAGCTAATTAGGCGAGCTGGTACCTGCAGTTGCATTACCTAGGCACCAACTGCACCGTGCATATTTGAAGCATATGGCTGGTGTCGGCAGCTTCGAAATTTCATCAGCCCCCCCCTTATTTTTTTTAATTGAATGCAAATTCCTTGGAGGTCTGAGAGCATCAACAGTGCCCTCCTTGGGTAGATGCCTATGGAACTCCTGGCAGGGATGAAGCTGCGGGTTGCTGGGGCTTGAATGTCCGCGGTGCTTTCACCGTGGCTGCCAACATGATGATTTCCAGCCACTATGGGGAAAGGTCTGGGTGCCTAATTGCAAAAAAAAAAAACAGCCAAAAAAACCTGCTTGTGGCTTTTTTTTGGGTGCTAAGAACGCCCATCGCTGGTACCGGGAGGGAGGACCGGGATGGAGCCGCAGGTCCTGCCTGGCAGCAGGCGGGAGGGAAGCCAGGGGTTGGTTGGCTTTCGCCTCCTCTCCTTCCCCGGCTGTTACGAGGCTCCTTGAAGATCCTGTTGGTCCTGTTGGGGATGCTAGAGCTGCCCGGGGGCTGATCTCCAGAGCCCATCACCCTCCTCCTCGCTGGGGAGGAAGGCTTTAGGGGGGGCCAGTCTTCCTCTCCTTTCCACCCTAAAGGCTGCTCCTTGTCTCAGAGGGTCTACAAGCCAAGCCTTGTAGGTCTGGGGCTTTTTTGGGGGATGTTTCACGGAGGGAATGGTGCCTGCCAGCTGGGGTTGGGGGAGTGTGGCTGCCCCAGGCTGTCACCTCGTGTCCCCCAGGCCCATGCCCTGGGCTTTTCCCAGGGGGATCAGCCCAGCCCTGGCTCCTTGCTTGGCGTTTTACTTTTTTAAGCTGGCCTACCCAGGGCTTGACTTTATGGGGGAAATTAAGCAGAGCAATTATTTCTGGGATAATTACAGGGCCCTTGCACAAAGCAGTGGGTGCTTCCGACCCCTCCGGCCGCCCTGGGAGCGGGTGCTGGCAGCTCAGCTGGAAACGTGGCACCGTGCAAGATGTTATTGTCACCCACCCTGGGACATGGTCACCCGTCCCAGCCTCCCTCCCCCTTGCTGCTTTTCTTAATTGTGGCCAGGGGACATGGCCGTGGGGGTTTCTTCCTTCCCCTCCTCCTGGAGCTGTTGCAGGGGCTGTGCCCCCATCCCGCATTCCTCTCCAGGAGAAGATAAGGATCCCGTCTGGCGCCGGGGTTTCAAATGCGCTCCCTGATTATCAGCAGGCGCCGGGCAGAGCCCCCCCAGCCCGCCCCGGCAGCAGATAAAGAGGGGAGCGGAGAAGCAGGGTCTGCTCCCAGCCCTGTGCTGCTGTTTCCTCCTCTTTGTACCCCACAGCCCCCCCAGACCTCGCTTAACATCACCGCTGGCTTAGGAAACTGTTAATCCCACTTGAAAGGGTGTTTTAAATTTCTTTTTCTATTTTTTTTTTTTTTTTGCATGCATACCCAGGGCTTCTGGGGCCTCTCAGCTGCTGAAGAGGGCTCGCATGGGAGTGGAGAGGAATGAGGGAGATGTCCCGAGCTCTGCAGCTTGGTTCATTGCTTTCCATCTTTTGCTCAGCAGCAAACTGTGCCCCCAGCACAGCGCTTTGCCTCCTGCCCGCAGCCCCGTGAGGTTTCGGCACAGGGATGCTGCCCCCAACGGTGCTCTGCTCCCCTGGAAAGGGGGGACGTGCGTGTCCAACACCACGTGCAGTGGTGCGTGGGACGTGGCCATGTTGCGTGGCACGTTGCCACCTTGCCCGCTTCCCCTGCCAGAGGTTGCACTGTGTGTCCCCCACCAGCCCCTTGCGCTGCACGTCCTGGCCTTGGAATGCCCCCCACCAACTCCTCCAGCTTGGCCACGGTGGTGCCCTCTAAATTTTATGAGCTGCAGGGCAGGGCCTTTATCAGTCTCTTATCAGGCTCGTGTCCTGGCTGTGGCATCTCTGTCTGCAATTGAAGCCCGTGTGTCTCCTCTGGGCCGGGAGTCTGGAGGTGAAGGAAGAGGCTTATCTTCCTGCTGGTGGCTGGAATGCTCCTGCAGCCCAAAGGCATTTCTCTGATGCATAATGCTGAGATCTGGGGGGGAAAAAAAAAAAGAAACAAAACAAAACCCCACAGAGTTTTGCCCTCTCTTTTCACTGTTAAGGTTATAAACAGCAGTGCAGCATCTCAGGGAGGGGTGTTGTGTTGTGTGTTTGTTTTATTTCCTTAACTTTTTTTTTTTTTTTTCTTCCTCCAAGTGCAACTCTGGGCTGATATCCCAGGAATGTGATCTCTCTTGCTCGTAAAATCCCAGCTTCTGGCCTCCTCCTTCTCTCCTCCTTCCTTCCCAGGCATTAAAGAGCCAAGCCTTGGAGATGAACCGGTGGGATCTCACATCCACTGGGATGCTCCACAGCATATGTGGCCTCTGGTTTCTGGTGTGATCTCTCTGAAGTTTCCTGCGTTAATATTTGATGCTCTTCCTTGGGGTGAACATTAAAAAGAAATGGCCACCACCACTGTTAAAAAAAAAAAAAAAAGTGCTTTTTGATTTTAGTGGGGAGGGAGAAAGAAAGAGGGGGAAAAAGCTGAAATGCAATCGTTTTTTATGGCTTCCTGGAAGGGCTTGGATGTGGGTTGGACTGCAGCGGGTCAGGAGCAGAAGGAGCAGATAGCCCCACCATTGTCTGCCTGCTTGCATCTTTCCCTTTCAGGTCGTAAATATAAAACCACTACATGAAAAACAAAAAACTCGTTAAGCTGTCAGCGGGCTCCCTCTCGGAAGGTCGTAAATGTGTCTCTTAGCAGCGGCTTTCGTTCCTGTTTCAGCTGGGGCGTAGGCACCGGGTCCTCCATGGGGCTGGAGGGTGGTCACTGCCCATAGGGGCACCAGGAGCTGGTGGGGGAGGATCTTGACCCCACTATCAAGGGGAGTAACATCCCACCACCACAAATTTGAGGCCTCTCAACCATTCTTGACCTGTGCCTTGGTCTTTCGTGTGGAGCTGGAGGTATCACCTCTAGGTATGGTGCTCCAGTGAAGCGCAAACTCTTATCTGCTCGTGTGTTGGTGCAGGATCAGGGTTGTCTCTATCGGCCAGGGCCTGTGGAGCATTGGCCACTCTTGTATCACCCTACGAGAGGCTTTATAAGATATTAGATTAACTCTTCCAATAATGGTGAGCTAGGGTCTTGGAAGTATGAAGCATCGTGGCCAAGCACTCTCTGAGGTTGGGTCACCTTGGCCACGATGAGTGGTGGCCCTTGTCTGTCCTGTACCACCTCATTGATTTGATTGCGAAGAGCTCGGCTCAGCCCCTTGCAGCTTGCTGAGGTGGGTGTTAAAGATGATTCAAATAAACAGCCCAGCAAGCAGCAGAGAGGAGGAGGTGGTGGTGAAGAGCGTCTTGTTGCCTTCTCCTGGGAAGATGGTCTACGAAGGAGCGGCCAGGAGGGTTGGTTGGTCTTGTGGTTGACCTACACACAGGTTGTTTTGGGATGTCTGTTGTTCTGATGGGGGTTTTCTACCATCTCGGGCTGCATTACATCTAGATGAAACAACCTTGGAGATCCTTCTCATCCCCTGGTGAAGAGGTTGGGTGTGGGGATGCAGAGGGCGGAGATCAGAAACAGGTATCATCGTGACCCATGTGCACTGCTGCCAGTGGTACAGAAGCAGCCCGTCCTAGTGTGGAAAGGATATCAATATTTTGTGGCCTATTTTTCTTCCGGAGAGATATTTTCTACTCTGAGAACAAGGATGCCCATCCCTGTGATCTGTTTGTCATTTAAGGCCCTGATATTTTTCTCTTGGTTCCACTATGTGCTGAAAATGCAACCTCTCTCCCGCATTAGCGTCTAATTAGCAGCAGCTAAAAAAACTGTGCTTGAAACAGGAGGAGAAAGAAAAGGGCGAGAAATTAAAGATGCAAAAGACCTGTTAGATCATCTGGCCCTTCCTTTGGGATTGTTTCAGGGGTGTTTTGTCCAGTCTTGCTCAAAAGTCTCCAGGGCCATTACCGCTTCCCTCGGAGGGCGTTCCATTGTGTATTGAGAGAAACCTTCATAAAATGTAAAAAGCTTTATACAATTGAGGTAAAAGAAACAGATTGAGTCATTGCATTGTTCTTTGTAATCAGCTTTGCTTTTCATTAATTTCCTCCCCAAAGCCTCATTTAGGCTGGGAATTTGGAAGAAAAGAAGGGAAACGGCACGTGCGAGGGATGGTGGGAACAGGCTGCCTGGCTCCGGTGGGTTCCTGTGCATCACCCTCCTCGCCCCGATGCGATCAGACATCGCCAGGAGCTGGTCTGTCTCCTTGGTGGGCCCAGTTTAGCTGCGGTGTTTTGCACCAGAGCCTGGTTCAGTGCTTTCTCCACCTCTTGCAATGGGGTGAGCTCATCCGGGCAGCTGTTTGTTGCTGTAGCCTCTGCATTTAGCTGGTTTTAAAGATGGCAAGTAATACCACCAAAAAATAAAGCTGCTGGTGTGCATCAGCTGGTGCAAAGATGACCAGAAATCAAGGAAGAAGATAGGACTGGGGTTTTGTGGCGTCCTTGATGCTGCAGCGGCTGGTGTTTGGGGTCTGGGAGTTGTGCCCTTCGCTGCAGGGATGTGGGGTTGGACACACAGCATCCTATGTCACTGTCCCTGACACATCAGATGCTTTTTGCTCGTGGCATGTTCTGGGTGATGCTTCTTTATCTAGGCCTCTATATCCTCTGATATTCCAGGGTTTTTGCCTTTTTTTTTTTTAACCTTGCCACCTGCTGGATAAGTTTTTCCTTTAAAGTGTGTTGGATCTTTGCCTTCCCAAACCACTGTACTTCTTCCTCTGATTTTTTTAATTTCTTCCTCCCTTTTTTTTTCTTCTCTTACCTCCCCGTTCTCATCCCTAATGTTTCTCTTTCACTCCCCAAGTCCGCTGCGTGTTGTGTTGGCTCTCCAAATTCAGTCAGGCTGCCAACGTGAGTACAGAACACCCCTAGGAAAAGAAAAAGTGCCTTTATCCTCCTTTCTCTTGCGGGACGTCTGAGCCACAAGCACTGCAGCCATCGGCCCTTGCTGGTCCTGCGTGCCGCTGCCCGCGTGTGCGCGATGAGAAATGAGCAGTGGATGCCAGATGCTGCACAGCTGCCGCTTCCTTGCCGGCGTGGTCCAGCACCGGACCGGCTTTAATCCTCCCTGCTGGAAAAACCTGAGACGCTAATCCTGGGCTCTGACAGAGCAAATGGAAAGTCCGACTTTGTGGGAAACGCGAACGAGATGTTTTGGGGGGAGCTGGGGTTTGCTTTGGTTTTATCTGGGGAGTGAGGAGGGTCCCATCCTGTGCGAGGAGCGGCTGGGTTGCTTCAAGGAGCTGAGTAAGCTGGTTCAACAGAAGCTTTGCAGAATAGTTTGGGTTGGAAGTGCCACCCAGTGCCCCCACTGCCATGAGCAGGGACATCTTCACCAGCTCAGGTTGCTCAGAGCCCCGTCCAGCCTGGCCTGGGATGTCTCCAGGGATGGTTCATCCACCACCTCTCTGGCCAACCTGGGCCAGTGTTTTACCACCCTTGGGCTCAAAAATTTCTTCATGTCCAGCCTGAATCTCCCCTGCTAGAACGTCTGTCCCCATCTTTCTTATAGGCCCCTTTTAAGTACTGAAAGGCCAAGTTTGGTGCTTTGCCCTGGCACAGCCTGTGTAACAGGGAAGGAGGCAGCGGCGTTTCTCCGTGTGTTTGAGTGTGGTTGTTGAATTTCCCGGCTAAAAATGCTGCGGGGGGTTTACAGGGATCACAGAGGTGGCTATTGCTGTGATCCAGCCCAGCCCTGAGCAGTGCTGCTCTTCCATTGCAGTTCCCCCTTCTATTTAACAGCTCGGGGTGGGGGGGGTGTTGCTTGCGTCCCCATTTTTCTTGCACCCCGTCTGCTCTGGGTGGGTGGAGAGGGAAGAGGTGGAGTGGCAGCTTGGGCTGGTGGCCATGGGGGAATTCCCCTGCCTGGGCTGTGAGCTTGCTGAGCCGGCTTTGCTCCCGCGCAGCCGGGCTGGATGCAGCCCAAATATCAGCCCAGCCCCTGCAAGCTCCTCGGGCTTCACGGGGCAGTGTGCCGGGCGGCTCTTTCTGCAGGGCTTTTGGAGAAGTAGGAGCAGGAGGTGGAAAACAGAAGGAAGAAAATACCTCCAGCCCCTGCATCTGCCGGGCAGGACCTCCTCTCTCCTGCAGAGGATGTGAGGCATCTCTCAGGTCTGGGAAATTGTGCCCTGGTGCCAGTTTGCCTCTCTCCCGCAATGCTCAGAGCCCTGTACCGGGGTGTCTCGCAATGTTTGGGACATCCTTTAATGCTCAGAGCCCTGCTCAGAGCATCCTTTAATGCTCAGAGCCCTGCTTGGGGGCGTCCTGCGATGCTCCCACGGTGCTCGGAGTGTCCTGCGATGCTCACAAGTCCTGCACACCAGGATGTCCTGCTGAGCGGTGACATCCCCCGGGGCTTTCCTCCCTCGGGCAGGGGTCGCCGGTGCAATGGGCTGAGATGCCCGCGCATCGCTGGGCACACAGTTCACCCAACACAGAGAGGGATGGGAAGCTCAGGACTTCCATGGTACGGGCACAGTTTTCCCCAAGGAGCGTCCTTTTGGGGCGAGGGGGTGGGGTTTTGGGTACCCTCGCTATTTGGTTCCGCAGGAGCAGGTACCTGGACCCGTGCTGGCCTTGCGGGCCGGCCAGGGCCAGATGTTTCCCAGATGTTACTCACTTCCTGTCTGGCTCCTCCGCATTTAGCTCTTTATGTACTTGTTTGTTTTGGACAACAAACAAAATAAAAAAGGGGTTTTTATAACCCTGTTCCCAGGAGGCTGCGAGTTCAGGATATAATCTGAAGTCTATTCACTATTGTCTCAGTCCCTCTCCCTGCCATCGGTGTTGTCCCCAGGCGCACACAAACTCACACGCTGCTTTTGTTAAAATGTTTGTGTGTTGTTCTTTCTTTTTTTATTATTTTTTTTTTTCCCACATTACGTCTTTTTCACAACGGGTCACCAGACATTTTTCTTTATGACCTTCTCCGGTGCTCGGAGGAACGGTGGGAAGGTCCCTGGCCGGGTTGGGATGAAGGCAGGAAGAGGAAAGCCCGTGTTCCTCAGTCCTGAGCTGGTCCTTGCTGTGTGCTCTACTTTACAGAGGGTTCTCCTGTACGTCTGAGGATGGGAAACTCATTGCACTGATGGGATCCAGCATCCTGCTGGATTGCTCTTGTACCAGCGCTTTGCCTTGCTGAGGATGTTTGGAGAGGGATGAGGGGGGATGAGGAAAGAGCAAAATAACTGCGTAGGCCACTTTTAAAAGAGGAAAGATTAAAAAATTAAAGGGTTTTGTACTTGTTCAGGTGAATGCAGGGGCTAACAAAGAAACCCCAAAACAAACAGAAAAGGCATAAAAAATGGTATTATGTGAGGGAACGCTGTTGACTACATATTCTTTTATTCCTGCCCATTGGGGCTAAGGCCCCTTTTCCTCTTTCTCCTTCTCTCTTAATTGCCTGTTAAATAATTTAAATATTTAGGACTAAAGGGCTTCAATTATCCATTAATTTACATTAGTAATTTATAGATGAGGCTGACTGGACACACCGTTAGTGTAATGGGTCCCCATGGATGGGCAGAAGCCGTGCTGCAGTACATTTTCCTGGAAGCACAGCTGCATTTTTACACCTCCCAACCTTTATTCCAAGGGCGTTGCGGGGCCTGGCGTGCTCCCGCACACTTGCAGGTGGCAAATACAACCATATCTCCTTGGGAGAGGGCTGCTTGGGTTTTGATGCAGTTTGTTTTGGTGGGTTTTTTTTCATTTTTGCAGTTTAAGCTGTGCTTGCAAGAGCCTGGCACTACTTGGAGTGCACGTAAATATCCCTTTCTGACCCCAGCTGCAAGCAGCACTGTCCTTAGCAGGTTCAAGCTTATACTTAGCGCTGGATTTGAGACTACACCCTGGCTTTAGAATCAACCAGGGGAGCTGTATCCCTGCGTGTGTCTGCATTTTACGATGGCTGGTTCCTGGCATTGAGAGAATTCTGGTCGGGGGCACCAAGTGGCTGAACCGGAGGAGCTTGGTGAGCTTCCAGGGAAACTCCATGTGCTTCCAGGAAAACTTGTCTGTCTAGGAGCAGGGAGAGACCTGCAGGAAGGTGCTGGAGAATCCTTAACCCCATCTGCCACCTCCTTGGCAAGTGCAGGCGTTGCAAGCCCCGGCTTAAGCCTTGCCCATCATGGACGAGCCATCTGGCCAGGGTTGAACCTGCTGGATGCTGGTGGACACGTCCCTTGGTAAGGACAGGGTTAAATTGGTGGGGGCTTTCTGAGGCTAAGCCATCCCTGGGTGCTGTGAGGATGCCGAGAAGCGGATCCAAGAGGGTGGGTGGCTGGTGGCTTAGCCTGAAAGGTTGGTGTCCCCTGGGTGGTGACAGCTGACTCTTCCCTCCTGTCACCCTGCTCCAGGATGAGCACGGGGCAGTACCTATTTTCTGCATTCAGAAGTGCCATTTTGCGGGGATTCAGGGGTTTTTAAGGTGGTGGTACGTGGTTGGTTTGAACCCAGCCTGATCACCACCAGCCCCAGGCTCGCTGGGTCCAGGCAGCATCAGGATCGGTCCCCACTGTGGCACAGGCATCGGGCAGCACCTCGAGTCCCGGTGCAGGGCAGGAGGGAGCACATTGACTGATGGAGCTCCAGGGAAGAGCAAATCGGAGCCGAACTCCATGGCTGCAGCGCCCTGGGGACACTGGAGCGTGCCCCCCGCTCTGGTGGGGCATGGGGAGCTGGCCTGGTGGCCCTGGGTGAGGGGGCTCCTAACCAGCCCTGCCTGCCCTCCCCAGCAGAGGTCACTTAATGACTCTGATTACCCACAGCATGGTGTATTTAAAGCAATTAGTGCACATCACTTATGGAAATGAAGCCTCTGGGGGATGGAGAGGAGGAGAGGACCAGGCTGGGGGGGCAAGGTGGTTTTTCCTCCCTTTTTCCCTGTGCTGCTGTCTTGATGCTTGGTATGCGTGATCCTTTGCCCCTGCTCTCTTGGGGATCTTTCTGGATCACTTCTGTTGCTGCACATCCCTGGATGGTGCCTCCCAGCCCTACAAGAGCCGTTCCCCTGCTAGCCTGGGTAAGACTGCCTTGTGTGTCCCGCATCCATCCTAGCTGCGCGCCAAGTTTGAAGTTAGAGATGCTCAGCACGTTTGTCGCCATAAAGTCTCTGGATTCAGCATCCTAAACTTCATGTAATTTGTTAGTGTTGTGCCTCACTAGCAAGCATCCTAATTTTTTAGGGTGTTTTTTGCTGATACCTGTAGCATCAAGTGAGAAGGGAGGGAGGGGAAGGTGTCAGAGGGAGCGTGACTTGTGTGTAGGTCCAGAGAGGTCACAGCATCGGTGGGGATGGTGGGAGGTTGAATCCTGCCATGTAGGACAGTGCAGAGCCCCAAAGTTGGGACATTTTCAGCCCTGGCAGCTCCGGCACCCAGCGGCACCCGTGCTGAGAGGGGAGGATGCTCGGGGGGACAATGGCCACCCTGCAATTTGGGGTTTTGGTCTGTGGGTCAGAGCTGGTAGGCACCAAGGAGGACAAAGGGAGGAAAGCGAAACTCAGCGGTGTGGGAATATGATTTGTGTCTGAGAAGAAAAGGTGGAAATTCCCAGTGGTGAGAAAGGAAGAAACAGGCTGCGACAGCTTGGGGTCCTGTGGTATTTAAATGCCAGGCAGGGCAGGAGGGGAGGAAGGTGCCAAACAACGTTAGGAAGCTCCCGACGGCTTCCCACCTCGCTGTCGGTGGGAATGGGAGCGAGACGGAAAAGGTTTTGTATTTTGTAGGGGTTTCCTTCCTCTGGAGCGTGCGGTGTTTCTCCCTTTGGGGTGGGAAGCGATGTCAGGCAAAGGCAGGCACCAAAAACAGGCACCCACCAGAGGGAAAAAAAACCCCACCACCTCCCAGCTTTAATGGAATCTCATTTTTTTATGCTGTCTGTAGAAGCAGGTGTGAAGTGCTAGGAGCCCAGCTGGCTCCGGCGTTCGGAGAGGAAGGAATAAAACTAATCAGGGTAATCGCTAAAATCCTTTTGCAACCGGCCGGAGACCTGTGTCCGTGCTGCGATGGGAAAGCCGAGCGCTGGGCTCGGGTACCTGCTCCTGCCTGCAGGGGTTAAAGTACAGCGCAGGCAAGGGGATGGGGCAGCCTTGCCCTCTAAGCCAGTCTTGCTGATTGTTTGGGCTTTTTATTCTTTAATAGGGATATTGCTGGAAGAGCGGGGAGAGAAAAGTCTTAATATTTGATATTCAGCATTGGAAGGGATTATTTCCTTTTTTTTTTTTTTTTCTTAAATCTTTTTCTATCCCTGTTCTCCCCCTCCCCCTTCTGTTTGTCCCTTACTGTTGCGGTAAAATGAGAAGGGAAGAAAAGGGCAGAGAAAGGACAATGAAAAGCGAAATATTTCCAGCCTCCATTTGTGGCGGTTGGTTGTTTTTTGTTTTGATCATAGCAACAAATCTGAAAGATTAAGGGCAACTTTAAAGACTGTTTAATAAAGGGGCTTTAATCAGCTGCTCTTGTGATGTTCCTCCCCCAGTTGAATTAATGGAGAATTTGGGGCATCGAGTGGACCTTTTGTTGTGTTTGTTTGTTTGTTTTTTTTTAATGATTAAAAAATGATGCAGCTATGAAAATTATTTAAAAACAGTGCAGTGTTGCACTGAGCACCTTCCTCAATTGAATTTGGATGCCCTATGGGGTGGGAGATGACCCCAGCCCATGAGTTGGGCAATGGGTGATGCAGGTACCGGGCGGCGGGTGATGCAGGTACCGGGCAGCAGGTGATGCAGGTACCAGGCAGCAGGTGATGCAGGTACTGGGCGGTGGGTGATGCTCCCAGCCCAGACCTGCTGCTGAGCGAGATGCAAGAGAAGAGTGGGAAAAGCTTCGTGGAAAGTAGGGCATTGTCTGGCGAGGGGCCTGTGGAGAGCGAGGCTGGCTGGGGGCGGTGGGGAGCATCCTTCCAGCGGCTTTTTTAGGGAGGAGGGAGTGGGTGAGAAAAAGACAAAAACTATGCAAAAAAAAGATTTCTTCTGTTGCGCTGCTTCTCCCTTCTTTGCAGCCAGCTGTCTAAACTTTTGATTTACCTTGTTGGGCTCGTGCCACCCCTTGCTTCCCCACATTGGCTTCATTGGGGTGGGACATACATAGCCCTCCTTCCCTGGATTTTGGGAAAATCCAGAGCCATAGAACCTTGTGAGCCACTTTTAGAGGTCACAGCCAGCGTGTTCCCCCTGGATGTTTGGCATCTGGATGCTTAGAGGGTGAAACTCGCTCCCCTCCAGCTGGCGGTCCCTGTGCGATGTGCGTGGTCCAGGGAGGGATGCTCGGAGCTGGGATGCTCGGTGGGCAGCAGAGCATCCTTCTCTTCCCAAGGAGCACAGGGCAGTTTGGAGCACTGCTTGCTGCCAGTTTAAAGTTGCTTTTCATGCCCAAAGCCAGGGCGATCGCCTCCAGATTTGCACATCGAGGGAAAAAAGACAAAAAAAAAACCCAAACACCAAAACAACCAACGTTGCAAAACAGCCGCCTGGAAATGGCACTCTCAAAGGGAATGCTGGGGAATTTACATTTTTAAATATGTATGTAATTTGGGCGAAGGGGAAATCGGTTTCTGTCTGCAAAGCCGGCAACTTTCTTTCTCACGGAGTTAGCATTTTAAAACTGCATTGCTCATTTGAACAGGAGACCTTTTTTTTTTTTTTTCCAGGGAGAGATTGCATCTTACACTTGATTTACTGCAGTTTGAATGATAATTAATAATTCCTCGGACTTTCTGGCGTTAACTGGGGCAACAAGTCCCTGTTTGTTCCTTGTTTTCTTTTCCCTTCTCTCTTGTTGTAATTATTATTCTTTTCACAACAGAAACACAGTACACGCGGTACATGTGAATAAACAGCGTATTACGGCATTATCTGCTGCTGGCTTTTTTCTTTTATGAGCCAAAGCAAATAAATAAAAGTTCATATAATTATTATATCCATTAAATATAATGCTGTAGCTCAGTAAACAGAACAAACTATGCAAGAGTACCGTGACAATGGAATTAAAATAACACGAAGAAAAGTGTCTGTGCCTGTAACAAGAACTGGCGCTAGATGAAATTTGGAGATAGTTTTCAAACATGACTACCTCCCTGAAGGAAATGTGTAAAACAGCACAAAAGAAGCAAGCACAATAGAGTGTAACGTGGATTTGCTACACAATTCCTCCTCCTTTTTTCTTTCTTTTTTTTTTTTTTTTTAAATTCATTCTCCTTTCCGTGGGTATTTATGGGGATTCTCAAGGCTCACAGCTCCGCTCTGTTAAAACCAGAAATCAGGAGCAATTTACTCCAATCTGCCTGTGCTGCGTTATAAATCTATATAATGAAAAATGAAGAGGTTCGTACCATAAGGGATCTCAGCTGTTTACACTTCTCAGGAGGCTTTGCCTTTGATTATCATAATCATGAAGATAAACAAAAGAGTAGTGGCTCCATAAATACTCCAGTGTAATGCATAATCAACAAGATGAATCTCTCTCCTCCAAACTCCCAGTAAGGGAAGCTGCTGACAGATCCTGGGTGTTTCTCCTCCAGGAATGGTGGTGGTCGGGATTTGGGTTGGACCTTCTGAGCTGCAGGGATGTGTTGGTGGTGGGGTGGCAGCGGTGGGATGCTCAGGGATGCGGCAGTGGGATGCAGTGGGATGCTTGGGGATGCAGCAGTGGGATGCTCAGGGATGCAGCGGTGTGATGCAGTGAGATGCTTGGGGATGCAGCAGTGGGACGGCCCGTGTGAGGGCACCCTGTTTTCAGTTTTCCTCTTGGGCTACCTTGCGAAAGCCTGACCTGGGGATTTAGTGAAAGATTTTTTTTTTTTTTTTTTTTTTTTTTTAATTTTTGTTCGGGTTAAGTGGTTTTTTTGATCAATAAGGCCGTTGCATGCAAAGAACAACCTTGGTGCTGCCCAGCTCTTCCTTCCCACCCTTTACTCAGCACAGACTTTGTTTCTGTGGTTTGTTTTTCTTTTTCCCCCTCCCTCCCCATCCAGTTCCAGTTAATAAAGGTGCTCAGGCAGGGAGGCCAGCTGCAGGCTTTTCATTTGGCTGGGAGAGGCATCTGCTTTTTTTTTTTTTTCCAAGGGTGTAATTAGGGCTGGCTGGGCACACCCCCTCATTACCCGCGCTGGGGAGGAATGCTCACTAATTATAACCTTTGCCTGCCATCGACCGGGGGAATCTGCTAACCCGTCTGGGATGCGAAATGCTGTCCTGGTGTCTGTCTGTCCCTGACGTCCCCTGTTCCCAAGCTGGGTGGGCTCCAGGAGGAGCTGGAGGTGATGGGATGGGGGGATGAGGCTTGCTGGTCATTGGATTTACCCTGGGGGATGATGCCAGGTTTGGCAGGGATGCAGAGGGACCGTGAAACTCGCAGGAAAGGGCAATCGATGGAAGAAAACGAGCTGCTTTGTCAGGCAGAGATGCTTTGGGGAAAAGGTTTCAGTGGTTCTTTCCAAATTTAGTTATTAATAAAAGGTTGGTGAGAACGCAGACCTTTGCCGTGTTACCATTGCGGGTGCCTGGGGGAGGTGTCAGACGCCGTGGGGATGGGCACCCTGTGACCACATCAATGGCTGGACGTTCCCTGGGGCTTTTTGCCCTCCAAACCCAACCTCCCTCCAGGCTGGAGATGAGATGCTGGAGTTTGTCCTTGCCCTGCTACGCTGTGCTGAGTTTTTTGGCCCCCTGAGGCTGGATCTGTGGGCAGCTCAGGTCTGTCCCACCCCGTCCTCTCTGTCCTCCCGCAGAGGGACACGTTAATGAGTGCTGAGCTGAGTTAATGAGGCCGGGGGTTACATCAGCAAGCTGTGAGCAAGGGCTCAGGGGCGACAGCAGCCCTCGGGACAGCGGTGCCCAGGGCGCGTTACATCTCCTGCATCTTTCTTTCGTCAGCTCAACCCGCTTTACACAAATCGGGTGGTTTTGGAGCAACAAAATTCTGCTGGCTCTGTGCAAGGAGGGAGATGGGGAGGAAGTGTCACTCAGTGGTTTAAAATCTTCCAAACCCAGTGACACCCTTTATTTTGGGGCATCAGAGGCATCCCTGGAGAAGGGGGTTTGGGCCATGGCTTTGCACAGCACTGCCTCGTGGAGACTTTGCCTTTGGAGATGCCGTGGGCTGCTGGCACCTCCATGGTGACGGGGCTGTGTGTTGGGAGGCTGAATTTGTGCGATGGGGAGCAGAGCAGGGAGGAGAAGGGGATGCTCGGGGAACAGAGGACGATGCTTTGTGGAGAGAGGATGCTCAGGGTGCTCTTAGGAGGAAGATCTCAGCTTTGTTTTACTGCTGGACCTGAAATTGTCCCAGGAGGGCTGTCTGTGATGGGAAGCCCTTGGGAACCCCAGAGCCGTGATGCTGGCTCCTCCCTGAGCTCCGGGATGGACTGAAATGCAGTGGGGTGAGGACTGCATCCCATGGGATGACAGTCACTGGGCTGGGGGTGTCCCTCCATCCCGCCAGGGCTTGCAGCGGGGATGTCCTCAGTCTGGCGGGCACTCTGGCATGGGAGCGAGACACAACACGGCTCCGGCATCGCAATTTGCCGGAGCTTAAATGGCAACAGCGCTAATCCCTAAATGAGCCTGTTCATATGTTTCTCTCAGAGGCAACAGGAGGGGGGGGATTTGGGGTGGGAGGAGAGCGCCGCTCCAGCCTTTCAGATGCTTCCTTGAGCCAAGCTGGTGGCCACAGCATCCCTGCCGGTCCGGCCTCCGGAGCCGGAGCCGTTCCCCTCCCCGCTGGGGGATCGGGAGGGCAGGTGGCTGTCTTCCTCCCGTGCTGGAGATAAGCTGTCAGATTCTTTTTCCTCATTTCTACAGGAGGATTTCTACCCACCTGGCAGGCGGGAATGGGTTTACCCGTTGCCTCTCAGGCCTTTGCGTAAAATAATCCTCGCCCCAAGACAGGCGTGGGTGGGGGGAGCTGGAGGCAGAAAGGGTTAAGTGCCCACCGCCACCGAGATTTGCCATCCCAACTTAATCCTTCCGTCAATCCTTCCATCGCATTCCTGCCTGCCCGGTGGGATGCGTGGCTGTGGGTGATGGGCACCAGGCTTCGCTGCTGCTAATGCTCCTGTAATCTTCCAAATATTTGGAGGGATAACAATTGCAGAGGAGAGGATTTTAACGCTTTCCTGCGGAGGTTTGCTCGGCTGTTGCTGCAAGGGGGGTTGCTTTCTGGGCTCGTCATCCCTCATGCTGTGTGTTTGGGGTGATGGTGGGGGGTGAATGCTGGACCCCGGCTCCGGTGCTGCTCGCCGTAAAGACCGGTGGTGTTGGTTGATTTGGGTCGTGGATCTTCGGCCAAGTTGCAAACGCTGGCTGCAAACATCTGCAAGTCACCCCCCAGGGAACAGATGCTGCGGATAATCCAGCTCAACCCCATCAGATTAAAATGTGCGATGAGGGATGGGGGAGAAGAGGCTGGAGAGGAAAGAAGTCACTGGTGACTATTCCCCTCCTCCTTTTTCACTCGCTGCTCCTACCATCCTCATCCTCCTGGCTTCAGGGTTTGGTCTTACAGTCTCTGATATTTATTAGTTTGTCACTGCTGGGCGTTTTATTGCTTGTCTGATGGCAGTGCTGGCAATCCCGGCTGTGCGAGACTCCTTCCTCAGCTTTGCATACAAAAGTGTGTCTCTCATGTGTGCTGCTCCTGCCGTCAACGGGGCCAAATTGTCGCCTCACGTCGGGGTTAAAGCATCTCTTCCCAAGGGCGATGCTTATGGCCATCCCCTTGCAAGCACCCGTACAAACCCTCCTGCTGACGAGGTCTTCGCTGGTATTAAAACCATTGGAACATCCCAGTGGATACCTGCAATATTGCTCTAGCACAGAATACATGATGAGTGTGCCCAGCATGGTTCTCCTCCCTTTTCTCAGCCAAAGTCCCCATTGTTCCTCTGCTTTAATTCTTCCCCAGCGTCTTTAATTACCAGTGGCCGTATTGTGCTGGTGCTGAACATCCTGCCCAGCTGCACACGCTTTTCTTTGGTTTCTGGATGGAGAAATCAGCCTCCCTGGTGGGGCTGGGGCTCTGTGGCATGGCCACGGTTGTGAATCTGCCACGAAAAAACCTATCGTCTTTTTCCCTATGTCCTGTTAGAGCTGCTTTTTTGGCCTTGGATCTCTCTTGGCCAAAAATAAAAGATCTCTCAGCCGTTGTGAGTTTGCAGGATTTAAGCTTTCCCAGCAGCTGAGATGGCTCCTAGCTTTAAATTTCAGGTGTTTTCAGTTCTAGCCTTAAACTGAGCAGGTTTCTATAGCCATTGAAAGCAATGCTGGATGTGGCTGGGGAGAGCATCCTGTTCCACCCCGCTCCTCCCCAAACTCACTGTCCCCTCTTGGAGAAGAAGCCTGAAGTGTTGAGCTTGAGACCCCCCAGCGTGGATTTGGGCAGCCCCTCTCTCAGGGGGACCCATCGATGGGGGGGTTGGCAAGTTTTTGGTGCCGCTGGCAGTGTTTCAGCCCCAAACCCTGCGCTGGGGAACCGAGGTGACTCCCACCCCAGCCCAGAGCGTCACCCGTCCCGCTGCCGGTGGTCACGGGTGAGTCACAAATCTGCAAATTCCATCCCTATCGGGCTGTGACTCAACCCCTCCCGCTCCCAGATCCTCTCAGGTGACCTAAGTCTCACTTAGCCATGGTGGGCTGGGAGGAAACACGTCCCTGGTGTTAACTGGTGGAGGAGGACCTCTCTTTGCCCATGGTTTTGGGTTGGGTGCACATGTGCTTCGGGGTGTCACTTTGCCAGAGGCGAGCCCCAAAGGGCAAGATCTTTCCAAAAATCACCTTCTTTGAGGATGTCAGTTCCTCCTGGGTCACCCTTATGGTGGCAGGTGGGCTGCAGGACCCCTCGCTTGCATCTTGGGGTGGTACATCTGGCTTGGGAAGAGAAAAACAACAAAAACAAAACAAGAACTGAAAGGGGAAAAATAAATGTGAAAGAAAAACTTAATGAGGAGCTTGATACCTGCATTACAGGCAGGGATAATACATCTTGGAGTAGTTATCCTGCCCTCAGTAGTGCCTTTCCTGGCCATCAAGCTCAGGTCAGGCGTTGCAGGCTGCGTGCCGCAGGGATGCGGAGAGAGAGCATCATTACGGAGAGGTTTTCACACCAACCCGCGAGTGAAGTTTTGTTGGCTGCCTCCGTTGCCAGTTGCATTATCTCCTGCCAGCCCCCTTTGCCAGGGAGTTTAGATTCGTGGCATCGAAGCGTTTTTGGTTTTGTTTTGTTTTTTTTCTTAAAAAAGAAAAAAGGCAACAAAACAACAACTCAGTGGATGTGAAATTGCATAGTAAATTAACAAGAAGAAAAAGTGGTATTTGCTGCTATGATACAGGTAAGAGGCTGCTCAGCAGGAGAGGGGAGAGGGACCTGATGTGGGCACAGGGAGAAGTGTGGGAGTGCTGATGGTGTGGGGCTCACACCCCCTCCCTGTCCCCATCCCACGGTGAGACACTGGGAAAATTACAGGTCTGCAAATGAGCTGGAGGAGGAAGCTGCCGGTGGTGGAGATGTGGGGAAGAGCCAGCCAGGAAAAGAGAAATTAGCCCAGAGTTTAATTCATTGTTTCCAAAAGAGCAGTTAATGGATTATGACAAATGTCCTACCGCTCTCCCTTAGTGCTGTGTTAAATGGAAATGGAAAGTCAATTTTCCTAAATGGATTTTAAACGACTGACCTGCGTGTGTTTTTTTTTCCCTTACTGATTTTTGCTCGGGAGGCAGCTTGGTCGTCTTGTTTTATTGACGCATCTGATTTATTCTTTTTTTTTTTCCTCCTTCCATCTCGGGATTCTTTGATCCTCTCCGTGCAGCGCTGCTCCTTGCCAAGGGTGACGAAGGGAGTGGGCTCCTTTCTTCCTTGCCAGCTCCGGAGATGTTATCGCAGGGCTGGGAATATTTACTGTTTTCCTACACACGCTGCAGTGCCTGGAGTTGAAAATCACAGCTCTTGCTGGGGGAAAAGAGGAGGAGGAAAAGCTCATAACTCTTTTAGATGTTTAAAAAAAAAAAAAAGAAAAAAAAAGGCTTTGTGGTGTGACCTGACTGCTAGCGAGATGCCCAGAAGCAACAGGTTAAGCAGTAGCATCCCGGCGCGTGTGTGTGTTTTATCAGTCCTGTGATATTTGGGTTTAATCTTTATGGGCAAAATGGCTGGGAACAGGTTTGCCGTGTGGGATGCTGCAGATGCTCCTCGGTGTCGGTCACAGCATCTCCTCAAACCGGTGCTGGGCGTGAGGCTCCCATATGCAGGGATTGTGTCTCTGGGTGAGCACTGCGGTCCTTGCCCCTTTTCAAGACTTTTTCTTGGCCCGGCTTGACCTCTTTTTCTAGTCGTTTTTGCATTTAGATTGCTTTTGAGAGCAAACAAGCAGGAAGATGGAGCTCACTAGGGCACTGAGCCACTCTGGTTTCTGGGGTGGGATGGTGGGAATCCTGATTGCGTTTTGGGGTGATGTTTTCTGGAGGGGGCTGGGCTGGGCTGGAAATGAGTGCTCACCTGTGATGGGCTGATGGCACATGGATGCCCTCGGACACATGGTGTCAATTTTGGGCTTGTCCTATGCAGGGACATGATTTGGACTCAATGATCCTTGCGGGTCCCTTCCTACTCGAGACGTTCTGTGGTTCGGTGGTCCCCGTGGGCTGTGCGGGCAGGAGCTGCTGGTGCTCCTTCTGTCCTGTGATGCTGGGATCCAATGTGGGCTGGGGGGTGAGATCCTGAACGTGGATCCACCAAAGAGCGAGATGTGTGGGATTTGTGCTGGGTTGTGGTCACCGTTCCCAGCACAAGCCCTGCTCGTTGTGCTTGCACCATGCCTGTGCATTCCTCAGGGCTGCGGGAAGGAGGCTTGGGGTGGGGGACACTAGCCCCCCAGAGCCTCTCTGCATCCCCATCACCATCCCTGGACCTGGGTTTGTTTTGTGGGGTTTTTTTTCCTGGTTGTCTTCTCTAGCAAGATGCTGGAGACATCCCAGGCCAGGCTGGACGGGGCTCTGAGCAACCTGAGCTGGTGAAGATGTCCCTGTCATGGCAGGGGGGGCACTGGGGGAGCTGGGAAGGTCCTTCCCACCCAAACTATTCTGCAAAGCTTCTGTTGAACCAGCTCATGTCCCTGCTCATGGCAGGGGTGTTGGACTGGATGAGCTTTGAAGGTCCCTTCAACCAAAACTATTGTATGATTCTACAGTCACCCAGGGCTCCGTGTGTGGACAGAGGGCTGGTCCCCAGGCAAAACCGGGATGCACCCCGCAGCAGCAGAGCTCTCTAACCAGCAGAGATTTGCTTTGCTTTTTTCGGGGGGAGCCTCCAGCCCTCTTTTTGCTTTTTGGAGCATCCTCAGCCCGGGCTGCTGGTGGCACCACCACATGTTGGGGTGGTCCTGAGAGAGAAAGGGAGGGATGAAGCGGCACAGGGAGGAGTTGCATCCTCACCGGGATGGGGCTAATGGCACCTGCCGACCCTCTCGCTCCCCCGGCAGGGCTGGAGTACAGCGACGTGCTGCCCGACTCCTTCCCCTCGGCGCCGGCGGAGACCCTCCCTCACTTTCTGCTGGAGCCGCAGGACGCCTACATCGTGAAGAACAAGCCGGTGGAGCTCGTCTGCCGCGCCAACCCCGCCACCCAGATCTACTTCAAGTGCAATGGGGAGTGGGTCAACCAGAACGACCACGTCACCAAGGAGAGCCTGGACGAGGTCACCGGTGAGCAAAGCCACCCCTGCATCCCACTGCCCACCCCTCCCCTTCCTTCTTTCCGGGAGCTTCTGCCCTTTTCTCTCTTGCACATCCATGCTGGAGGTGATTCTCTTCCAGGTAGACCAACAGGTCTCTCCACTTCATTTTTATATCACTCCCAGGTGACCGCAATCTCTTGAGGTCGCTCTTGTGCGTTTTCCACCTCCTCAGCCCATGTTTCTCTTTCCATATCAGCCGTGAATTTTAGCAGAGGAGCTGCCCCTGTCCGGACCGCTGATGGAGGCGCTATGATGATAGAATGGGTCACCACACCCTATAAAGGCTTGGGAAGTGAGCTGGCATGCTTGCACACTTACCCCTTAGTGGGATTTGGAGTCATTAAATGGGATTTGAAAGGCAGCATGTTTAAAACTGATGAAAAAAGGAACGCTTTCCTACAAAATACCGAATTAAGACATAGGAGTCGTTGCCATGAGGGGGTGGCAAAGGCCAGCAGCTTACTCAGGTTTGCAAAGGGATTAGTTGTTTAATGGGTAATGAGAACATTTGCAGGTAGGATTTGAAATGTCTTTGAATGGCAGATGGGCTCTTCCCTGCCTCGGAGGACTAGTCAGCTGCTGGTGGCCTGAAATGGGGGGACCAGTAGGTGGTTTAGGCATTTTAGAGAGTGTCTGATTCCATGGGACTGGGCACTGCAGAGCTGCTTACCCCGTGCTTTGAAACGTCCCAGCATAAGAACAAGGTGTGGGGATTGTATATATAAGGCAATCAAGTAGATTTGCTAAATTTGTGATGCCATAGCTCAGCTCCTGTCTTTTCTGCACCGATTTTGGTACCTGTGGCCTGATCAGGAGGGGAGGAAAACGATCACGTTTCCCACGTAAGATCCATTCTCTGCAAATCCCTGAGTATGCAGCATCCCTCATCCCCAGAGGGCTTTAAACCAAGGTGGTCTTCTGCATGGCTGCGGCTTTGGCCCCAGAGCACAGGCTGGGCTTAGAGGAGAGACTTTGTCAGCCTGGAGGAGCACAAGTACTTTTACAGAATCTCCTCTTGTCCCTTTTTTTCCCCATCCTTGCCCTTCCGCAGCATCTCCTCGGCTCTTCCTCCAGCACTAGCCGTGAGCCGGTCCTTCCTTGGGTGCATCTATGAACCTGCACTGCAAAGGGAAGATTATTTCTTTTCCCTGTGGCTTTCTGAGCCTTTCCTAAACCTGCTTCGTCGGTTCCTGGGGTGGTTTTGTTCCAGAGGATCTCTTTGTGAAGCACAGCCGAAAATGCCCGGGCAGGCTGTCTCCTTGTTTCTCTGGGGGCTGTTAGGAGCATCATCAGCACCGCTTCTTTCGGGCTGCATCTCCACCTCCCAGCTCTTGCTGAGGCCAGATTTGAAACCCTCACCGCTCCAGGGTGAAGTCAGTGCCGATTAGTGACCCAGCAGCCGTGGCCCAGGGGTTATTAATTTATTTATAACGTGTGGCTGCGCTGGGTCGAGCGAAAGGTTTGCGCGCCTGACGTGCAGTGGTGGTGGGTGCTTGGGGGAAGAGCATTGAACCGGGATGAGGATGGAGCTATGGACCCTCTTCTGTCACTCTCCCAGCTCCCTAAAGTCCGTGATTCGGGACTCCCTGGTCCGGTGGTGATGTCTTAGCAGTGTGGTCCAGCTCCAGATGGATTCTGCCCCTGTTAATTGTGTCTAAATGCTGTTAGGACTCGTTTCTCCTTTAGATCATCCCAGCATCATGTAGCAGGGTGTTTCGTGGTTTAGGGATGTGCAGTGTGAAAAAAACACTATATTTCTGGCTCTACTGCTTGATCTACCTCTTGGGTGAATACTCCTTACCAAATATCCTGCCTCACACAACTCTTGAGCAAAACAGGCTGGAGAAAACGCAGTAGAAAGGGAGCAGAAAGTTTATGCAGTGTGAGCTTACCCTGTTTCTCAGAGGGAAATTTAGCAGGGAAGACTCATCCCATAGTGGGGATTCATTTGCTCTGGGCCAGCATCTCCCTCTCAGATCCCAGTCTGCAGATGCAGAACATGTACCAGCAATTTGGGGAGGAAACGGTGCGCATCTTCTTCACCCAGGCTTCAAAAATGGTATTGCTGCTATCAGCGAACACACCGACAATCCCTTCAGTGTGGAAGTGATGCCATGCATGTAAAACTGCACCGGCGTGAGCATATCTGCCCAAGAAAACGGGAGTTGGAACCAAAATGGTTTGCTGTAATAAAAAAAAATCTGCATTTGCAGTGCCTGTCATTTGTAGGGAAAGGGCATGGCCACGATGGGTTTAACATGGTGAGGTGTTTGTAGCTTTTTTAAGTATCTTGGGTTAAAAGCTTGGAAGAAGAGTCCTTTAAAAAAAAACAAACAACTAAGGCAACTTTTAAGACGACGTGTCGTGAATGAGCTGGGCTCAGTAATGCTCTGACTGCCTCTGATCCAAAACATTTCATGCGGAAGAAAGCAAAAATAGGCCAAGTCAGAGAGGATAATTCAGCCGGACAAGAAGGGACGGTTGGTAAGAGCGGCTGTGTTTGGATTCCTGTAAGCCCTTTAAATAGTCACTTCTGTGAGCTGTAAGCTCAGCCTGCAGCTTTGGGGAATCTTTGTTTTCAGGGTTTATGGGGCATTTGTAGGATGTTCCCCAACTTTCCAGGACTTTCCAGAGAGACGAGTTGATTTTGAGCCATTGCTGTCCTGGGTCCTTGTAAAAGCCCTAATTTTTCCAAAAGTGCTCAGCCCAAATGCCTTTTTATTTATTTTTTCCCCTCCTTAATAGTAGCAAAATAAATTGCATTTCCTTGGTGCCCGTTTGTCAGCTTCTTCTGCAGGAAGGTGGCAGAGAGACAGTAATTGCTCCTCGCAGTGCTGGGATCCAGCTAACAAAATTACGACTGGGGAATATGCGGCTCTCTATTGCCATTAACTTGAGGTCTTTTTATAAATAGAAGCTGTAAAAAAAGGGCAGGTATTGCCGAAAATAAGGAAAAATAAGTCCCGAGTCCCTCCTGCCCTTGGCGATGGCCACGCCACGAGGGGTTGATGCTTCAGGTGAGGTGCAGCATCCTGTGGTCCAGGGGACCGAGTCCTGGATGTGGCGGTGCCACCTTTGTCATTGCACCCCTGCCGTGCCCAGGGTGTCCTGGCAGACTTCGTGGAGGCATGTAATGCTTTTTGGACTCAGCGGGCATGAAACACCGTCATCTTTGGATGATGTTCCTCAAGATCTTTTATTTATCGTGTTACATTTGTATTTAAACGGCAGCTGACGGAGATGGTTTCTCCCTCCAGCAGCGCCTTGGGGACATCCTTCAAACCTGGCGGGTGGAGAGGGGCCTGGGCAGGGATGGGGATGCTGGTGTTGGAGGGGCTTATGGAGGAGGGTGATGCCTCCTGAAACAGTTAAGGTGTCCTGGTTCTGTGCATCCAGATGTGGGGGGGGGGGAGGGCGCAAAAAAGACAAGACTCCTCCACATGAGCTGCATCCCTGTTTTCAGGTCCAAGTCACCCTCTGGAGGGAATGGTCTCCATGATTTGCAGAGATGACAAACTCAGATGCCTCTGAGATGCCTCCAGCCCACTGCTTCTACCCTCCAGCTTTGTGCACCCAGCAGCCCTCCTCTCGGGTGCTGCCTCAGTTTCCCTCCTGCTGAGCTGACACCGTCCCTCTGTCCCCTTCCAGGGCTGCTGGTGCGGGAGGTGCAGATCGAGGTGTCCCGGCAGCAGGTGGAGGAGCTCTTTGGCTTGGAAGATTACTGGTGCCAGTGCGTGGCCTGGAGCTCGGCGGGCACCACGAAGAGCCGCCGGGCGTACGTCCGCATCGCGTGTAAGTGCCTGGCACGCAAAGTGTTGGCTGGGACGCGACCCTTCCATCTCCAAAAGTTGGTGAAACAGTGCTTTTTGATCAGTTAGAGGTGACCCACCCTTGTCCTGGTCTTATCTCCCCATCCCCAGCTCTGGCTTTGCGTCTGAGTGGGCATCGTCCTGACCAGCCTGGGTTAAATCCACATTGCCCATCAGTGTGCTCAGCTCTTCCTGCTGCTTTATTTTCGTTAGTAACCTGATGGTGAGCACCTTGCACGCTTTGCCTGAATCAGCGACTCCATGTCCCCGGAGTCCCTGCTGTCATATGTCACCTCTCTAAGCTGCTGTTTGCGGGTGTCAGCCTGATTAAGGACGAGTTAATCAGGCTGTTACCCGGCTGAATTTGCTCTCTTAGCAAATGAGATGGCAAAGCTACAGGAGATGGGCCAGGCTTCCCTAGCCGTAAACAGATTTTGCTGTTAGAAGGCTAATAATCTGGCACGTTATCCAAAACGGAGGTGGCTGGTGTATCAGCTACGCTGCTGAAGGATTTAGTCTGAAGAGGGAAAAATATTACAGGGCATGGGGCTGGCTACTGAGGGAGCCCTCTTGTCCGGCCCCAGCCAAGCGTTTGCTGTTTCTTGGAGCCGAGCAGATGGGAGCTGCAGCCGTAGAGGGCTGGGTGCCATAGCAGAGGATTCCAGCACCATCTAGTGATGCTTCTGCTCCTTTCAAGACTCCGAAGCAGGATCCTGCCATGTCCCCAGATCACTGGGGACTCTACTGGGCTTCTGGCATCTCCCCCTTCCCCAAAGCACCAGCAGCCCCTTGCTGAGCCAGCCTGGCTTTTCCGCAGGGGCCGTTCCCCATTTTGGCACTGGGGTGCAATGGCCAGGTTCCCAGCAAGTCTTGGGACGTGGCTCAGCCAGGAGCAGCTGAGGCAGAGCCAAGCAACAAGCCACCGTAGCCCTGAAATTTGGGGATTTGGTTTGGTGGGAGCCGAGCAGTTGTACGAATCTTGTTCTTTGAAGGAGGGTCCTGGTGTAGAGAGCCCAGAGGGGGAGAGAAATGGCGGTGAAGCTGAAGTTTAGCCCCAAAAGGAGAAGACAAGAGGGGGTATAAGCTTGCAAGTGCACAAAGGAGGAAAGGCATCATCCTCAGGCACCACGTGCTGTCCTGAATCCACCCTGGAAAGATGTTTATTCATCTCCTTCCTCCCAGACATGTTTTGCTCTAGCTGTGCTGTACCAGGGGCATTTCCCTACTTGTGGGCTCCTGGTGCCTAGGCGATGCTCTCTCCTCTCCAAGGTTTTGCAGGTTGCACTGTTTCCACAGCAATCCAGTAACCCCCAGGGTATTCCTTCCCCCTCCAGATCTACGGAAGAACTTTGACCAGGAGCCACTGGGCAAGGAGGTCCCGCTGGAGCAGGAGGTCCTGCTGCAGTGCCGCCCCCCCGAGGGGGTGCCGCAGGCGGAGGTGAGCAGGGTGACACCCAAAAAATAGGGACGTCTCCTCCCGGAGGTCTGCAGCTGCAGCCGAGGAGAGATGGGGCATGTCCTTGCAGATAGCTTGTAGCCGTGATGGGTGGCCTCACATCAAGACTGTCAGCTTTCATTATTCAGCAGAATTGTTTGGTTTGGGCAGCGGATCTGTAATTGTGACATCTAATGACACATGTAACCTCCGCACTTGTTCTACCCCCCTCTCCCATGTTTCCTGATGTGCCATTAACCTGTTAGAGGGACAATCTAGTGAGGAAGCACCCATTGAAAGGGGAGCAGTGACAAGTGAGAGCCGAGGGTTGGAAAACTCAATATGGATGGGTTTCCCTAGCCTGGTAGTGCTGCTGTCCATCCCCACAGCTCCGAGAGCTCCCGTGGTAACCACAATGTCCCATCCTTGGCCAAAACAGCAATAACGTGTCCCGATCAGGCCTGGTTTGGCCCAAATAAATACAGTCAGAGGCAAGGTTGGCCACCAAATGGTTGTGGTGCTGAGGACATCGGTGGTCTCAGTGATGAAGATGGGGAAGGCTTTGGTGCAGGCCATAGGCTGGTCTGGGGCTTTTGTTCTCCATCAGGGCCGATTAATCCAGCCCCTCCAACCTGGTGTTTGTCCTTGTTTGTGCCCCTACCCACGCTTAGTGCCAGTATTGACTCACACCCTTCCCAAACAGCCTAGTTAAGCAGTTGTGTCCTAGCCTAGCTTTGGAAGGTCCTTGGAAACCCTCATGGTGGGGAGCACGTGGGATGGGCCTTTCCACCAAAACTTTTCCTGGCTGAGCATTCAGTTCTTGTTCAGCTTAATCACCATCCTCCCCCATCTCTTCCTTTGCCTTGCCAGGTGGAGTGGCTGAGGAACGAGGATGTCATCGATCCCACCCAGGACACCAACTTCCTGATCACCATCGATCACAACCTCATCATCAAGCAAGCTCGGCTCTTGGACACTGCTAATTACACCTGCATGGCCAAGAACATCGTGGCCAAGCGCAGGAGCACCACAGCTGCTGTCATTGTCTACGGTACCAGCCTTTGCTCTTGGGGAGGGGACCTGTGCTGTTTGTCATGTTGTCCAAGCCATGGGGAAATATGGGCACTTTCTGGGAGTGGTAGGAGTGAAGTCCACCAGGGCATTACATTAAACTGGGTATAATACCCCATGTCTGCTTGCGCAAG
Source organism: Pampusana beccarii (assembly GCA_013399365.1). Classification (NCBI taxonomy): domain Eukaryota; kingdom Metazoa; phylum Chordata; class Aves; order Columbiformes; family Columbidae; genus Pampusana; species Pampusana beccarii. The sequence goes on along the minus strand of VWYH01002398.1, from coordinate 1,164,618 downwards.
CTATTAGGAGAGGTTATTATGTGTTGGTATTTGCAAACCTTCTCGGTTGGCTACAAAAGTGGCTGGATGTTGGATGCAGACAAGTTGCTTTGACTTTCAAGGCAGCTGAAAAGCTGTGTTTGGCTGAACTTTGCTAAGAAACCAAAGATCTGCTGTGGCCAGGCGCAAAAATACTTGCAAAGTGGAAAAAGGACCCAAGCAGGCTTGAGCACCTTGTGCATATGGGGTGCACGGCACGAGAAGGAGCCTCGTGATGTGCTTTTCTGGAGGGCGAGCTGTTCCAGGGTGTCACAGAGGACCTGGTGAACCCTCGGCTGAGCTCCTGTCCCTGCTGAAATGGGCTCCGTTGATGTGTTAACACCGTCCGTCTCCTCTTGCAGTGAACGGTGGCTGGTCCACCTGGTCCGAGTGGTCTCCTTGCAACAACCGCTGTGGCCGGGGCTGGCAGAAGCGCACCCGGACATGCACCAACCCTGCGCCGCTCAACGGTGGCTCCTTCTGTGATGGGCAGCCTTTCCAGAAAATCACCTGCACCACCCTCTGCCCAGGTAAGGGGGGGGGCTCGGAAACCTCGCCCACACTGCCTGTCCCCCAGATTGCATGGTCCAGCTGTTCTCCTGGTGCTCCCCAAGGAGACAGGGCCTTGGGAGACCAGTCTGAAGCATCCTTCAGTCTGCCAAGACCTAAAAGAAGCACAGAATGAGTCCAACCGTTAACCCAACACTGGCATTAGACCATGTCCCAAGAACCTCATCTACATGTCTTTTAAACCCCTCCAGGGATGGTGACTCCACCACTTCCCTGGGCAGCCTGTTCCAATGCCTCACAACCCTTTCCATTAAGAAATTTTTCCTAATACCCAATTTAAACCTCCCCTGGCGCAACTTGAGGCTGTTTCCTCTCGTCCTATCACTTGCTACTTGGGAGAAGAGCCCAACACCCTCCATGCTACAACCTCCTTTCAGGCAGTTCAGAGATCAGAAGGTCTCCCCTCAGCTCCTGTTCTCCAGCTGAACCCCCCAGCTCCCTCAGCCGCTCCCATCACACTTGTGCTCCAGCCCCTTCCCCAGCTCCGTTCCCTTCTCTGAACTCACTCCAGCACCTCAAGGGCTTTCTTGGCGTGAGGGGCCCAAAACTGACCCCAGGATTCGAGCTGGGGAGCACAGAATAGTTTGGGCTGGAGGGGACCTTCAGAGGTCATCTAGTCCAACCCCTAATGTCTGCAGAGACACAACAGGGCTGGGGTTTGCTGAGATAACGCTCTGGAAGCCCTGAGATGGGCATGGGCAGCTTTGTGCTGCCAGAGAGATGCCGGCACTGCGGCGTGAGCCCCGGAACGTGTGCCAAGGGGGGTTCCAACATGCCTGTGTTTGGTGGCCCGCAGTGGACGGCGCCTGGACGGAGTGGAGCAAGTGGTCGGCGTGCAGCACGGAATGCACCCACTGGCGCAGCCGCGAGTGCGCCGCCCCGGCCCCGCGCAACGGCGGCAAGGACTGCAGCGGGGTGCTGCTGGACTCCAAAAACTGCACCAACGGGCTCTGCCTGCAGAGTGAGTACGCGGGCAGGCGGGCAGGGACCGGTGGCAGAGGTAGCACCGGGAGTTGTGGTGCTCTGGCACTTGGCCGCGCTGCCGTTGGCTGAGCCATCGAGTCGGGCAGCAGCGCTGCTGGCACCTCGTTTCTAAATTCTGTCTTTAACAAGGTTTTTATAACTGGGCTCAGCCTTTCCAAAGCTAATTCTCAGCAGAAGGAAAGGCTTGGTGATTTTTTGCTGGGATCTACGTGTCCCACCAAGCCTTCTGAAGCGGCACTGGGTTTGGGGTTTCTGCTGAAATAAAGCTGGTTGTGGTTAGTGGGGTAAGCCAGGGGGCTGTCTCAGCCCCACCATGCAAGTATGTGGACTGGATCGTTGCTTGGTAGGAGCCCTGGAGCAGCAGCTGTGAAAAAACCCGATAATAATAGTAAAAATAATGGTGCAGGTACGCTCTGTGTGGGCACAGTGAAGGCTGAGCAGCCGATGCTGCCACCTGCTGCTGTGTGACACTGCTGTCCCCTTCAATGCTGCTGCAGCCAGAAATGCCCAAAATTCCGGTTGGCTGGGGACGTGTGCCCCAGGGGCTGACCGGGCATGGGGACATTCTTGTCACCATGCATCTCCCTGGCTTTTTGCATGCTCAGGGGAACGATGCTGCTCTCCTGTCCCTCCCCACCATGATCTGGCTTCCCCCCTCCCCACCTTTTGTTTCATCTCATTTTCATCCCACCATCACCACCTTCACCTTTTGTTTTTCTAACTTTTTTTTTCCTAACAGATAAAAGAGTTCTAAGCGAACCCAAAAGCCACCGTAAGTGCTCATTTCATGGCCATTTTGTTTCTTTGTGAGGCATCTGCTTTGGTTTTGTTCTGTCGCATCCATGGCAGGGCTCCGCGGCACCTGGGTTAGGACAGGGTGGGAAGAGGGAGCAGCTAAAGCCCACCCCAGAACTCATGTGTATATTAAATCATGTGCTCTGCTTGCAGCTATAAATACAACTAGTTTTTGTGCTCCTCTCCCCATTTTGCTGCCTGCAGTTCTTGGGTGCGCCATGATGCAGCTGGTGTCACCCAGCCAAACCTACCCCAGGCATCATCACCCACCCCACAAGGACTCTCCTCCTTGAATTGCGGGTCCCAGGGGACATCAGGGTTCCTGTTTCTGGCATCCAAAGCAGGGGGACTTGGGGACAAGGTGACACCTCCCCGAAATGGCATAGACCTAATGTAGTTGAGATCACCAGGCCTAGGGTACCAGGGCTTCACTCCAGCGTGAAACCATAGAAACCAAGAGATCGCTCTTCATCCCTCTCCTCTCTGGGCAGGTATACCCAAGATACACAAAGCATTTAAAGATCAAGAGCCAGGGAAGGGAAGATGGGGAAGCTGAGGGGTGTCTGTGTAGGTGAAGCGACAACCATCTTGGATGGGCACATATATAGAGATGCATGGATAGGCATTATATTTGCTCCTCAGGGTTGTCTCTGTTAGGATGTGAGGGTTGATACCTTCGTGGATCTGAGCTATAGAAACCTAACGTTTCTGGGCTCTCCGGTGCTCACATAAAGTTTACAGGAGCCATGTCGAGGTGTCCTCCAAAGGTTTGAGGGGTTCACCTCCATCTCATTCTCTGGCATTGCTCTGCTTTCTGGACCGCTCTTAGAAAACACCCTCCATCCTCCTGCCCCACCCCTTCCAGCAGGCCCAGTACACATCTTCCCCTGTGTCCTGAGGTAGTGGGGGCTTGTGGAGCACCGGTAGGTCTTGATGTGCATTTCTAATGCTCCTTTTTTTGCCTTCCTTTCTTTAATTCCTCCCAGTGCTGGAGGCCACAGGCGACGTGGCCCTATACGCCGGGCTGGTGGTGGCCATTTTTGTGTTCATTGTGATCCTCATGGCCGTGGGGGTGGTTGTGTACCGGAGGAGACGCCGGGATTTCGACACGGACATCACGGACTCATCAGCTGCTCTCACCGGAGGCTTCCACCCCGTCAACTTCAAGACGTCCCGACACGGTAAGAGCCATAGCCCATGGAGGTTCTGCTCGCCAGCTCAAGTCCAGGCAGAAAGGAAGTCAAGCTGCAAATCACAGTAGGAGATGGGTCCCTGGTAGATCCCCAGCCCAAATTTTTGGGGGGGAATATGCTGATTTTTGAAGGCTGTGGGCTCCATGGAGGTGGTCAGGTGTTGATGGTGGGAGTCAGGGCCAAGTGGGGATTTGCTGTAGGATGCCGCTTCTCGCTGAGTCGTGATGCTGAGCAGTTCCTTTCCAAGTGCCTGGTGGAAGGTGGACATACCCGTTGTTCCCCCTGCGTGCCTCGTACCTCCTCCATCCCTTGCTGGGCAAGGAGGCCTTCTCACAGGCGTATCTTCCAGTTTCTTCTGCCGTCTTCATCCCGCCCGTGTTTCTTCCTCCCGCAGACAACCCGCAGCTGCTGCACCCCTCGATGCAGCCGGACCTGACGGCCAGCGCCGGGGTGTACCGCGGCCCCATGTACGCCCTGCAGGACTCCTCCGACAAGATCCCCATGACCAACTCCCCCCTGCTCGACCCTCTCCCCAACCTCAAGATCAAGGTGTACAACTCCTCCACCACCTCCTCCTCGCCGGGGCTCCACGACGGGACAGACCTTCTTGGCGGGGTCCCCACCACTGGCACCTACCCGGGGGACAACACCAGGGACGGACACTTTGCGAACGTGCGGAGCAAAGGCCTGGGCTCCCAGCACCTCCTCAGCTTGCCCCGGGAGCACGGCAACAGTGCCAGCGGCACGTTTGGCTACCTGGGCGGGCGGCTCACCATCCCAGGCACTGGTAAGCCCTGGGCTGGGGAGGAGGGTGTGTTGGGCTGCTGAATGATTGAGGAGTTGCTCTCATCCCAGCAGACTTGCTTGCCACGAGCAGCCTTTTGCTAGCCCAAAGGTGGCTCAGGGGAGGGAGGCAGCAAGCCGTTCCTAAGCCAGTCTTCTCAGGCTGGAGGTCATCATCCCCTGGGACTTTCCTGGCTGGCCCTGCCATCATTTCAGGGCCAGTGTCTTGCAAAAGGATCGAACCCATGATTTTGCTTCCTAATGCAGTGGTGTGGCTCCTCTCTGCAAGCGATGCAGCTGAGGAACATCTGGAGATGTTTCTCCTGGGGGTCTCCAGAGCTGTCCTAGCTCACTGCTTACCAGTCAGGGTGGAGGGGTGGTTTCTCCATGGTGGCTTCTCCGTCCTTTCATGACTAACACCCATGTGTGCCGTGCTAGGGGTGAGCCTGCTGGTGCCTCACGGGGCCATCCCCCAAGGGAAGTTCTACGAGATGTACCTGGTCCTCAACAAGGCAGAGAGCGCCCTGTAAGTCACACCTCACCGCCTGCGCTTCTGCTCTTTGTTGGCCACCGTGAGGCTTTCTTTCTGACCGGTGTCCCCTCTCCCATCCCAGCCTACCCTCCGAAGGCACTCAGACGGTGCTGAGCCCGGCGGTGACCTGTGGGCCCACCGGCCTGCTCCTGTGCCGCCCCGTCGTCCTGACCATTCCCCACTGTGCAGATGTCGCCTCCTCGGATTGGATTTACCAACTGAAAACACAGTCCCACCAGGGAAACTGGGAGGTAAAGTGGAAACCCAGCTCCTGCAGCCAGTGAGGACCATAAGCATTGTGGGACACAGCCCCTAGCGAGTGGTGCAGCTGAGGAACACCTGGAGATGTCTCTCCTGGGGTTCTCTGGGCTGCCATCCCCCTGGATGATGAGCTGACCCCCAAGCTTTGTTCCCTGTAGGAAGTGGTGACCTTGGATGAGGAGACCCTCAACACTCCCTGCTACTGCCAGCTAGAAGCCAAGTCCTGCCACGTTTTGCTAGACCAGCTTGGCACCTACGTCTTCGTAGGAGAGTCCTACTCCAGGTCAGCCATCAAGAGGCTCCAGCTGGCCATCTTTGCCCCCACCGTTTGCACCTCTTTGGAGTACAGCCTCAAGGTCTACTGCTTGGAGGACACGCCAGATGCTCTGAAGGTAACATCACCTTGTGAGGCCGGCATGGGCTGCTTCTGCTTCCCAAAGCTGTTGGAGCTGGTGGCGAGGTGCTGCCTGGTCCCTCTCAGGATGGCCTGGCCCCAGGGAGCAGACAGCCTGATGCAACAGCCTGCAAAGTGACCACGGTGAAATAATCAGCATGTTTACTGCTTTCCCTGCCCTTCCTCACCCTCTCCGAAGGAAATAATGAGGCTGTTGCTCAGCTCCTCTACTGGGCCCTCTTTCTGCAGACATTACATGGGAGGTTCTGCTGCTGGTGGGTGGGTTTTCTCTCTCCTATGTGAAAAAACAAACAAACAAACAAAAACACTTGCTACTGTGATTTGCCTCAATTTTCTGTAGATCCTGTTATCTTGCAGGTGTCTCTGTCCTCCTCGTGAGGGTTTGTGGCATTGACAGCATCAAGTGCAGCATGAGGGGCTGGAGTTTGGATGCTTTGGCTGTCTGGACTACCTGTGTGGTGGCTGTTTCATAGAATCATTGAATGGTTTGGGTTGGAAGGGGCCTTCCCAGCTCATCCAGTGCCCCCCCTGCCATGAGCAGGGACATCTTCACCAGCTCAGGTTGCTCAGAGCCCTGTCCAGCCTGGCCTGGGATGTCTCCAGGGATGGTTCATCCACCACCCCTCTGGCCAACCTGGGCCAGGCTCTCACCACACTCAGTGTAAAAAAATTTCTTCCTTGTGTCCAGCCTGAATCTCCGCTCCTTTAATTTAAAACTGTCACCCCTTGTCCATTTGTAATAGGCCCTGCTAGACTCTGTCCTCATCTTTCTTATTGGCCCCTTTTAAGTACTGAAAGGTGGCAATAGGGTGTCCCTGGAGCTTTCTCTTCTCCAGGCTGAACCAACCCTGTTGAATTGCTCGTGGCTTGTCCCATTGTGTCAGGACGGCCATGGTGCCTCTAGGTGGAGATGTAGGCAGCGCTCTGGTTCCTGGATTGCATTTTTCTCCTAAGAGCTGCGGCTGTAAAAACAGCACGGAGTTAAAAACAGGTTGGGTGGCACCGCTGAAGAGTGCCGCTAGAGCGTGTGAGCTTTGTGTTGGACCGCTGCGTTGTCTGAGGAGTACAGAGCCAGATACGGCACGTTCACGTGTTGTAAAATTCAAGTCGTAGCTTGGGCTGTTGTGTGAGATGAGTTGGCAAGTTCTTGGCGCTGCTGGCAGGGTGGCAAAGGCTGCTCTCCTAGGGAGGACTCCCTCTGGGCCTTGGCGCTGCTGCTGGAACGTGCTTGGGTTTGGGTCTGGAGAGGGGAGAGGAGCAGCCCCTGCTCATCTCCTGGGTCTGACGCTGCCGGTCCCGCTGCCCGCAGGAGGTGCTGGAGCTGGAGCGGACGCTGGGCGGGTACCTGCTGGAGGATCCCAAGCCCCTGCCCTTCAAGGACAGCTACCACAACCTGCGCCTCTCCATCCACGACATCCCCCACGCGCTCTGGAGGAGCAAGCTGCTGGCCAAGTACCAGGTGAGGGGGCTGAGGTCCCATACCAGGGACACCACCTTCAGCCAAGCACCACGACGTGGTGAGTGCCCTGGTCTTCAGAGTTGTCTCCCGAAGGGATGGAAGAAGAAGGGGGACAGGTTTTCACATGGTCTTTCCTGATGGGTGCTGTCTGTGGGGTCCCTCTGTCCCATCTGATCCCCATGAGGTGGCTGGAGGAGGTGGGATCTCCCAGGGGAGCTGAGCTGCTGGGGCCTTTGCTAAGCCCATGCTTTGGTGGTCCGTAGGAAATCCCTTTCTATCACATCTGGAGCGGCAGCCAGCGAGCTCTGCACTGCACCTTCACGCTGGAGAGGTACAGCCAGGCTTCCACCGAGCTCACCTGCAAGATCTGCGTCCGGCAGGTGGAAGGGGAAGGGCAGATCTTCCAGCTCCACGTCACGCTGGGAGAGGTGAGTGCTGGGGAGATGGAGGGGACATGCTCAGGAGCCATTCTGTGCTGCAACATCTTGCCCTGTTCTTCCCCTTGCAGCATGCCAGCTCCTTCGACACCCTCCGCTCCCACCATAGTGGCACCACCACCACCACCCAGCTGGGACCCTACGCCTTCAAAATCCCCCTCTCCATCCGGCAGAAGATCTGCAACAGCCTGGATGCCCCCAACTCCAGAGGAAACGACTGGAGGCTTCTTGCCCAGAAGCTTTCCATGGACCGGTGGGTCTCCCCATGCTTTGCTTTCCCCTCCTGGGCAGGGGGGGCTTCGCTTTGCTCCCTCCTTGCTGCAGGGCATCCAGCTGGGTTATGTGCAGCCATATAGGTCCATATATCCATACCAGTATGGATATAGCTATGCACAGTTATACCCATCTATAGCGATGTGTCCACCTGTGACTCGATCTTGGGTCTCTTGTCACTTTGAACTGGCCTTTATTTATCTGTGTCTGTGCTTGTGCTGGGTTCACCTCTGAGGATCGAAGGAAGGGAGGGTAATTTCAGCAAAACAAATCTTGCATTGCTTATCGTGGAATCATTTTGGTTGGAAGAGACCCTCAAGATCATAGAGTCCAACTGTTAACCCAACACTGGCACTAAACCGTGTCCCTGAGAACCTCTTCTATGTGTCTTTTAAACCCCTCCAGGGATGGTGACTCCACCACTTCCCTGGGCAGCCTGTTCCAATGCCCGACAGCCCTTTCTGCAAATAAATTTTTCCAAATACCCAATCTGAACCTCCCCTAGTGCAACTTGAGGCCGTTTCCTCTCATCCTCTCTCTTGCTACTTTTGCGTGAATGCCAGCTGTACATAAAACTTGAAGACGATGTCTCAAAGGCTTTGGCATTTGCGTCACGGCATTTCCATCAGGGTTCACGTTGCAAACCTCCCTCCCTTCCATCCCCGAAGGGGACCGCACCAACCCGGCCCTCCTCTCCGCTTCCCCTCCACAGGTATCTGAACTACTTTGCCACCAAAGCCAGCCCCACCGGGGTGCTCCTGGACTTATGGGAAGCCCAGCACCAAGACGACGGCGATCTCAACACCTTGGCCAGTGCCTTAGAAGAGATGGGCAAGAGTGAGATGCTGGTGGTCATGGCCACGGAGGGGGATTGCTGATGACGCTCGCCGGCGGGCCAGGACGACGTTTACAAGCAATTCAAGTGTTACACAGCATTCCTCTTCCTCCTCTTCTTCCTCCTGGCTGTCCCCAGGGTGGCAGCTGGTGGCGTTCACGGCATGGGGAGGAATTAGGGCTTCTCGAGTCGGGACAGGGGTTTTCCTTCTCCTCCTTTGTTTGGGTTCCTCTCCGGTTCTCCTCTTCCTTTAATAGCATTTCTGCGTTGAAGAGATGAGTACAATCTAGGTGAGCGGCTTCTGTCCAAAGCTTCAGAGAGCTCAATAAGGCAAATCAGAAAGGAAAGAAAAAAAAAAAAAGAAAAAGTAAAAAAAAAAAGTTTCTTAGGAAACGCAAATAATTTATTATCCAGATTTTTGGATGAGTCCTTTTTAAAAAAAAAAAAAANAGGCCTTAAAAAAAAAAAAAAAAAAAAAAAAAAAAAAAAAGAAAAATTTTTAAAATTTTTTTTTTTTTTTGTGCGTGTGAGCAGGAGTGTTGCTGTGGTCGAGGTGGCAGAGAGAGAGATTTAAATGAACACCCTTTTGTAGGGAAAAGCGTGTGATCCGAGTCGAGCAAAACGTGTTTACATGTGCTGGGACCCCCCGGGGAGAGTCCGCAGGGTGAAGTGCCTCTGGTCCAGGGCCAGCCGAGACCCTCCCAGGGTTTTGTCCTTGCAAACACCCCTTTCCTTGGCAGCAGCACCTGGTGGATCAAGGGGTCCCCTCCGCCTGCAAGGAGGGATGAAGGATGCTGTGTTTAGGGCTCGGTGTGGGGCGTACGTCCAGGTCTGGGTTTTTTTAATCAAATTCTTCCCTGGCACCGTTTGGGGGAGATTTTTAGGGTGACTATGCCTTCATTTACATAACTTCAGTACAAACCAAAGATTTCAGAGGGAGGTGATGAGCGGTTTGTGGAGGGTCCGGGGGGGAGCAGAGGGCTGGCGAGCTGGGATGCTGCCCCTTGCAAACCATGTCGGTCTTGGATCCGTGCATCTATGCCCAGTTTTTGATGCAGTATTTCAACGGGAATTTGGGGAAGAAGACCTCAGTATCTCCAAGCTGCAAGCCAGGCTGAGCATTTTCACGCGAGGGACGGCATTGTAAGTGGTGATCAGGTTTCCATCCTCTCATTGCAGCTCCTTTTTTTGACCTGTAATAGAGTTCTTTATAATGATGGACAAGTTGTAGGATGAACGGAAGGTCATCAAGGGGTAGGTGGGAACAAGGTTCCTCATGAAGATATGGTGTCTCAATGAAGGGTAAAATTTAGGTTGCTTGCAGATAGAAATAGTGCTGTATCTTAGAAATTTGTCTCTTTAAAAAAAAAAAAATAGGAATGGGATGGTGAGCTCAGGATTAGACTAGATGACATTGCAAAGCTGTGGGTTCTCCATCAGTGAAAGTATTTAGGAGCAGGGTCTGAGAGCAAGTCCCGCTTTGGGCTGCGGTACAAAGCCCCAGACCAGTGTCCCGGGGTGCCTGCAGCATCCTCCCGCATCCCGCAGCGTCCTGGGGACCAGAGCGAACTCAGGGAGCCCAGCCGTGAGCGATAGCATCGCCTCTGCAGGACGGCTCAGGGGCAGCCTTCAGTATTGCTTGGGCATGGGTTTGGTTCTTCTTGGCAGTGACTGAGAGTGCAGAGCCATTCCCTGTTGTGTTTTGGGGTCTCTGGCACACATTTCTTGCTGGGTTTTCAAGGCTGTGGGAGAAAAGGGACTTTTTTCATGTGTGTTAGGTGGGAAGACTTCTGGGTTAACTGCTGTGTCACGTAGGAAGAGTTTTATCTATCCCTTAGGTTGCGTTTGAGCATCCGATTTCTGAGACCCTGTCTCTGAGCTGGGGTGGGGGGGCGCGGGGCAGGGAATAAGCAAATTTGGAAAGAAATGAAGAATTGATGTATCAAACCGGCTGCTGGCATTTTATAGGGCTCCATTCTCAGTGCCGCGGTGCTGACCGTGGGACGAGATGCTCTTCTTTCGGGTCGCGTCTGAATCTCTCTCGCTGTGTCTGGTTCATGGATCACTGTGCCGGCGTGCGTGCCTGTCTGTCCTTCCGTCCGTCCCACCTGTGGGCGCTTCTGCCTCCGTCCCCATCCATCTGCCTTCGTATTCCCCTTCCTTTCACCACCTGGATCCGCCGGGGTGCGTGTTTGGGGGGTTCTCCCCATTTTTCAGGCAATGTCCGTCTCTTGCTCCGCAATCTGTTTCCATATTTATATGCCCAGGGGATGGGCCTGGTGGCATCCTCTAAAACCCCATCTGTTTATTCTGTAAAGGACTGTAAATAAAGTTTAGCATTCCTATTGTAACAAATTAATTTTTATGCAATAAATTATATTTCCTAGTCTAATAAAAAAAAATTTAAAAAAGAAACAATCTGCTCTCTCCTCTCGTATTCATCACTCACCAGTTCCTGCTGGGTTTAGCATCTGCAGGGGTGCGGGTCCAGCTCGAGCAGCAGCGTGGGGATCCCCGCGAGCATCCCTCCAACCTGTTTTTGGGTCGGATGCCACAAGCCGTGCCAGCACCGGCAGCGGGAGGATGCTGCTGTCAGAGTCACTAATGGAGGTAAGCGATGGAGATTGATTTATGGTTTGTTCTGGACTCGCACGGGTGATTACATGAGATGCAGAACCCTCCCAGCTGTGCTTTCCAGCTCCAGATAGGATGCTGAGGCTGATACCTTCTCAGAATTGATAACTTTTCTTGGCATATGAATTCCTTTAACGTCAGTTTCTCAAGTTGCTTTCACTGGGCAGCTTTGCACTAACCCATCTTTTCCAGGGCTCAAATTTTGTGGATAGCTTTGACCAACTGGTGCCTGATTTTCTCTGATGTTCTCCTGTTGAAACACCCAGCTTGCTAATTCCCCTTAAAATCAAGCTGGCCCAAACTTTTTCTGCAGTACAGATACCTTTAATTCAGTCCCTGTGACAGGTCCAAAAGTCATTCCCGAGCCATCGCTAAGTGTTGACAGGTTTATTCGGCCGGAGACAGGACACCCGGGAGCACTGGAGCAGCCCGCATCAGGGTCTCTTTTGACTTTTCCATTGCACGTTTAGGAAATTTCCTTTGGGTCAGTCCTGCTAGATTTTACAATTCACTTACCATGAGCTGCTCTGTACAGCAGTCAGCGGTCCCTGGGGTGAGGGAGCCGCTCTGTAAATCCTGGTTAACATATTTCAGTCTCTTAACCGTTATTGACATGCTCTTTGCTCCATTACACCGCCTTGCTTTCATACCAGTGCTGGCCGTGGATTTGGGGTTGGGGTGGTGGGGAAGCAGCCTGAACCCTGCTTTTCATACAAGGGTGTCCCTAAAAATCTCTCCCGATCCCATGTAGGGTCTGTGCTGTTTTGGGTCTCTCAAGTGTGGGTAATATTGACTGGAGGGGCTGTTGCATCTTCGGTGAAGCATGTTTACCCTGCTTGGCTGTCACGGTCCCTTGTGCTGATGTGATGCGAGGCTCTTCTCCGGCAGTGGGTTTTTTGACATGATACGTGGCAGCAGGTCACAAATACCAAGCAAATCCCTTGGAGCTGATAGCTTACTGACTCGGATAGGCTGTGCCATCTCCTCGGGTGCTTTCCCAGCCTGGCGTGTCAATGCGCATGAAAATCCCAAGGAGAAACCTCTGGAGAGAAACCCACGCGCTCCTCGGAAGCTTTTCCATCTCAGCGCATCGCCGGTGGGTCGGTTGTGTGCTTCTGCTTCTTCGCTCGCGAAAGAGGAAATTGAAAAACAGAGCGTGCATGTGACTTGGGCTGTTTTGACATCTGGGCGGCCGGGGCCATCTGATCCGCTTTCCTCGAAGGCTCAGAGGGGCTGGAGGTGGGTGGTGGCCAGCTGTGCGTTAACTGGTGCTGCTGGGAGGTGAGGTGTCGGTGTCTGTCCCACAGGCGGCTTACATGCGAAAAAAAAGAAATAATCCAGACTTGGACTGTCTTGGGGCCTTCTGTGGAAAATTGGGACTATTTTACTCTGATGGAGAAAAGCTGGATACACGTGCAACAGAGGGGGAAAAGAGACCCAGGTTGGTTATGATTACCTTAGACACTGGAGATGGGGAAGGCTAAAGGCAAACAGTGGGCGAGAGGAAACCTAAGATGTAAAACTCCTCTAATTGCCAACACAGGTGCAAACAAATTGGCAAAGTGTTCAGAGAAGCTGGGGCCTCACCAGTCTCTCATTTTCCCCTGTGCCAAGGAGCCAAACCCATCTTTGGGGAAGGAGAAAGAGAAAATAAGTTTTTGGGAGGGTGGGGAGGATGAAGGCTAATGATTTTCGTTCCTTCGCAGTCCCACGTTGCCTAAAGGTGAGTGTTAAATTGTAGTTTGGATGAAACTGCGAACTTTACAGTGAAATTCATCCTAACAGGGTATTGCAGGAAGCAAAGTGAGTAAAGGAGGAGCTTCTGTCCCAGCTCCGGGGAGGGGTCCCTCATCCTTTAGAACAGGGGTAGGAGTAGTTACATTCATACACTCCTAAAATTACTTTTTTTCGCTGTTTTTAANGTTTGGGGGTGCGGGGTTGGAGGGAGAGAAGGAAGAATGGGGGAGGCGATGCAGAGAGGGATGCGGCGCTTCCCCCTCCTTAAATTGAACGTGGTTGTTTTTTTTTTTTATTGTTAAAATCTCCGATTTCCGGCATTTCCCGCTCGGCTCTTCCTCCGGGGCCGCTCAAGCCGGTCGGTGCTGTAATTGTTGAGGAGTCGTTTTTGCAAAGCCCGGTTTTGTTTATATGTTTAACGCTCGCTTGGCAGAGCCGGTTGGCGTCGCGATAGTTTACGGGTCGTTGTCCAAAGCCCGGTGATGTCAGGCGAGTCAATGAGTCACTTTGCAAAGCCTCGGTGATATTACAGTAGTTTACAAGCCGGTCTGCAAAGCCTGGTCGTGTTGCATTAGTTTACAGGTCATTTTAGAAAGCCTGCTGGCGTTATGGTAGTTTACAGGTCGCTCTGATGGCGTTGTTAGTTTACAAGCTGGTTAATTATTTTACACGTACTTTTGCAAGGCCAAGCGGTTGGGTTAATTACTAACTATGGATGCAAGCTCGGGTCCCATGTCTTTCGAGGAGCTGGCTGTCCCCATAACCAGCCGATTCAGCTCATCCAGCGTTTGCTGGAAGACTGTGGGCCAAAGGAGGAGGAACCCGCACACGGCATCTTGCAAGCAGCAGTTTGCAGCACTCGTGATGGTGTCTTTGTGGCTGTTTGTTTCTTGCAGGGTGCCAGCGCCATGCATCCCACAGCCAGCAGCTCTCCTCCAGACGAGGAGCCCCTGATCAAGGAACCCTTGGGGAACAGGTACAACCATCAAAAGCCAAACGACCACTTACATGGGGCCTACCTTATTTTCTTCCTCCTCGGCATCGGGTCCCTGCTGCCCTGGAATTTTTTCATCACGGCAAAGCACTACTGGATGTACAAGCTGCGAAATTGCTCAGATCAGGCCGGACAGGGGGCGTCCGATCTGCAGGTGAGCATGCTGATTTCAAGGCGTTTTAAAAAAGAAAGCCGCATTCCTTCCTTATTTGCTCTTTTTTCCCCTCTGTTTCCCCTGAAGGTGAGTGAAGGTCTTCTGGGGTTTTGCCTGCTGCAAACCAGGGGTGAACGTTTATTTGGGGAGCACAAATAGTTGCAAGAAAGATGCTTAACACTAAAAGGCGTAGCACTTTGTGTTCTGTCGTTTACCTGTATTTGAAGTGTGAAGGTTTAAGGTGCGTTTAAAAAATTTGGCTTTATCTGCCCTATAAGCAAGGCTGCCTTTCATAGGGCAATTTCTGCAGTGCAAGGTAAAAATCTCTTTGTGGGTGTTGGTTTTCTTTTTTGTCCTTCATTCTTGGTGAGCCCTAGAGCACTGTGAGGCTCTGTATTTTCCCAGCCAGACTTGGCCACAACTCCCTGCGGGCTGCGAGATAAATTGCCCTGAACTTCTGGCTCCGTGGTGAGGCATCAAACACGTTTTAGGCATTTTCTCCCTCGCACCTCTGTTTGGAGGTGGCAGCAGGGCTTTGCAGGAACACCAGCCCTGGAGCGTGTGGCTTGTGATAATCTCAACCTTCCCCCTCCCGCCCCGATGCTTTATTGCTTTTCCTTCAAAATCTGGCAAGTGTGACCAGAGCGTCTCCTTACAGCGATGAACATCTGGCTTTTGGCGCATGGGACACAGAGCTTGTCACGGGGCGATTGATGAGCTGGCCTTGGGGCTTGACAGCTTCTTATTTGCTCCCCAAAAACATCCTCTTCTCTTGCTCTTCCTGCCACAGCAGGATTGTTTCCCTGTGCCCCATGACGGAGCAATGCCGTTTCTTTGTGGCTGGAGAAATTGTCGGTGTTATTAGGCTGTGTCCTGTCCTTCTCCTGTTGCAGAGCTTGTTCAGGTGGTTTGGTCACATTTTATTTTTATATAAACACAGAGCCAGGTGTGACGCCCACGTTTTCTCTGTGATTTGTCACAGAGTACGGCGTCCACGGCTGTTTGAGTTTTAACGTTGTTAAGCTGGCTGTGTTTCTGATGGGAAGGGAGCAGGGTGTCACCAGCAGTGCTTGTACCAGGATGATGAAGTGCTGGTGTAAATCGAAATACCGAGTGGACTAAACTGATGGAAACCAAGCCCCCGTGGTGCCCAAAGACCACAAATTGGCTCAGGGTGCTCTGAGAGGGGATGAAGGGTGCTCTGCTACCACATGGTGTGATGCCCTCCCACATACCCTGCATCCCACCCACTCCTCATGGTTCCTAGGTCAGGCTTATTCAAGGCAATTCTTGAAATTCCAGCCTGGCAGGAGCCCAGTTGCTGAGTCCGGGTTAGAGAAGGATAAAAACTACCTTGCAAAAAAGCATCTCAGCAACTCTGGGCAGCGCCGGCCAACGCTGGTGACTAATTTGCCACCACGATGTTTTGTTCTTGTTTGTTTTTTTTGATTTTTATTTTTTTTTTAAAGCTACTGAATACCTGTGTGCATCATAGCAGCGTGTTTGAAGACGCTGGAGTTAATATAGGGTCAAACATCTCCATTACGTGCCTCAGCTCCACGGCAGAGGGGTGACACCTTTCCCTGTGAGAGGCAGAGGTGGGAGGAAGATGTCAGGTTTGTTTTGGGGATTATTATTAGCATTAGAAAAGGTGTGACAGTCCTTTATGCCTGTGTTTCTCCTCTAAAACCATGTGAGTGGTGGGGAGCTTGCAAGCAAGGGATGCCCAGAGGGGATGAGTCTGCTCAGGGAGGGCTCAGCAGGAAGGGAGAAGAACTCAGGATATCTCGCATAACCAAAAATTTGCTCTGAAAGCATCTCCGTGATGGGTGGGAATGCTCACACGCGAAGAAGAGTTGCTGTTTAAGCTGGATTAACACTTGAGGAGTATGGAGCCTGATATTTTTCATGGGTCCAGGCATGGATTAAACTAAAAAACCATCCTGATGTTTGCTGAGATGAATGAATGTTTCCCAAGGGTGCTTGAAATGCAGCGGCTCTGCTGGACTTCCACAAGTGTGGATACATGTCTGCTTAGTAGAGTGTTATAAAGTCTATTTCTCCCTAAAAGAAACACAAACTTAACTTACAAGTGTATTAAATATCCCTGGGTTGGTTTGGGTGTTTATTTTAAGTAGGTTGATAAATAAGTCTTCGTTTTAGCAGCCAACTTTGTATTTTGCTTTGTCTTTTCTCCTACAATTCATCATGTGGCCATAGAGCTTTGGGCCTCCTGCTTTGCCAAGCGGCATTTATGTTTCTGCCTATATGGACCCTTTAGGAGTGATTATTAGACTTTCCATTGCTTACGGTAAAGCTGATAGGAAAGGATAGACAAACGTGCTTGTAAACTGATTAGAAGACTACGATGAAAAGCTGCAAAAAAGATAAATGTGCACAGAAAACGTGCCAAGTGCCTTCTGATGCTCGGACGGGACGTGGTCCGTCTCTGCAGCTAGGTAACTGCAGAAAATGAAAGCCCATCGCGATGGGGGTTGAGATGTAGGTCATCCTCATTGCGAGCATCGTCCTCCCTGCTGGCTGAGGTTCCCGCAGGAAAAAAACAGGGGATTAAGCACCTCAGGGGGAGGAGATGGAGCAGACGCGCTTTAACAGCGTAATACATAGAATGGATTGAAAATGTAGGTGTTCGGCCGCAATCTTGGCAGAGAAATCTCTCTCTGCTGTGGTTATTGCTTTCTGCGTGCCCAGCCTGACCTCTGGGTGAGTATTGACTGATGCTGCAGCCGACTTGCTCAAATGATAAATGAGTCCCTGGAGTAAATGTGTGTTGAGGCTCAATATAGTTTCTCAATGAGTTTTGTGCGTGTAGAGAGGGAAACCGGGAGGGAAAATGATGTCCCTGTGTCCCCACTCCGGCTGCTTTTGCTCGAGCACGTTCTCAGACATGGTGTCCCTGTTGCTCTGCCTGGAGAGGGATGTCCAGGTTTGTGAGCCATTGCTGGCTTTCCAGACAGTGAGCTAATAATATTAATGCTTTTGTGTCCTGATTTATTAAAAAAAAAAACCAACCAGCTCTCACGGAGCTCAAGTAGGATAAAATGTTCAATGGGGTTGTCCAGGATGCTGGAGCCAGCAGGAGAAACTCAGACCTTCTTATTTCAGGTGCTGGCCTGTGGGGCCAGTAGGGCAGGTACTTCCTTCACCGTTTTTGCTTCTGAATTTGTTACGTCCCTAATTTCCTGAAATATCCCAGGGCTGTTGCAGGATGAAAAAGCCCCAGGCCCATTGCTGCCTGTTGTCCTGAGCAGCTTTGCAACACGTGCTACAATGGAACAAGGTGGACACCTACCTTATAACTCCCCGTATATGCTGTATCATGCCGTATTTAGGGCCTGTAATTCATGTAGTGTTCCTCCTCTACCTTTTTGTTTTTTCTGGCAGGACTTTTTTGAGAGTTACATCTCCATCGCGTCAACTGTACCCTCAGTGCTGTGCCTGGTTGTAAACTTCTTGCTTATCAACAAGTAAGTGCTCCATTCCCAAGTCCATTAGCCACGGATCTACCCAGCTTTGCCCACATCTTTCTCTGGCTCTTTTCTCCTAAAAATGCCATCATTGTTCACCAGGGGAACAGACAACAAGAGCCAGGCTTATCCAGGTAGATGTAAAGCCTTCCTCTAGTGCTACAGCCAATGACCTGGGTTAAGAAAAGGACCATCCGTGCCTTGTTGCAAGCTTGACTTGAATCTAAAATATCCACATCCCTTTGTTTGGATCCTTCCTTATCCCAGATCAAACTGCTGCATGTTTGCAGGTGAAGAGGAATGTGTTTGTGTGCTTAATCTCTAGATCTCAGCCGGCTCCCTCCTGCCCCTGTCCCTCATGCCCTCATCTGCTCTCCTGGATAGATGGATATTAAGCAACCTCCAAGCTCAGACTACTAATTATCTAGTAGTGACATGCCTGGGATTGTTTTCGCCCAGTTTCGCAGGCCGGCTGTATCGCTGCTGCTGTATGTTGCTCCAGCCATGGGGGTAGCTCCTGATTTCTGGGAGAAATGGGCATTTACAGTTGTTTAGAGACTTAGTCCTACTGATGGCAACAGTGGAAATCACAGAGGTGACATCTAAAGGCTTCTGAGAAAAATCATGAGTTCTTATTCCTCATTCTCCCCCCAAACTTTTATTTATTTTCTTTGATCCTTCTGGCAGCGGAGGAGTCCTCTGCATTGCACCTTTGTGTTACAGTTTTAAAGGCAGGAGTCTCTCCTCCCCCTTGTCCCCAGGGTGCCCGCCAGCGTCCGGATCCTGTCCTCCCTCTTCGTCATGCTGGCCGTCTTCCTGGTGATCACGGTGCTGGTGAAGGTGGACACCTCGGCCTGGACCACCCCTTTCTTTGCCCTCACCATCGCCTGCGTGGCCGTGGTCAGCAGCGCCTCGACCGTCTTCACCAGCAGCATCTTCGGCCTGAGCAGCCTCTTCCCCATGAAGAACTTGCAGGCGCTGAACTCGGGTGGGTGTCCCCCGGCCCAAGGGGACCGTGCTCTTGGGTTCCCCGTGGTTGGGGTGGTTGGTTTTCTCTCCCTCCTGCAGCTGGTGTTTTGTCACACGGGGTTTATTTTGGAAACTTAGCTTTGGCTCAGAGAGAAAGGGAAGTTGTCGGAGGAGAAACTTGCTCGGTCACATGAGCCGGCGCTCTCGTTTCTGTAAATACCCGTAAAGCAAAATGCTGAGGGCTCAGCAGAGATGAGGAGATCAGCGGTCCTTCACCTGCGGAGCCGCTCCAGCCGGCCTGATGGCTTCACCTGGTTACTGGTGCATGGAGAGCTCATGTCCCTGAGCTCCTCTGTTTGCAGCTGGAGAAACCTTAAACTTCATGTCGTCTCCTCCTTTCTCTTCGGCATTTCCATGAGTGATGAAGGGCACGGCGGGAGCCGTGAGTGATGAGCTCCCTGGAGGTTTGATGATGTTATAGATGTGCTGTGGAACAGCTGACAAACCAAGAGGGGAAGGGGAAAAAAAAAAGTCAAGACAGAGGTATTTTTCCCGGAGCTGAGATAGGAGTGTTTTAATGAGTTTAGCCTGGTGAGGGAAATTGCTGCATCCCCAGGATGCCACCCCTGTTGTTGGTGGCTGGGATTCCCATCTATGGGGGTGCAGAAGAGAGGCAGTTATATATGTGCTGCTGGAAAGCCCAGGTTTAGTCTTTGGGCAGGGTTTAGAGCTTCTCTGCAGGACTCTGCACATGCAAGCCCAGTGGGTCGGGTCCCATCCCAACCTTTGTGCAGTGCTGTGTTGGAAGGGAGTGAAGGATGGGACCTGGGCTGTGGGGCTACAACAAATGGCCGTGTTGTAGCCAGGTATGGAAATGGAGATGGGGTGGCATGTGCAAGTGATTGACTGAGAGGAAATGGCTTCACGTTGTGCCAGGGGAGGTTCGGATTGGATATTAGGAAGAATTTTTTCGTGGAAAGGGTTGTCGCCATCCCCGGAGGGGTTTAAAAGATATGGAGATGAGGTTCTTAGGGACATGGTTTAGTGCCTGTGTTAGGTTAATGGTTGGACTCAATGGTCTTGAGGTTCTCTTCCAACCAAAATGATTTTCTGATTCTGTGTGTGCAGCTGCACCCTGAGCCAGGTTTGGGGACCAGCGTGTGGGGCAGGGGCTGAGCTGTGTCCCCACGGCGAGTTTGTGCATGCCAGGACAGGTTAAGAAGAAGATGCTGCTGTTTCTGGGTTCCTCCCCTGCATCGAAGCCCTCCTCACTGGAGATGTGGTGGGTTGCCACCTCGATGTCCCTCACCTGTGCCATCGCTCTCTGCTTCTCCGCACAGGTCAGGCCATGGGTGGCACGATCAGCGCCATCGCCTCCATGATAGACCTGGCAGCAGCAGCCGATGTTACGGACAGCGCCCTGGCTTACTTCCTCACCGCCGACATCTTCATCGTCATCTGCATCATGGTGTACCTCCTCCTCCCCAGGCTGGAGTACTCCAGGTGTGCACCGTGGGCATCCCGTGGGGTGGGAAGGTTTGCTGCTGTCCGTGCCCAGCGAGGTTGCTGGGGCGACCCATAGGTGCTTGTTGTGCTGGTCCCTTCCCTGTCACCCCCCGGCTTCCCACCCTGCACCCCCCATGCTCCGGTGCCGTGCCGTCAGCCGCGCTTCCCCATGTGACCGAAACCACAGACTGAAACTGGGCGCCTGCTGAGTTTCTGGCAAAGCCACCCTGGGGGGTTAGAAGGGGTGCTGACACCAGGGCTTCCGAAATGCGTGAAGTCAGTGGAGAGTTGTAATCTGGAAGCAGCCAGGCAGGTGGGTCCCCGTGGGGCGTCTGTATCTGCAACATCATGCATGGGTGTGTGTGACCCCTTGGTCTTGTTGGTGCTTGCAACCCCCAGAACCACCTGTTCCCCCAGATGTCTGCATGCACAAGGTCCCTGTGACCCACTGAGGGTGCAAAAGGGACCCCTGTGGTGGAGAAGAGGGGAGTGGTAAGTCTCTGGGGATCACCTCTTTGTGTGAGGTGGGAGATGGAGGTGTGATGGGCTTGCTGGGTCCAGTGGACATCCCTGCATTGCCAACTTCTCTCCTTCTCTCTTTCCAAATCTGTGTTCCCCCCACCCTGCAACATTTGTTAATAACGTCTCTCTCTCTCTTTTTGCAGGTATTACATGCACAGCCCGAAGGAGAGCCCGGCTCTGACCACCATGCAGCCCGACAGCTCCACAGTGGACGAGGCAGAGCCAGGAGGCACCACAAGTACCTCCTTCCTCGCAGAAAACACCAGCATCCCCCCGCTCCGCCCCATCCTGCAGAAGACTGCACTCCTTGGCTTCTGCCTCTTCTACGTCTTCTTCATCTCCATCATCATCTTCCCTTCTCTCTCCTCCAACATCGAGTCGGTCAGCAAATCCTCAGGAAGCCCGTGGAGCACCAAGTACTTTGTTCCGCTCACCAGTTTCCTCCTGTACAACTTTGCTGACTGGTGCGGGAGGCAGATCACTGCCTGGATCCAGGTGCCTGGCCCCAGGAGCAAGCTGCTGCCCGTCCTCGTCCTCCTCAGGACCATCTTCCTCCCTCTCTTCATCCTCAGCAACTACCAGCCCCGGGCTCACATCCAGATGGTGGTCTTCAACCGAGATGTCTACCCGGTGGTCTTCACGGCGCTGCTGGGGCTGAGCAATGGCTACTTGGGGACACTGGTCATCATCTATGGACCCAAAATCGTGCCAAAAGAGCTGGCCGAGGCGGCGGGGGTGGTGATGACGTTCTATGTTGTGCTGGGGCTGGCAGTGGGGTCTGCCTGTTCTGCACTTGTTGTCCACCTCATGTAGAGGAGCAGCCAGGGAAGATGCCCTCAGTTTGTGGTGCTGCCGTTGGGTATTTAGGGTATTTTTCCCCCAAAAAAGGTCAGGCACGCCGTGATTCTGGGGCAGCCTGCCTGTCTTGGTGGACAGGGAGGTCGCATCCAAGGGGAAAGTCCTCCTTCTGGGAAGGGGTGTCCCCAGTGCCTGGGAGGTCCCATCGGACCTTCGTCACTCCCCAGGTTGACTGGAGCAAAGGGACCAAATAAGCCTCATTCTCCCCAGGGAGCTCAGGGAAGCATCGGGGGCGCAGGGACATCTGTCCCTCGCCCCAGTGCCAGTGGGCAAGGGGGGCTTGTGGTGCCACCACGCTGCTTTCCAACCGAAACTGGTGCTTTTGACCTCACTTTGGGGTTTTCTGCCTCGTTGTTAAGAGTTCAGCCCTGCGGTGTTTCAGTGGCCTCAAGAGGACCTACCTTCATCATGTTGTGATGATGGAGTTGAGCTAGAAGGGATTTAAGCCCTGGAGCAGCTTTAAGCAAGTTTGCTTTAATTTTTCCAGATTAAATGAGGGATCATCCAGCCCCCAGCACGGTGCTGCATGTCTTGTCCAACCTGAGACCGTTTCTCTGGCTGTGACCACGGTGCGGCAGTTGTGGACACCGAATTACATGCCTGCAGCTGGATTCCAAGGAAAGTAAAACACTAAGTGGTCCTAACCAAAGGTTTTTAAGGTATAGAAAGGTCTATAAAAGCCAGTGAGAGCTATCAGGGAGGCTCTGGTGTGATGTTCATGGCAGAAAGCTGATTAATTGAAGTAGACGGGTGGCATATGGTCTCCAGATGCTTTCAGAGTGGCG
The DNA here is from genome assembly GCA_013399365.1 of Pampusana beccarii. NCBI lineage: Eukaryota > Metazoa > Chordata > Aves > Columbiformes > Columbidae > Pampusana > Pampusana beccarii. The sequence continues at coordinate 1,142,416 of VWYH01002398.1, read as the reverse complement.
GGCTACTGTGACACCCAAAACAATGGGCCACCCAAAAGAGACCAGCCTTTAAAGTCACTTAAATTTCCACATGCAAATGCAGCCTGGACTAAACACGGTTATTGCATTTATTTACTGAAATTGGGTGGATTTCTCGTCTAGGAGAGGTGAACTGGTAAGCGAGGATTTAATGGCAGAACTTGGCGTCGCAGCTGGTGCCTCGGGGATGCTCTCTATGGCAAATAATTCTTTTACGACTGGGTGGCTAGTGGATGCTCTCTCAGCATCTTCTGCTTGGCCAAGAGATGTGCTGGCTTTGCTGGGAGAACAGCAGGACTGACAATGTTTATTGCCACGGGGTGATATGTAGGCTTGGTGGTGTCAGTTTTTTATAGAAATCCTTTCCAGTGTTTAGTTTGGGCTCGTTGGCAAGTACACACATGGTTTTGCTTTACGGCAGGTTTTTATTTAAACATAAAATCCAGACGCGAGCGGAGAATTTGCAGGGCGTGTGGTGCACAGGAGCAGCTTTATGGCAGGTGACTTGTCACGTGTGGGCTCTTCATCCTGTCCCTTTGGTCGGTTTGATGCTTGGCCAGGGGCTGCTTTGGCCAACAAGACCCATGGGAAGGTCCATCTCAGCTCGAAGGGCAGCCCAAGGGCTGAGGGTAGGGGGGTAAGTGCTCCCATCACCTCTGCGTTGCTTTGGGGTAATGTGGTAGTTGGTCATGGCTGAAAAACCCAAACCCACCTCGTTTTGGCTATACATTTTCCCTGGATCCCAGGTGTGATGAGATTCTGCTTGTGTTTCGCACCTCTGCTGGTTGTCTCCGTCATGGTACAGACCAAATATCTCTTGGGATAGAACTTAATTATCCAGTACGGGTGCTAATAAAGTTAATTCTTTATACTGTGCAACTGCTGGTGTCTGGAGTCATTCCTCTTGGAGACTCACTGATACATGCACTTTTAGTTTGTATTTTTCCTTCTGGTCATCCATACCTCCTCTCTCTGATTGTAAACTCGGAGAAATCACTGACAAAAGCTGGGTGAAGGAGTTCCCAGAGAGTTGCTTCGAGCACCTGGTTATCCTAATTTAATCTCTCCAAGTGACCTGCAGGTAGGTGTGGGGACTGTATTTACTGCATCTGCAGGGGAAGCCATCCAGAAGGGAATTTATCCTTTGTCTTTCATGGTATTCAGCTAAGGAAAGTTAGAGGAATGAGGGGAAAAAACAACACAGGTTCAAACTGGGCAAGAATCAGGTTTGAGTATAAGAAAGGGAACTGCGGGTGGGAGCATCATGGTGTGAGGATGGATGCAGGACAGGCAGCCTGAGCTGTGAGCATGTGGGTGATCCCCCTGCAAAAGGGGACGGCTGATTTGTAGGGTGTTGCATATAACAGCAGGGAAGTAGTTACTGCCGTATCCTGCCTGGGTGAAGTCGCATCTGATGCTCTGTGTAAGGCCGTGTTGAAAAGCTCAAGCTAAGAAAATGCAGAATGACAAGGGAAGCAGTGGCTGCAAAGCAGAGTGAAGGATGCTGTCTGCCCCGCAGAGCTGTATTTCAGAGGCGTTTGTTGAAATGCGCCCTTAGTTGATTTCCTGATGGTTTTAAACAGTGTATTTTTGGTAAGGAATGCCGCCATCCACCCCAGCTTCCAGTTCAGGAGCGATGTGCCCTCCCCGCTGTACAGCAGCATCGAGGTGGGACAGCCGGCAGAGACACTGCGGGGGTCAAAACCTGCTGCGTGGTGTTTATCCGTGAAATTGCACTTTTCCGGATCTCAAAGAGCTCTACAAGAGGGAATTGCTCCCTGGGTCTTCGTTTGGGACCTGGGACAGCCGAGGTCCAGAGGAAGATCTGGGGTATGGGCAGGGCTGGGAGCTCAGCAGGGTCCATGGATCTGCCTTGCTTGTCCAAAGCAGCATCGCCAGATTTTTATCTCTTTAATTAACACTGTTCCCTCAGCTGTTTAAGCCAGACTAGCAGGGTTATAAATGTTTCTGCCATCTTTCAGCCGAGGGAAGCGGGCTGTGAGCTGCCTGGTGGGGGAAGGACCATGTGTTCTCTGCAGGGCTCGGCCACCTCTTGCCCGTGGGCAGAAGATGAGCGATGCGGGCGCTCGCAAAATTCATGGGGGCGAGCCCACGATGTGAAATTAAATCAAAGATGGGCACGAATCCCTGCTCGGTTTGCTCATCTCTGGCAAAACGACGCGGAGGACGGGGAGCCCCTGCGGTTCCCAGCACTGCGGAGGGCTGGCAGCCCAGGACGCTGCTCCTGCCCCAACCGGCTTCTCCAACAGCCTTTGGTGTTAAATCCAACTGGCCGAGGGGAGAAAACAAGCTGTGAACTGGCACAGCAAGAGCAGCAAGACGGGAGGGTTCCTGGAGTGCGAGGACGCTGGATGAAAGGGCGGAAAGCGGAGGAGACACATCTGCTGCAGCTTCTGCTCAAAGGACACTGACTGAGCCCACGCCCGGCCTTTTTGTGTCCTCTGTCTTGGCTTATTGGTGCCAGCTACTCCTCCCTGCTTCAGAGCTGGAGCGTGTAAGTGTAGGTGTTCTGGGCTTTAAAGCAAACCAACGTGCTCCAGGAGGAAAGGCAACTTTTGTTATGGAGTGATGCTCATCTCCCATCAGTCATAAGTGACTGTCCCTCATCCTCCCTGATCCCCAAAGCCTTGCCTGGCATGTCCCCACTCGGTGGAGTGCCCCACAGGGTAGAAATGCTGCCATGTCTCCATCTGTGAGACCAGCCTTTGCATTGCAGAGGCTTTGGTATGGAATTATTACCCTTTGGGAGGTGGGAGCATCTTTGAAACAACCTCATTATCCTTCAGCATTGCCTTGGTGGTGACCAGAAAGAAACTCTGCTGCCACTCGACTGCTCCATAGTCTGTTTTGGGACAGGACTCATCCTTTCAGTGTCTTGCCAGGATGCATTGAGAATCAAAAGCCCAGAGAGCTGAAGTGGGATTGCCTTTGGTGGCTCGATTACGGGAACGGGGGCTGCAAGGGTGGTGGTACCCGGCAGCACAGAGCATCCCTGCGCATCTCCATTCATGCCGGGCCCCGGCATCATGATGAAGCTCCTAACGAGCTCTGGCGGTCCCCAGGGGCCGGTGTGTGTGACCTCGTCCTTAATTACAGCTCAATTTGTATGGCCAGTGGGTTCCCAGTTCGCACCGCCCCATGGGCAGCCTGCAGAGAGTCGTCACCCCACAAGAGATGAGGTGATGCTCTCTGTCCCTCCAAAACGCTGCCACCTGCCCCTCCGCAGCCACAAGAAAGACCCGATTCAGGGCGTTTTAGCTCTTGGCCCTTTTTTCCACCCTCTCATGTGCTTGTGCATGTGGGGCTGAAGCTTGCCACCCCCTGGGGTTTTGGGGGGGCACTTCTCCAACAAGCATCCTTCTGCAAAGGGGTGAGTGAGCCACGGGCTTGAAACGTGGTTGTCTTCTTCAGTGGGGGCTCAGGGAGGGCCACGGTCCCCAGCAGATGAGCCGAGCTGATCCTGCCCCTCCGTGGGTGCCCCACAGGAAAAAACTCGGGTCTGAACCCTTGCCAGCCAGCTGCAGGCTTGCCCGGCTGCTGTTCTCCTTTTATGTGTTTTATGGAGTAATTTGTACTATATTTACACGAGGGTGATAAACAGTTTTTAAAATGGAAGTGAAGAAAACGCTGTTGAATGAATTGTTACAAAAAAGCCCTGTTTGCCATTCCAGCAGGGGGAATAAAAAGGGATAAAAATCACCATCCTAGGGACATGCTGTTCGTCAGATCTGGGTATTTTTTCCCTTGATTTGTGTGCCTAATGTGAGAAGGAGAAGTCGCAGATGCATGCTGAATTCTGCAGGGAACATATGCATGCATTTAAATCATTTACAGCATTTACTAGTGCAATTGTAAAGCACGTTATTTTCCTGCATTTGTAATTAGGCTCTAAACAGATGGTGAAGGACTGTAGCTTCTGATTAGACAGGCTTGCGCTCTGTTGGACGGCACTGTGAGAACAAACCGAGCCGAGAAAGTTTTTCCTCCTAATTTATCATGCCGTGGCAGGGGGGTAAAGTATCTGGGGCTGGCTGAGCACAAATTCCAGTGTGCCCACAGCAGGTTGGACAAAGCTGAGCGAGTTGGCGGGTCCGGTCCCTCTGCCATCCCCATGTGCTGATGGATGGGGTAGACCTTCCCCACCCCCAAATCAGCTTGGATTCCAAATTTTGTAACCCCGCCTGGCTCTGTGCTGCACAGCTTCAGATACCCGACAGTGCAGGATGGAGCATCTGCTTTGATAAATGCTTTTAATATCAAGCAGACGGTTTGGGTTTGAGAAGGGGCTTTGAAGCAGGAACAAGCTCCAGGCTCGTGGCCACATATGAGGAGTGAGTGCCATGTCTGGCGTTCGCTCGCTCTTGGCATTGCCTTTTTCTCTGTCACCCTGATGAGCCCTGGGCTTGGCGATGTGTGTTGAGCTCTCCTGCACCTCTTGGGAGCTTCAACAGGAATGTGTGGTTGGCCCATTGGATCTTCAGCTCTAGGACCTGGCTCCTGTTTTAGAAGCATCACCTCAGAGACCTGCTAGCCCCATTTTTCACCTTCAACAGCAGCAACAGCTCTTCACAGCCCAAGTGCAAGTGCCTCCACGCTGAGCCTGTGTTCCCTTGCATGTACCCGCACTCCAGCTGGTCAGAAGTCACCTCTCACTGTCCTGTCCTCACACAGGGCAGAATTTATTGGGTGCTATCATAGAATCCTTTTGTTTGGAAGAGACTCTCAAGACCACCGAGTCCAACCATTAACCCAACACTGGCACTAAACCACATTCCCAAGAAACTCGTCTATAGATCTTTTAAACACCTCCAGGGATGGTGACTCAGCCACTTCTTCCTACAGTTTCTTATTTTCCTGGCTTACTTCTGTAAATTACAGGTGTGTGAACCCAGCGTGAGAAGCAACTGGAAGAGCAGAACAGCACAGAAGAGGAGCACAACACGGGCCGGAGAAGCTCAGGTAGACCCATGGTGCCGGAAGCTGGGTCCTCCTGAGAATACTGGGTGACCAAATCTGCTCTGTGTCCCCTTTGGTCCTTCCCTCCCACCTGTGCAGATGGTGATCACCTTCCCTTTTGTGTTCTTATCCTGCTGCTCCCCTGGGTTACCATCAAGGTTACACGCAGGGGTGGCCAAGAGGGAGGTCTTCTTCTACCTGGCCCACCCCGAAAGTGGACAACCTGGACACGCAGCCCCAAGACTGCGCTGCAGGGAAGGTGACACAGCAAAGGGGACGGTGGCATGTGACAGGAGGGGACATGCAGCCCGACCTGGAGAGCTGTCGTGTGGATGCTGGGCCTGTAGATGGCACCTTTTGCTCTGCCGAGGAGGAAAGAAAAGCTGAGGGGAAAAGCTGTTAGGGCTCACAGTTAAGAAAAAGACGCTTTGGGTGGGTGGCATGAAGTGATTTAGGAGTAGTTAATCCCCTGGGAATAAAGGACCCGGCTCCCAAAGCTGTCCCTCTCTCACCGTGACTGCTCTTGCTCAGGATTGCCTGTCGCAATCATCACCAAACGGTCTGAATCCGCAACATTCCCCATCAGTGAGAAATTACACCCAGGGCTGTTTCAGAAGCCAGCAAAAAGCACCTCCAGCTGCTCGGGGAGTTGTTATAAAGGGTTGGCTGGTCGGTTGGTTGTTTTACCTGGTCCTGCAAAGCCTTTTGGAGCTCACACCTTGATCCTTCTGGCTCCGTGTTCCCACCAAACTGCAGCTCTGGCTGTCTGGTCCCTCTTGCCCTGGCCCAGCTGGGGATGCTCATTCCAGGGGTAGCCCAGCTGGACCCAGCTCTAAACATGAGCTGGCAGATGCTTGATTAAGGGTGCCACACGAGTTGGGCATGTGCTGCAAATGTGTGCCCAGCTCCTGCTCTTCCCACCCCCTTGAAACACACTTGCTTTACCCTCCACATAGACTAGCACCTTACAGAGATGCAATTTGAAAAGCAATACTTCCATATTTCTAAAGGAAAAAAAGGAACGAGGTGGTCTTTCAGTGCTTTTCTTCTACAGAGGGAGAAAAACATGAGCAATCCCTTAACTTTGCTCAGATACCTCTCCAGCCTCCTTCACTCATAAATTCCTAAGCAAACAGCATGATCCTAATATTTGCCTTAAAATTCTGTGTGAAATGGACCTGGAAATTAATTTCACACCGAAAAAAATGGCTCACCATCAGCCGTGGCACAGGTGGTCGAGAAGAAAACCCCACGACTGCTGTAGAAGTTAATTGTACAACTCAGGTGAGAGGGTAGCTTGGTGGGGAGCTGCCTCCCTTGTGCTATTGTCCCAACCCACACTGTGACATGGGATACCGGAAAGCTACGGGCGGTGGAGGGTACCACCATCCCCAAGGGGTTCATGGTCTGGGGAGACAAAATCATTGTGTTCCCCAAGATGTGAAAGCAGGGAGCGTGGGCTGCTGCTTCCTGAGGAAAAAAAAAATAAATTAATTTAAAAGCCCTCCTGCTCTTTCATACAGGTTCTGTTTACTGAATGAGGATGGGAGTTTGGGGAAGCACATCAAAGGCTCCTTTTGGGGACTCCTGAGGAAAAGGAGGCGTGAAGAAATGACTGATGCTACAATAATGTGTGCGCTGGCTGTCGGGCAGCTGATGTCTGTGCAGACCCTGGGGTTCGTGGCAGTGCGTGGTCCGTGGCAAGCAGAGATAATAAAGTCCCTTAGTTGGGCAGGATTTTGCACATGCCTGCTTTTCACCTGCTTTCCATGTGATATTTCATCTATTTAAAGATTTAGAGATGAAAGGCATTCCCATTTCTCACAGCAGAAGGGCCAGGGAAGGCAGAGAGAGGAATAATAAACCATGGGGACAGTGGAACGGAGAAATCTTTTGTGGTCAGACAGAAAACAAGAGGGGGAAGAAGCCCTGCAGTACAATTTCAAGGTTGAGTGAGTGGTGCCAGGAAGCTGCCAAGGCTCTGCCTAGCTGCTCTGCTTTTGCAGGCAGGGCCAAGAGGGGAGGTCGTGGGATCTGGCTCCAGAAAAAAGTAAGTTTCCCAGTAATAAGCCCATAGAGAAAGGCTGGGGTAGCTGGGAGGTTATCTCAGACCTCCTGCTAATTGCCGTGCTCTCTGCCTCGTAGGGTCGGGCTCTGATCCGAATGGCAACTGGGAGCATCCTCCTGCTCGCCATGCATCACTTCATTTTAGTCCTTTCTTTTTTTTCCCCCGTTATGAGCTTGTTAAAAGGCAATTGCAACAGCACATCCCCCGTGGGCTGCGTCTCAAACCAATGTTGCTTCCTCCAAACTGGAGCTTGGGAACATCAGCTCCATAAGTCGGTTTGAGGTCCGGCCTGCACACAGCTATTGCTGTGGCTGTTTGATTTAAACCAAGCTTGACAGAGAGATACAGCTCACAAGATGCTGAATTCCTGTGGGTTTTGTGAAGCTAGGCAGTGAAATCCCACTAGTCCTCCCCGCTGATGGGAAAGGCTGCATCCTGGGCTCCACCAGGAATTGGGCCAGGAGTCCCAGCTGGACTCAAAGGCCAGGAGGAACTTAGCTTAGTTAGATCTGACTTAAGTAAAAGAAGTGACAGGTCTTCAGAGTGGTCAGAATGCAAAGCTGAAAGGCTTGCATTTTGAAAGCTACCACGTGAAACCAAGGCATAGGAACTGGGCAGCGATTAAGCAGAGGAGAGACGTGCTTCTATTTAAATAGAAACGCTGACCTGAATTTATCATGGGAGTCATTAAGTGAGACATCACTCGTGCAAAGTCAGTGGCTGCAGACAGCAAGCAGGCCTGAAACGTGCCTTCAAATTTCTTAACTTACGGTTTCGCTTTGTTTTCCTCCTACCTTTTTGTTGTTTCTTTCCCTAATTATTTCCTGGACTTTACGGATGTGGCTGGGATGGGCACAGCGCAGGTATCCTGGCTGCGTGTGTGCTGCCTTGTGTCGAGGATGATAACAAGAGAGAGAAGAAGAGCCCAGGAAGAGATAAACCACCTGGAGGAGCATGAGATCAGCTCAGCGTGATGCTCAGAGCCCTGGGTCAGTACCTCCGCCCTTTGCAGTGTTTGGGACTTGTAACTTTTAGGAAAAGGACAGGTACCCAGGGCAAACCCTTAGCAAACCCAGTACAACTCAGGTGTAATGGGAGGAAACTGTTTGCCAGCACCTTGGTTCACTGCAGATGACTCATTACACTCAGCTGTTTGTCAAAGACTTTTGTTTTTAAGCCCAAAAGAGCTGCAGGTGTGCCAGGGCTGGCTCTGGTATGCAGCGTTGGGCTCAGCCCCCACTTGCAGCTTAACCAGGTTTGGAGGAGGCCCCTGCCCAGCACTGGGGGGATCCCTCATCCTCAGGGCTCCCCACAGCCGAGGAGGGCTGCTGCAGAACCCCCCTCCCCAGGGCCAAGCTGTGCCCAATTCAAATCCATCGGCCCAGGAGCTGTGCTAATTGCATAACGAGCAGAAGCTGCTCAAGAGAGGCAAGGTCTTAATTATCCCCTCCTGCTCATGCAGAGGCATTTGCCCACTGCTGCTCCGGGAGGAGGGATGTGAAGGTGAGTGAATGGGAAGGCTCTAGATGTTCCTTTAGCAGCATAAATTGCACTTGTTTAGTGTTTTAATTTGTAGTTAAAGTTGCTTGGGATGGGGTCTAATGTGAAGATAAGGCTCCTCCAAGCTGCAAGTGGTGGGTGATTTATGTATGCACGTGTAGCAGGGCAGCAGCCAAAGGCCTGGCCCTCCTGGGGCTTGGGGACAAGGGACACTGCTGGAGACCGTGTCACCCCCTTGGTGTGGGGACTGGTGTTGTTGCAGGTGGCTTTCTCTGGCTTTGTTGCTTCCAAGGCGGCAAGAAAGGGGGTGAAGCGGTAGGATTTGGCTGCCTCCCCTAAAGAGGCTTGGACCACAGGCAGGGATTTTTTCCTGCCATGTCCTGCTGAGTTTCAGAAAGCTGAGAGGACCTGGTGTTGCAGATGACTGGTAGTAAGAGCACGAAGGCTCGGGTGGAAACGCGCGTCGGTGGCACGGCAAAAATAACGCCGCGGCTGTAGAAACAGAGGCTGCGAGTGCCCAGGGGAGAGAAGCCGGAGAGGAATAATTGCCGTGCGGCTCTCCTGGCATGCCCGGATCGCCTTCCCCTCATCTATCATTTATTTACATGCTCCCCGGGCCTGCCAGCCGCTCGTGTGCAAAGGTCAGAAAAAGAATAATAACCCCTCTCCCCCCCCAGAAAAAAAGAATAATTAAACCCAAAGAGGCTGAGTTAAACTTGTGCTGGTGCCTGCCTCGGGCTGAAGTTTTATTTGGTGAAGCGAGTGCTGGGTTGGGGTGACCCCGAGGTTTCGGGACGGGGGCGGCTGCCGCACCGGGAGTCCCCGGGGGGGCGTGCTCGGGTGGAGCCGGGGCTGAAATACCCGTTACCTGGGCGAGGGGCGCTGCGCCGCCCGCGTCAGCCGCCGCCCGGGCTCCTTCCCCACCCCTTCCTCCTCCTCCTCCTCCCGCCGCGGCTCACTCGGCTGCGGGGCGGCGGGGGCCGGCAGCCGTGGGGCGGGGGGGACATGGGGGGTCGCCGCTGACACGGGCACCAGGACCGGCTGCCACAGGTAATGCCCCGCGAGTTTTCTTTATTCCGCGTTTATTTATTTAAGGGAGGATGCTCCGGAGCGGTTTTGCGCGCCGTCCTCATCCCCAAACCTCCTTTATTCCCTTCCGCCGAGGGGACAACTTGTTTGGGGTGAGAGCTGCTACCATTATTATTATTTCGGGGAGAGGTCGTTCAGCGTGGTGCTTTCAATGGCATGAGACGGTGCCGAACCTTTGAGCAAAATAATAATGTGTATTGGCGTCTGCTGTCCTGTCCCTGAACCAGCAAGCACCGTCCCCCCGCGCCCCCCAAACCCATCCTGGGTTGTAATGTTGAGTTTGGCTTGGAAGGAGGAGACGGTGAGAAACTGCAAAGTTTCTGTGCAGAGCCAGGGCTGAACTTGTGCAGCAGCGCAGGGGGGCCTGGGGGCAGCCCCGGCACAGCGGGGCCCGACCGCACTGAAAGAGGGTTTTTTAATCCCTTCAAAAAACATATTAAATGGAAAAAAACAGCTTTTCAAAACTACAAATTTGCCCCAAACGGCTTCTTTTTTTTTTTTTTTTTGAGAAAACACTTAAAGATTATTTTTTTTTCCCACCCACTTCTTTGCTTGCTCCTCTTTTCCTTAATCTCTGACAAAACCTGCGATGCTCTTTTATTTCAATAAACGTTTTCCTGACCACCTCAAATCCCGACCCCCGCGCATATATAGCTCGGCGTTTGCCAGACATCTTTAGCTTTGAACTGCCTGGAGTCGTCGCTGGAGCCTTTATTTAAAGAAAATGCTCCAACTTCAAGAGTCTGGTCCTTATTAAAACCAGTCAGCTAAATTACATTACCCATCCTTTTAACTCGCGGAGTTTGGTGTTCGCTAGGGCTGTTCCAGCTGTAAGCCTTCTGTGGCAGAGATAGCTTTTCCCCTGATGTTGTTCTTCATTTTGATTTACCCGGCACCAGCCCCTTTGTTCTGATCCACGATTTTTGGATGCTACGTGAAGGTAAATAATAGCCCATGCCTGCTTGCAATTAGAAATACAGGGTTGTGTGCGTGTGTGGCTTCGTTATTGTTGTTTAAGTGGGAAAATATAAAATCTGGGGTGTTGGTAGTAGAATTTTAACTAGGCAACAGTTCTTTTAAAAAAAAAAAAAATTAAAAAAATTTAAAAGGGAGAAGGAAAAGCAGAGCTGGTGTAGCTTATTTGGGCAAATAAGAAGATGTGGAGGATGGGGTGATGTGCTGCCCGGGTGCAGGTGGGTAGTGGAGCTGGCTGGGGTGCAGCCCGGGACTCTCCCACGGGTACCCTGCGTAGCAAGGGCAAATCCAAAACTGGTGCCGTGCCAACAATGCCCGGGGGTGCTACTAGCACCCTCTTGCTAACCACTATCGTCACCCCAAGCTGCCTCTTTTATCCACCTGTGTTCTCTTGTGTGTGTGGGAGGGTAAGATGGAACGGGAAGTTTTCTATGCTAGTGCATGTTTTTTTTGTTGTCGGGATGGTTGTTGGGGGAAAAGCCGTGTCTGAGGACAGATTTTCTGGGTACCACTGATGTGGGGGGGTTAAGGAGGCCACTTCCCAATGGCCACCGTGGCCGGGATGCAAGTGACAAGCCCGGCTCCTTCCCGGCACATCCTGCAGCCGCCTGGGACACCTCATGCATGTGGCCTTGGTGCATGATAACACAACAGGACAGAGCTGCTGCCTGAATTTATTTTATTTTATTTATTTATTGTGGAGCGCAGTATTCTGATGGGAAACTCACGGTTGTTGTAATCCAAGTGGGTGTTATGGGAGGGAGGGAGGGAGTTTTACTGTTGTCTTTCCGTCTCCCCTGCCCTGGGGAAGGAGGAGAGGAAATCCCTTTGCAATTCCATTTTCCTTCTGCACCCCCTTCCATCCCTCCCCAGTGCGAAGTTATCTTGCTTTGGGAGGCAAATTTTAAGTTCTGTAGCACTAAGTCAAGATCATGTCATGAAAATACAATGTTTTCTTTTAAGACCAAGTTGTAAAACACTCCCTTTATGGGAAACTGTAGAAGCTTATGTTCTCCTTTTTTAATATATTTTTTTTTATTTTTTAAATTTTTTTTTATTTTTTTGGCGCAATAAGCGGGAGAAACAATGTTTGCAAGAGGCGGGAGCTGTGCAGCTTGTAGCACCCAGTCCATGTGCAAAGAGGCTGCGTGTCCCTCCCAGGGACATCACCTGAATGTAGCACCAGAAAAATTATTCTCCAGAATAATGTAGGTGGTATGGTAGCATTTCTGCTAACCTGACAGAGATATGCGACGAAAAAGGGCACCACAATCCCTTTTGCACATCCCAGGAGCAGCCAGGGTGGTAGACGTCTTGAAAAGGATTTAATTCATGAAGTTTCTTAAACGCTCTGTGCTGACGGTCTGGAGTGCAGGTTATTTTTAAATTTAAGAAGCTCTAGGATATGGAGCAGGCTCGATGAGGGGCTGGTCTGCGGCCTCTTGTTAGCGTAAAACATCCCAGCTGCCTGCAGCTGGGCTGATGTAGCTGGAGGTTTGCTTTCTGGATATAAATAGTTCAAAGTGCATCCCAAAACTTCCGCGTTTTTTTCCCCACTATGGTGTCCTGAGGGTTAATTTAGGGCTTTTATGGCCTAAGACCTACCAACATGAAATTCATGCTTTCATGCTCGCATTGCTGTCAGACGCTATTTCCAGTGCGCAGGTTCTGGAGCTGAAATGAGCAATCCTGGTGATGACTGACACTCAGTCAAGTCTGGAGATGTCCTGGACCCTGCCTAAGATTTGGTAATCACTATAGCAGGGGCTGGAATAGCGTTTGTACACAGGCTGTGCTGAGTTTGAAGCTTCGATCAATGCCTCGGTGGTGCAGCCTGGCAGCTTTTGGTCTGTGAAGACTGAAAAGCCGTGGCTCTGGTGGGTGCTTGCTGACTATGGTGTGCTCCATAAATGATCAGAGGGGTATCCCAGGTGTGAAATTGCCTCTTTTTCTGCCAGACGGCCTCACAGAAACATGTGCTTGAACCTATGCCCCAGGGCCAAGGATCTTGCTGGATGCGTCTTGTGATGGAAACTCTGATCTGGGTGTGGGATGGCTGTAATGTCCCTTCCGGAGTCAAGGCTGCAGCTAGGCTTTTTTCCATCCTTAACCTGGATTGCTTTGCCCTGATCTGTGCATTTGATGTAACTGGGGGGAGAAAGAGGGTCCTGCTTGGGGAGAAAGTCACTGGGAGCAAAATCCTGATGGCAAGAGCTGGATGTGCTGGTGCCTGGGCTGCTGCAGCTTTGCAAAGAGCACGTAGGAGCAGGATGGAGAGCTTAGAGGGTCCTCAGCCACAGCTGGTGACCTGGGGGCGTTTGCGTGAACAAGCCTGTCACTGGGGATGAGCTACTGTCCTTAATCCAAATAACTTCACCTCTGCTGAATGCCTTTGTCTTTCAGTTTGACTCCCTGCTCTCAGGAGCTGCTGTTTGGGATTGAGGTTGTTGGTTTTTTTTTCTCCTCCTAAGTAGCCCTATCTTCCTTTCCCTGTGCTCTCTTTTCCCCCCTCTCCTAAATTTCAGGCAGCGCCTGATTAGCCCCAGCGTGCCCACAGTGTTACTCCATCAGGCACAGCCTCACTTTTATTAGCTGGAACAGCCAGTGGGCCTTGAAAAGGTCTGTTGGAGCAAAGTGCCTCTCGCTGAAAGTTAAGTGAGCTTTGTGCAAAAGCAGCAAGGACACTTCTCTCTTGATTTGGATGAGGCAAGAAATGGCCCGAGAGCTTTTGCAGCTCAGGTTGCTCAGTGTGAGGGTGGCTTTTTTTTTTTTTTTTTTTTTTTTTTTTTTTTTTTTTTTTTTTTTTTTTTTTTTTTTTTTATTTTTTTTTTTTTTCTTTTTTTTTTTTTGGTTTGAATTGTGGTGCTTTCTTTCTTTCCCTCCTTTCAAGCACCCGTGTTTCTCTCTCTTTTTGAGATCTACCTTTACAACCTGCAGTCTAATTTACCAGAGGATCGAACAAATAGCTTTGTTGCAGCTTTTTAGTGGTGCGAACATCCAGCCTGGAGTTTGGGACTACCTGGAGATGGGGTGAGATCCCAAGTGCGCACGTACCCAGGGTGCTGCCCTGATGGGGCTTGGAGGGGCGTATGCTGCGATGAGCATTTCCCGAGGAGGATGAAGGCAAATAACCGACCCATCTTCTTCGGCAGGGCTTTGAAGTGTAGTTTGCCTACTGATTGTCAAGAGCTCCCGGTTCTGTGGCTGATGGCTTGCTCTTGAAGTGGATGCTGAGTTCCTTGTTGCGCTGCTCACGCTGTTACGGGTGTACTTCTTAGAGAGAAGCCTGAGCCAGAGGGCTCGAGCAATAGTCATCTGCTAGATGTGCTTGTTATTCCGTAAATGGAGTGCGCACTATTTAAATTAACACTTTTCTTTAATTCCACTTCACAGATGTTCTCTCTCTCTCTTTCTTTTTTTCCTCTCTCCTTTAAAAGCCCCAAAGCAAACAGCAGTTGTGTGCCTGCATCTGAAGCAGCACAGGCAGGAGTGCCCTAGGATGTGTCAGCCCAGGCTGTGTGGCAGCGGTACAAACTAGCTCAAAAATGCTGTGTTGGAGCCTGAGGATCTTGGATGCTTCTCCTGCATGGGTTTGATGCTGGTGCTTGGAAGTCCAGCCAGGGCTCGGTCAGCAGGCAAACCTGCCTTCTTTCGGGCAGGGCACAAGAAGAAAGTGTCTGGCCTCCTATTCACCAGCAGGCTTTGGATCAGGCGTTCAGCATTTTTACATTTGCCGCTTCGTCTGTTGCTGTATCTTTTTTAAGAGTCCAGAGAGAGGTTCCTGTCTTGTGGGACCAGACTGTGCATGCCACTTCACTGAGCTCAGCTTTCTACCTCCTCCTAAAGCAGTAATTCCCACCCTTCTTTTCCCTCCGCTTATTTATTTTTTCTTTCCCACTTCTTTCTTTAATCTAAGTTCTGCTATAGGCTGCTTTTCCACCTTTTCATCCCACGTTAGCATCGTTTGCTCTGCAGCCCTGCTGCTCCTTTGCTGCCTTGCCTCCACGTGCTGGGCTCTGTGTTGACTTGGTTTCCATATGGCATCCCAGTCTGCCCCCTAGTTTAAGCACTGATGTGAGGTTTTGTGATGGAAAATGCTTGCTAGACACCATAGGCATTGTAGCAACCAGGGCTGGAGACTCACTAGAGCCAGTGCTGCCCCACTCAAAAATTAAAAAAAATAAAAAATCCATCTACCCAAGAAAGATTCTCCATTTGCCCTGGAAGGAGTTGTGGCCTTGCCTAAAAGCTTCCCAAAGCTCCTAGGGTGTTATCTCAATATTGCAAGAACAAAGAGGTGAATGGGCTGCTTGTGCTTTTAGCACTAAATGACTTTTTTTGGGGTATCGCAGCAGGGATGTGCTTCTGTGGAGGGTTTGCTTGTCGCTCATGCAGAGCTGGGGCGTTATTTGGATTATTTTATGGCGCTTGCAATGACTTGGAGAATCAACTTCACTTCCAGCCCAGACAAAGTTTTCTTACACTAATTGAGATGTTCACACATGGCATTTTGGTCTGGTCTTGGGCTGTTGGTGAAAAAACATGTTAATATTGCCTTGGAGCTGATGCTTGTTTCCTAGGGGAAAACAAACTTCTCACAGCCCCAAACAAAATGTTTCCACTCCTGGCCTTGTTTTGAAATGGGAGTAAATTGCTGGAAATGTGGGAAACTTTGGCATTACTAGTTGTTAGTAAGTAACAGCTCTAGCTTTTTTCCTTGCTAGAAGGAAGGTTTAAATATCACTGATTGGTGCTACTCGGGTTACACAGAGCAGCTTGGACTCACTGTTGGCTTTGTGAGCATCCCCTGGGCTGGGTGGGGAGAAAACACCCGTGTCTCCAACTTCAGCCTTGCTTTTGGGGTGAAAGAAAGGGAAAGAGCATCTTTCACACTCTTCCTCCCGCAAACACCATCTTGGGGCTTAGATGGGTTTTGGCAGCCTTGCTCTCTGTGCAGTGCATCCATCCTCCCCCCACACATTCATACAAATACACTGGCCTGTACTTATTTAACAAGGGAATTTTTTTCTTTCGCTGTGGGGAATAGAGAGGGGGGAAAAAAAGAGCAAATTTTTTCACTGGGAACAAATCTCATTTTCAAGAGTCCTGACAAAATGAGCCATAAAATTACAATATTTCGAAGTGCTTCGTAATTCTAGTGTGGACGGCTCTTCATCATGGAATCTGAAAGCTCAGAAAATATAAAACTCATTAGATTAAAATAAACCACCTACCGCGCGGAAGAAAAGCTTATTTATCAATATCAATTTACTTCTGATTACTCTGTTCTGCAATTTGTTATTTTTAGGAATTATGATTTGTGTATAGCTCATGCCAATATGTGGGGGGAGGAAAAAAAAATAGC
Organism: Pampusana beccarii; assembly: GCA_013399365.1. Classification (NCBI taxonomy): domain Eukaryota; kingdom Metazoa; phylum Chordata; class Aves; order Columbiformes; family Columbidae; genus Pampusana; species Pampusana beccarii. The sequence goes on along the minus strand of VWYH01002398.1, from coordinate 1,126,424 downwards.
TTTTACTTTTTTTCTTTTGAATCCTACTTATTACTGCTTCTTGGCCAGGTCTTTATAATGAGAAGAAAAGGTGAATTTCTGGTGGTGCTTCCATTTGAGGAGCCAAGGAGATGGAAAAAGCCGCTGTGCTGCTGCAATAGGCTGTGTTCTGGCATAAAGGGTTGGTGCCAAGCAACGTGCTTTGCTGAAGAGGGTGGCGGGGGTGGTTTCTCCAGGGCATGTTTGGTGGTGACACTTGCTGAAGTGTATCCTGGCTGTTCCACCAAGGTGATGGAGGAGGTGTCTTGGGGGATGAAGGGTCTTGCAGCAGCTGGATGGATGCCATGGCCGTGGTGGCTTCACGGTAGCATCTTAGGGACTTCCACTCAGCCCATAAAGGTGCAAATGCTGTGGGCAGGCAGCGCTGGCTGCCGGACCGCTCAGTTTGGGGGGACATCATTTGTGCCGCATCACCAGAGCAGGGGCTTTTTGGGAAGGCGCTTCCAGTTTCCTCGCATGGAAACCGTTTGGGAGATGGTCTGATTTACACTTTCATTTCTTCTTTATGCTCCTGGAACAGCGCGGAGCAAACAGAGAGGCTGACGCTATAAATTTTGAGGCGCAAGTGTTGCTGTGTCGGTTGGGGAAGAGAAGACCGGGTTGGAGGGAGAGGGGCTGGGGTTTGGGGAGTGATTAAAGATACCAGCGGCAGCTCAGACGTGAGAGCATCTCCGCCAGCACAGCACAGAAGCCACCATCCCTGCTCTGATAGAGGTAATTAAGCGTGTTTTGTGTGCGTGTGAGCTGTTCTCATATGCAAGTGCCCCAACAGTGCATTTAAAAATAACCAATACAGGTGCACAGCCTGGAAGCTGATGCTTAAGCACCCCAAGAGCAACATGTGGCCTGGGCTTAGCAGGAACATCTCTGCTCCAGTTTTCCATGGAGGTGAGATGCTGGAAGGCTCGTAGAGCCTTGTTGCCAACTTTGCTGGGATTAATGTGTGCCAAGGACCAGAGCATGTGCTGGTGGGATCTCTGCAATGTTTAGGGACGTGGTGATGATGTCAAAGCAGCAAGAAAGCCCCTTCCCAGGCTTGGGGAAGAAGGCATTTGGGGCAGGTGAGCTGGAAAACCTCTGCTTGACCCGAGCTGCTTCCTAAACTTTCAAGCCCCAGGCTTCTTTGCAGAGCAGTGTTTCAGTGGTAGAAGCTCCTCTGATTCTCATCCGTCACCATTTAATGCGGTTCTGTCTGCTGCTTCCTGGGCCTTGGGGAGCGCTTGCCAGCGGACTGGGAAATCTCTGGTTTAACATTAGTGCTTTTGCAGCCAGGAGACAACAGTTAAGTTCCCAGAGATGACTTGCCCAGAGACATTATTATGCTGGAAACTGCACCGAATGCTTCCTACAAAGAGCCTCTTTCAGGCAGAAGGTGCAATTTAATATGCTCTTAGTCACAATTTTTAAGTTCTCTCCAGAGATTTCTCAATCCCGTTCCTAAATTTGCAATATTCAAGTGAACCATCTCAGAGAACCAGTGAAGAGCTGCAATATTAATGAAGACAGACAAAATCAAAATGACATTTCAGGCAATTACTTACATAATGAAATGACTGACTTGGAATATACAATATTTAGATTTATCATGACACTCGAAAGGGGATGCTGGCAACTGCCTTTCTGTCTACATCATGTAAATTGTTTTTTCCACTGCCCTGTTGCTTTTTAAACATGGTCTGTGAAGCTGGAAAATGATGTTTCCGCTCACTTGGGTTGATAGCGGTGCTATTTTAGAAGAAAGTTAGTGTTTTCCTCGATGGCATTTTGGCACAGAAAAAGGTGGGGGAAAAGCTCGAGGTTGGGCTGCCTCCCTCGTCTCCGTCGTATCCTTTCTGGCAGCAGCACGATGAGCTTTGGCTCCGCATCCCAGGCTCGATGCCACAGAGGGGACGAGGGGCCCGAAACGGCAACGTTGTCTATGTCCAAGATTTCTTTCCTCCCTGAAATGTATTAAAAAGTGTGTGGGGGAACTGAGAAATGTGGAGTTTTTTCTTTCTTACAAGAGTCAATTCTGTGGTTTTTTGTTGTGGTTTGTTTTTTTTTTTTTTTGGTCAAATCTAGAGATTTAAAGGACCTGATAGGATGCCTGGCTCATGGTGGAGGGGTAATTTTTTGTTAGAAACCTGTTTTTTGGATGCTCTACTGGCACAGAACACTCAGCAGTCAGAAACTAGTCAGGGCATCAAGGATCTCACTCTCCTGCCTTGTCCATGTTTTCTGGGGAGACTGGCATGATATACCTAAAAATTAAGCAGCGCCGATCCCAAATGTCTTCTCAGTCCTGTGCTGCATTTCCTAAAGAGGCACAAAAAAGACCACAGCACTGTTTTTCTTGCCTATGCACAGACCTTTTCCTCCTAGAGATTCTCTTGTGTCAAAGAAACTGAAGCAATTAGAATTTAGGACCCTTCCTATGGTGACAGAGTTGTTACGAACTGTCTTCTCTGACATATCCATCAGTAAAAATAAAATACGTGTAGATATTGCTTTGAAGCTCCTGGGTGAACCAAAACTCGCTGTGTATATGACAAGTAAAAAGTCCTTGCTTAGACTGGTAAATTTAAGATGTGATTTACCCCTCATTTCAGCCCTCACGGCTCAGGTCGGCGCTCGATCTCCTGTGGGAACTGCTTATGCATTTACCTACGGCTTCATCTTGGTGTTTACTGCCCAAAAGGCTGGATGTCACATACGCTGTATGCCTTTCGTGTCCCTGGCTCTGCTGCTGTGCCGATGTGCTGAGCTGGTAGGAAAATATTCCCCCAGCCCACACCTTTTGCAGCACCTGGCAGAAATGCGGGGAGCTTTGGAGATGGGTCACTGGGATGTCCTGTCTGCTTCCAAGGGGGATCTTTGGCTCTCTGTGAGCTTGACTGGTGGGGGTTTTTTTTGTTGTTGTTGTGCCTATATGCCGTGTGTAACATATATGAGTTATACTTGCCTCCAGGGTGAGGTGTTTGCAACATCGTGTGCATGAATTGCCTTGCAAAGCGGGACTTTGAGGTTTTGTGGGTTTGGAAAAAGCTTGGTATTTAATGGTCTGGAAACCGTGTGAGGATGCGGCTGTGCTAAGCAGCTGCCTGTTAGTGTTTTATTCTGTTGCGAGGAGTCACGTGCTGTATCGAATGCGAAGCTGGGGAAATTCAAGAGGCAGAGAGGGATGCAGGCACGTTTGCAAGCCTGTCGGCTCCCAGTGCTCTCCCAATGCCTGTTTTACAGCCCCCTGGGTGGCTGGAGGGGTTTGAAGGGCTCTGCTTTGTCCTCCAAAATCCTGGTGCCTCTTCGATGATTCTGGGTCAAGCTTCTCACGCAGCTCTGCCAAAGTATCTTCAATCCTGGCGTTGATGTCTTGCTGCTGTGTCGCTCCTGGGTTGCAGCCGCTCTCGGTTGCCCTCAACATCCCGCTCAGTGCTTGAGCATCTCATCTCAGCTGGGGCTGCTTCTGCTCCGGGTCTGACCGCAGAGGTCACCAGGGCTTATCCCCTCGCACCAGATGAGCAAATACGCTTTGGGAAGTGCAAATAAAAACAATGTATTGCCTATACCAGGTTAATCCTGGTTTCAATTTGACGCTCACCAAGGGGATGGTTTGGGCTGCACAACACAAGAATGCGGTGGTGGCGGCACTTTTGGGCGAAGTGCTGTGTGTAATAGCCAAGTGTTGACAAAATGTTGATCTTCTGGGTGCCCCGCAACTGTGTTCGCAGTGTTGGGGTACAAGGGTGCAAGCTCGGGCAGGGCTGCATCCCCGAGCCTGCTTTGTTTGGGGAGACAATGTCCATAAAGCGCTGGACTTAACGCTGCCTTTCTTCTTTGATAGGAACCATGAAGCGTCACGCTGCTGCCAGCAACTTTCTGCTTCCCCTCTTGCTTCTGGAGCTGGTCTCTCCGGGTAAGTCATCTTGCTGTCTGCCCAACGCCGGGCTCTTCTCTCTCCCTTCCTTGGGTCTCGTGTTTGTGAGCTACAAGGGTAATATTTGCGGTATTTGGGGTCTCTTGGTGAATATCTAAGGGCAGAGAAGCATCGCTGTGGTGATGGGGAGATGTGGCTGGTATGGGTAAGCAGACCCATCTCTATCATGTGTGGCCCTGGGGACCTGCATGTTGTGCTCCCCTGTAGCCGCCTTTCTTGCAGGTAGTAAAGGGGCACATGTGGCACCACCTGGCCCTTGCTGGGTGACAGTGGGGTCCGCAAAGTCAAATCTGGTGGTGGACCTGGCGATGGATATGATGTTAGGTCGTTTTATGCAAATAAAACCTAAAAGGAAACTAGAGGGAGCGGTTAAAAAACCCAAGATGTAAACCAGAAGCTTGTTAGCTGTTCAACAATGGAGTTATTACCGGCAGGGCTCTCCCTGTGCTTTCAGCAGCAAAATTATTACCTGAGCTGTGCTTTAATATATGAAGTGTGGGGAATAACTCCTCCCTGAGCTGCTAAACCTCTTTCCTAATCGCAGCTGGAGGGCAGGGCTCGGCTCTGGGCAGGCAGAGCCTCTGTGGTCAGCTTTCCTCCTGCCAACACGATGCTTGTGGGCTTCCCAGGGATGTGGGGTCCAGCCTGGCTGCTGGGTGGGAGCGTGTTGGACAACAACCTTCTGGTGAAGCAAATGTGCCCCTTGGGCCGGGCTTTGGTATATCACAGGGTGCATAAGTACTGTGACCGTGCAGCAAAGCCCTGTGAAAATTGGGATTGTGGCATGAATGGGCTAAAGCTCCCCCGGGTGTTGGTGAGGGGAGAAGGAGGCTGGTGGGTGTGTGCTTGTGTGGAGCTTGCCGATAAACAATAGTGAGCCTGTGTCCATTTGATAGCACTGTGCCCTTTGGAATAAAGGCTTTTTTCCCCCCCACCAAAGCCTCGAGATGGCTTGCCCAGATTGGCAGCCTGACTGAGCAGTCAGTGGATGACATTAGCGGTGACTGACAAGCACAGTCGATCTCCCTCTGGTGCTGTATCGGATCAGGTACAGCCTCACTAGTTAACTGCCTTGTGGCTCCTCTGGAAAGGGGAA